>JABBOT010000011.1:19278343-19878343 GCA_016165875.1 Acanthopleura granulata | reverse complement strand
ACATTTTTCAGTCTCATGATGATGAGGAATCCCATTAGTATGTCAGGGGTTTTCTAGCCACTTTCTTATCATGGTTACCACTATGGGAAATATCGGACAACTGAGTTTGATAAATGTATTCAGATTTCATGAAATGCACTGAGTTTTTGATACAGCTTGACAAAAAATATTGGGTTTTCTAATTTGGTCAAATTGTGTTTCTGAAAGAAAATTGGCTAGAAAAATGCGTGATGTATATTACATTGTCTTCTTGCAGCAGAGTGAGTGCCACCAAAGTGTTGTCGTCATTGGAACATCATGCGGAAGACACAAGCCATACCCCCCAAACCCCACTTCAAATTATACTGACACCACGCTGACCAGAGCTGTTTCTTTGCTCTAACCTCTCAGTGTGGATTTTCAAGCAATGCAGAGACACAACCATTTTACAAAGATACAATCATAAAATGAACTAGAACAGAGGTTTGTTGGAATATGATAAAACTTTTTCTTTTTCGAAATAGCCAATTCTATCGCTTAGAAAATAGAATAGGTTTACATGCAAAATTAAAGAATATTTCACTTACATAGCAGTAATTACATGAGCAGGAGGAAATAAAACTGCAGTTATTGAAAAGACATCCAGAACATCATTTACATTTGTAAGAAAAGCTATAAAAGAAAAGCTTATCCACTTAATTGTCCTCAACATACAGAAACAAAAACGAAACCGTAATGAAAAACATGAATACTGAATGAACAAAAAAACTTGGAAACAGATCCTATGAATGAGACACAGAATATTTACCTTTTCTGGTGAAGGCGAATCATCAAACCTTTTGGCAGCAACCAAAAAGCATTCTGGGTGGGGCTTCCCATGATGCACCTCGGGGTCATCACTAATAAGAACGGCATGGTGAAAAAAACTGAAGAATTCTTTGTGTTTTGTCGTCTTCAAGTCATACTTCCATTTGTTTGACCCCGTTGCTATGGCAATTGGAATTTTGTGATTGTGTAGATGTCTCACTAGTTTATCTGCACCTACAACAAAAATGGTATTTGTGTTAAAATTATAAAATTCAAAGTCATAAAAATATGACACAGGCTCAAAAATGACGGGCACAAAAACGTGACATGCCCAAAAAGTGATACTGCCTGTCCCTAAAAACGTAAAATTTCACGAAGCTCGAACATAACATGATAATAGCATTATACTTTTTGTCCGGCCCTGAAAGTAACCGATCTACCCAATATGATTTTGTCTCTAAATCAAATCAAACATGTGTATAAATCACACTGAAAGTTGCTATTTCATATTTGAAAGAATTAGAAGAAATTTAGGGAAAACCAGCTACAAAATGGCGGCCACTTGGACTCTCCTTGCCTTTTGACTGGACTGCATTCATTTCATTTCAAACAGGAATTTTCATGAAACTGTAAGGGAGCCTCTGTGGAGAAGGGAGTGAGCACAACAGCGTGGTCTAATGATCCAGGCACCTCACCAATGCAGCCCCTGCAAAGCCAAGTACAGCTCATCCTGAGTTTCTCTCCAGCTGTACGTGGGAAGGCCTACCAGCAACCTGCGGATGGTTGTGGGTTTCCCCCGGGCAATGTCCAGTTTCCTCCCATCATAATGCAGGCCTCCGTGGTATAAGTGAAATACTCTTGAGTATTACATGGTATAAACGTTTAACCATTTTCCTATGAAATCTCTGACCTCCCTGGGTTCACAATAAAGGAACTGTCTAAGGCTTACATCAGATTTACACATAGTCTCTCTTTATTCTTGGACAGAAATTTCAAGATGACATTTTATCACCAAAGTCTTAGGCACTGTAACCTTTTAAAAGAACATTTTCGAGGAAATTCACAATTTTAGTGCAGTAAACTGAGAATTTAAGACTGAAGTCTATGACCTCTTCATCATCCTGAGGCCCATTCTGTTCATTCAGAACAACATGGTTTATACTGCTAAAGTCATACAGACCTGGTAAGAGTTCAGCTCCAGGAAACACCTCAGCAAAGTGGGACTTACACATTCTGATGAACTCATCTACCGTAAGGGGCAGCTGTAGACTATCTGTGAATACAAAATATAAGAGATACAGCAGTCTGAATTCAACAAGACTAAGTCGTAAGAGTATCAACTGCAGAGACCTGGCTTGAACCTAGACTCTTGTCAGGCCTACCATCTTATTTACAATAAGGTTAACTCCATATTTCCCAGGCCTACTGTTTAGTAAATAGGTGGCAGAATTGTCCAAATGCTGTTTATACCTAATACATATATATATATATATATATATTTCAAGGCATATAACTTCAATGCCTGGGACATTAGTGTGTCGGCTTTGGAATGAATATTGCTTGATTGGGATTAGAATTTTTTTCAGTTACATGTACGCAAAGTTTGGGCTTATGTTCCATAAGTTATATATATATATATATATGGTATAAATAGGGTTTGGAAGATTCTTATTTCCCTGGCTTAGTTTTCGGCCAACTGAGACAGAACTGTTGGTAATGCCTGGTATTGTGTTCAGCCTAATGGGATAAGCTTACTAGAACCTCCTTGTCCTTGTGTTCAGCCTAATGGGATAAGCTTACTAGAACCTCCTTGTCCTTGTGTTCAGCCTAATGGGATAAGCTTACTAGAACCTCCTTGTCCTTGTGTTCAGCCCAATGGGATAAGCTTACTAGAACCTCCTTGTCCTTGTGTTCAGCCTAATGGGGGTAGGCCGACTGATATTCCCCTGGCTTGGTTTTCAGTTTAATGAGATAAGCCTATTGATATATTGGTGTCTTTGGTATGGTCTGGTGTTCAGCCAGATGGGAAAGGTCAAGTGCTTGTTAGTCTGATGCCCATGTAGTGTGAGTTGGTTGTCCATCATGTCTGATGTTTTTGGTATGGCCTGGTGTTCAGCCAAATGGGAAAGGCCAAGTACTCGTCAGTCTGATGCCCATGTAGTGTGAGTTGATTGTCCATCATGTCTGGTGTTTTTGGTATGGCCTGGTGTTCAGCCAAATGGGAAAGGCCAAGTACTCATCAGTCTGATGCCCATGTAGTGTGAGTTGATTGTCCATCATATCTGGTGTTTTTGGTATGGCCTGGTGTTCAGCCAAATGGGACAGGCCAAGGACTCGTCAGTCTGATGCCCATGTAGTGTGAGTTGATTGTCCATCATGTCTGGTGTCTTTGGTATAGCCTGGGGTTCAGCCACATGGGAAAGGCCAGGTACTTGTCAGCCAGGTGCCCTTGTAGTGTGGATTGGTTTTCCATCATGTCTGGTGTCTTTGGTATGGCTTGGTGTTCAGCCAAATGGGACAGGCCAAGGACTTGTCAGTCTGATGCCCTTGTAGTGTGAGTTGGTTGTCCATCATGTCCGTGTCTTTGGTTTGGCCTGGTGTTCAGCCAAATGGTAAAGGTCAAGGACTTGTTACTCTAGTGCCCATGTAGTGTGAGCTGGTTCTTCATCATGTCTATTGTATTTGGTATGCCCTGGTGTTCAGCCATATGGGACAGGGCAAGGACTTGTCAGCCTAGTGCCCATGTAGTGTGAGTTGGTTGTGCATGATGTCAGTGTCTTTGATACGGTATGGTGTTCAGCCAAATGGGAAAGGCAAAGCACTTGTCAGCCAGGTGCCCGTGTAGTGTGAATTAGTTGTCCATCACGTCTGGTGTCTTTGGTACGGCCTGGTGTTCAGCCAAATGGGAAAGGCTAAGCACTTGTCAGTAAGATGCCCGTGTAGTGTGAGTTGGTTGTCCATCATGCCTGCTGTCTTTCTGAGGCAGAATTGAGAGTATACATTAGCATTCATTGAATGAATAGGAGAATAGGTCCTATTGGGTCAGGAGGTTACATCTACTTAATTATGTGATTGGTGTCTTACGCTGTACTCAAGAATAAAGGTTACATGTCGTGTGCTAGTGCAGCCTAATGACACAGGTGCTTCACCAATGCATTCACTGTGAGTTCAAGTCCCGCTCATGCTGCTTCCTTTCTTGCCCTATATGGAAAAGTCCACCAGCAACCTGCGGAATGTCATGGGTTGCCTCCCACTGTAATGCTAGCCAATGTCACATAAGTGAAACATTTTTCAGTACGGCGTAAAACACCAATCCAATAAATAAATGAGGGTTTAACTACCACACTGTGAGCATTTCAGCCATGACATGGCGCGGGGAATCACAGAGACATTGTCATGGTATGACTGAAGTCATGTTGAAATTTATGGCACAAACATTGCCATTTGGCCAAAAAGAAATCTAACAGAACAGTAATTGGCTGGCTGTCTTCTTAAATTGAGCAAGGGTAAAGCTGCATCCAGGGTATACCACCGTCCTTTTACTGACAAACTTTCCCATGTATAAATATTACACCATAATGGTAGAAGACAAAAGACAAAACTGCTGTCCAATGAAGTCCAGATGGTGAAAGCTTCGCCATGAGTACTGTCAACCACTTAATGTCAGCAAGCCCCTATGAACACTTTAGAGTAGAGCCCTTTTCTGGAGCATTGGTCAGGTTAGCCGCAAGAAACATTTTATAATTATTTATTTCACTGGTGTTTCATGCCGTACTCAAGAATATTTCACCTATACAATGGCGGCCAGCATTGTGGTGGAAGGAAACCAGACACAGCCCCGGGGACACCCACAACCATCCCAGACAGAATTGGTGAGAAGCACTGGGTCATTACATCATGCTGACGTTTAGACCCCTTAGGCCACGGAGGCCCCCTAAACATGTTTATAATGCTGGCTGAACCTGCAGTATGAAGCATACCTATAATGATCTGACTGCCTTCCCTCTCACTGCGTCCCATGCACTTCTCCTTGATGTCATAGCTGTAGTCCTTGCCATACTGAGACGTCACAGCCTGAGTAGCAATCGTGTACAAATTCTCCGTATCTGAATCAAAGAAAACACTTCTTAAAAAATACAAGCGCTTGTCTCTAATATGTTTACTACACTTTTTCTTTATTTATTTATTTCATTGAAGTTTTATGCTGTACTCAAGAATATTTCACTTATACGACAGCGGCCAGCATTATGGTGGGAGGAAACCCGGCAGAGCCCTGAGGAAACCAATGACTATTTGCAGGTTGCTGGTGAGCGGTTTTTTTAAATATGAAAATCCTGGGCAAAACTTGGCTAGAAAGAGAAACAATGAGAAACATGGTACTCACAGAGCCATCTGGATTTTTTTCTAAATATTGAAAGAGGAGATAACAATTTGATACAACACTAAAGATATATACTACATCATAGAGTTGTCTTCCCTTAGTCATAACTTTGCTTGTCTATAGGATTTGGGGATATTGTTATTAAAGTATATATAGACACACTAGGAATCTTCTGTGCAACTTTGGGATGGCTGTGTGGTTTATATTTGAAGATATTTACCCATTAAAGTCCTCAATCAAGAGATCGATATTTCAGAACATGCAACACATTGTAACTCTCATGGAGCATTCGGGCCACTTGAAGAATTGAAGGAACATTATTGCAACTACTCCATGGTGTTCATCTCAGTGTAGCTCCATGAGTGAAGTGACACCAGATTTAACAATGTACTACCGTAGAAAGCTGGTCAGTTTCACTCAACCCTCGTATGATTCAGAATGAGTTCAAATCTTAACTAGAGCTCTGGACTGGTAGATTTTTGCATCGACACACAGATAATTATGCTGGCATACAGTCGTGTTTTCAGCTTCATGTTCCACTCAAATTTGCGCTTCGACAAAAGCGTTTTAACTTTCACTTTTCCCTGTTCGGCCGCTGTTGACTGATGACTATAGACGACATTCAAATCCAGGTTCAGAATTTTAAAACCTGATTTGCAACTTGAAGATGATTTAAAAGCTTTATACCTGAGTAGGCACTTGGTCCTACAGCTGCCTAATCCAAAATCAATCCAGCATTTATGGCTGAAAATGCTGACTATGTAAAAATTCAGTTAATAACCTGTATTTAATTGAGGAACTATCATAGCTTTTGCAGAGAACTTGATAAATTGTTAATGCAGCTTTTCATTTTCAGTGGAGTCAGTGGGTTTTATTGCTGAAGTGTTTATTTACATGTGCTCAGTACACTGAGGTTACATTATCCCAGTTTCTTCAGGAGTGCTGAGAGAGGTTTCCTACCCCTGAAGCCCCGTAACACCAATGTGGGGCCCCGATGACTACATTTTTTGCTGATATTTAGTATCTGACTTCCTTAATAAAAATAAAATACGTAGTTTTTATGTCTTATTCTAATTTCAAGTCGGAATGCTTGCAGTAGACTTACAGAGTTGGCAACTGCATCCCATAATATGCCATAAGTGCAGAGTGAGGTAATTCTCAATCAGGACTACTCATCTCCCATCTCCCAGTCTCTCACAACTATCATTACTGTAGTCTTGTCACTCGATTGAGCGTTACCCCAGTCTGCAAATATTTGCTGTGGCAAAGTACAGAATCGTGAAATCAACATTACAACCAGGGTAAATCTGACAGTTCTAAAGAGTTACACTGTACATGTACAATTACATGTATCGGCATTGTAGAAGTCTCTCAAGATCACGCTGGTTTTGGGCGAGACAGGGTGGGGGCTCTCACACCCAACAACAAGAGCAATCTTAACCTCTGTGAAATCACTTTAGTTCGCGAGAGCCCCCACCCTGTCTCATCCAAAAGCAGAGTGATCTCTCGAGGCTTCTGCAATGCCGCTTACATTGCATTACAATGCCAATTGGATGTTTATATTCGAGACCGTACACTCGAAAGGTCATCTCTCAAAATAACAGCAGCTGTACTGAGCCACATTACAAAGCGAGCCACATTCCTGGTTAGCCTTGTCAACAGAATCAATGAATGACAGATAACCTTATAGTTTGGGTATTCATTGTGTGATTGCTGTTTAGAAAAACTTTTATATTTCTGATTAGTATTATTAGTAATGTTGATCTTAATAGAACCATGTTATCTACTGGTATTTTATATTATTGCTAGTCCTCGACATGACATCACAACATGCAACTTCATACCACGTGAATGACGGCTTATTGTAAAATGTGGGGTGGTAAATGTACATGCCCAGTGGGTTTGTCCAGAGCTAAAAAACAAAATGTAAACACAAAAAAGCTTCACAAAACATATGCCACGCCTAAAGTTTTTTGGTGGTACTCTCAGACAACTGTTTGTGGTACTCTCAGACAACTGTTTGGTGGTAATCTCAGACAACTGTTTGGTGGTACTCTCAGACAACTGTTTGGTGGTACTCTCAGACAACTGTTTGGTGGTGACAACTGTTTGGTGGTAATCTCAGACAACTGTTTGGTGGTAATCTCAGACAACTGTCACAGTAGTGAATGTATAATCAGAATACATCACCCCTTGTGTGTTACATGCACGTTAATATTTCGCCTTTGTTTACATACTCTCACACTGTTTCAGCTGTGCATGTTGTAGGCCTACGTTTGTTCAGATGGGCAGAACCTAACATTCAGACCCAGTGTGTCTTGGACAATTAAGCCCTTAATACTCTGCACTTCGGTGCTCAAATCATATCATGGATTTCATCAAATACACTTACCATTGCTATATTTCCTGATGTATAAAGGACACACTGTGATAATGCTGCCAGCCTATCACATATTCGCAGTTCTAAGTTTTAGCTTAGCTTCATGTATTGTTTCGAAATAAAGAGAAAAATGTTTGTTATATTTGTGAATAAAATGCTTTATGTTATGTTGTGTGGTGGTTGGCTACGTGATCATAATTGTACACCATTTTGACAGTTGTCGACTTGCTTTATATAATACCAAAACTTCTGTTTTATGCGTCAAATATATTTATTTATTTATTTGATTGGTGTTTTATGCTGAATATTTCAAGAATATTTCACTTATACAATGGCAGCCAGCATTATGGTGGGTGGAAACCCACGATCATCTGCAGGTTGCTGGCAGACTTTCCCACACACGACCGGAGAGAAAGCCAACATGAGGTGTCATATATATGTTAATGAGGGATGTGATATGGGATCCAGTCCACATTACTGATTAACAGAGCATATGTGCATTCACCTGTGTTGGGAGTAAAACTGATGGAATTCTCTCCCACCTGAAATTTATTTATTTATTTATTTATTTGATCGGAGTTTACGCCATACTCAAGAATATTTCACTTATACGACGGCGGCCAGCATTATGGCGGGAGAAACAGGGCCGATCCCGGGGGAAACCCACGACCATCCGCAGGTTGCTGGCAGACCTTCCCACGTACAGCTGGAGAGGAAGCCAGCTTGAGCTGGTCTTGAACTCACAACGACCGCATTGGTGGCAGGCTTTGGGTCATTGTGCTGTGATAGCGCACTAACCGACTGAGCCACGGAGGCCCCCCCCCCTCCCACCTGAAATGAATTCTTTCCGAAGGAGAATTTATCATTCAAATCGTTTAAGGCTTACAGTGGACTTATGATAATCCTGTGAATGTCTTTTTTTTTCAATTAACACTACTAAGGCTATGTTTGTTAGTTTGCACAGTTGTTTAATAAATAAGAAAAGTAACTCCGAAGAAATTCATTTTGACATTCTTAGTATTTCGACTTTTATTAAGTCATCCTCAGGAGAAATGTGCCGCGTGAGGGCATGTTATAGATATATATATACACAAACATACAGTTGGCTCTGAGAAAAGCATAATAGAAAGTCAGATAAGGATAGGGCTGCATGGTAATAAACATTTATGGTGTTGTTTTATAGTCATGTGAAAACGTTCATTTCTTAGAATGAACTTCCCAAGACGGTATGTGATAACCTTATAGAGAAGTTCAATCGACAGATTTCCACTGCCCATGATTAGCACAACAAGATGATATTCCAGTCATCTGGATAAATCTCCCATATGTCGGATGACAAGGTGAGCAGATTGTCCGGAGATACACCACATGCTGAATGGACCAGTGAAGACAGTCATCCACTGGCAAACAAAGAAATTCTCGACCATGATCACCAATAAAGATCCAATACTGCCAGAATATAAACGCAACATAATTTACCAGTTCAAAGACCCATGGTGTTCCTCTAGCTACTTAGCAAAGAAGGAACACTGCCTCCTTCAAAAACTTCTACAACGCGGAAAAAGCCTGAGTGAAATCCATGACTATGTAATGGGATGTGAACATTTCAAACATATTAAGGACTTAATCGACCTTCCAAACAGGTTCAATGATATGCCAACATCTCCAGTATATGCCCTATTGTTACGTAACACTTAGGACAACTCACAACTATTGTTATGTAACACTTAGGACAACTCATAATTATTGTTACGTAACACCGAGGACAATTCACACAACTGGAATGAACTGTTATTTAAAGAAGCATTAGAGATCAGGCAAAACAGGCCTTTACTGAACCACAGAAATAAAACTTCTTCACATAAACTATTTCTGTTTGAAATTAAAACTTACAGAATAATTGCCATCCAGATACAACTTTTGGAAATCCTATCCTCCATTTTAGATGCCTTCTATAACTGTTGGCCGCTATATATAGACATTCATGTATAAATTGCACATGCAAATGTACTATTATGTTATAACCAAACTGTTACCTATTATAATTTATTTTAATTTTTAATTTCTTGGAACCTCCTTGTTCTTAATGTTGATTTGACACTTTACTGACAATTAACTGATATAGGATAGTCAGGGGGCTATACTGTTATATCACCATTCACAACACCTGTAATCCTTTGTTGATACTGTCATAATCCATTCAGCAGACTCTAAAAAAACACCATAAATGTTTATTACCATGCAGCCCTATGTGCAAAAGCATAGAAACTCCGAATAAAGAAATGTAACGCATGGATGACGTTCTTGATAGGAGAAGTGAAGATGACAAGTAAAACTTGGTCGAAATATCGAGAACGTCAACCATGCGTTAGGTTTCTTTATTCGGAGTTTCTATGCTTTTGCACTTTGCTAAGCTAGTTGGTGGATCAACAAGATGCAGCCCTATCCTTATCAGAGTTTCTACTATGCTTCTCTGTGAGCCTACTGTATGTTTGTGTACATACATCTATAATGTGCCCCACATGGTACATTTCTCCTGTGGATGACTTAGTCATCAAAAGTCGAAATACTGAGAATGTCAAAATGAATTTCTTCAGAGTTACTTTGCTTATTTAGAATGCTACGCTATTCAAGGGATCAACTAGATAATTATTCAAAGTTCTCTGATGTTTCATCTCTCCATTTAATTATGTTTTGTATAGTATTATAATTAATTATTATAATTAATCTTGTACTTTTAATATGAAATGTGGTGCTACCACTAAGCCCCTGCAGCAGATGGTCGACAATCTCCGTGTATAAAATTAACCTTCGGGCTTGGTTGGGCAGGTGCTTGTAGGTCACGTGATCAAGAGATTTCATGAGATCTAGTTTCAATAGGGCGGCACCATGTGAACTTGGCTGAAGAAAGATGAAAATCTGTCATTTAACAACGATTCAGGTACTTATTTGTGTTTTATTCAATGCTAACATAGAAACAAGAAGCCATAGGACGAATTAGCCACATGAATTGTTATGTTTGACACTTCATTTGTGACTTGGGGATGACTTTTCAGTTGTCAGTCAAAAGTTGACCACTTCATTTTTCCAGACAGATTTGTCCACATCTCGTACTGTTTTGCCTGCTTTGCGGGCTATTAAAAAAGGTAATTTTCTGTACATTATATCATACTGTGCCTAAAAGCTCGGACCGTTATATACAGTATATGTAACAGTCCCAGCTAAAACTCAACATTTCCCATTTGAAGCAAGGCTGGGTCCCAATAATTCTTACACACCCCGGAATGACATGAGCCAAACAGGGGATGGGAAAGGGGCAATCTCCCACTCACCTGATTTGTGCTTCGTACCTCTGTGTAGGAGGTTCCAGCTAACAGGTGGGACAGGAAGATGCCGGTAATGGGTCATCTCCAATTACCCTGTTTGTCCTGTTGGCTGCCACATTTGTGGTGACGGTACACATGCATACTTCTCTTTATTTCGCATCTGTGTTTGTGACACTGATATATTGTCACTTGTCATACATGTTTTATTACTATGCAATTACATTACTCTTTTGATAGCTGCTGTGTCTGAGTCTACCCAAAGCTTTGTGTGTGGCTTACGAGGACTTAGACTTATGAAGCACATGATTGGAGATGTTGTATGGGAGTGGGGAATGAGTTATGTCCCTTGTAGTGTAGCTCAGTACAGCTGCCCTCATTTTGACGGCTGACCTTTTGTGCCTACCATTCGAGACCCCGGATATCCTGGCATTAGCGGCTTTACTTGCACCAACATGCTTTACTCGTGCAGACAGGGTGGTGAAAACATTGTCAAAAAAAACCATGATAACATGGAAATAAATAGTAAATTCTGCTCCACGGCCTCATAAGTCCAAAACTAGGTTTCGTTAATGTTCATAACTTACATATACCATGCAGATTGTTTCATAGTAAAATATACTGTAATTTCTGGTTATTACAAGCTGTGGGAGTCGTAAAGTTCAGGTTGCTGGGCATGTCGCTTCTGTATGACGTCATTATTTTCCCACAGTCATGTGCCTGTGCTGTGTTTACATTGGTTAAGAAATGGAATTTTTTTAATGTACAAAAAAAGAATAGTGTACATAACCTATGTTCTGTTCAGAACCGGGAGCCTTACATGATATTGTCACGTGTTTATCACGCCGATCACACTGGTGTATGTAGAGTTACTGTATGTGTTATCTTGAAGTTTCTCCACATAATCGCTGGGTTGGAATATGACTGTTGGATCCGTAGGCAAACGTCTATACCACTGAACCATTCGGTTTCTTGTGTCAAAACGTCTATACCACTGAACCACTCGGTTTCTTGTGTCAAAACGTCTATACCACTGAACCACTCGGTTTCTTGTGTCAAAGGCTGTTGGATCCGTAGGAAACGTCTATACCACTGAACCATTCGGTTTCTTGTGTCAAAACGTCTATACCACTGAACCATTCGGTTTCTTGTGTCAAAACGTCTATACCACTGAACCACTCGGTTTCTTGTGTCAAAGGCTGTTGGATCCGTAGGCAAACGTCTATACCACTGAACCATTCGGTTTCTTGTGTCAAAGGCTGTTGGATCCGTAGGCAAACGTCTATACCACTGAACCACTCGGTTTCTTGTGTCAAAGGCTGTTTTTTAGACGGGGTTAAGATAGATGAATTTAGTAAGGAGTCAGGGCACATGTGCATATGTCATAGGTTTTGTCACGTGGACAACATTTGAAAAGGGGACCTTCTGTGCTACAGTCGGTGTTCAAAAAGACTCAAGCAAGGGAGCATGAATGAACTGACGTAACATGCCACTTGGAAAGTGGCATCCACCTCATCTTTACTATAACCCAAGTCGTAGTTCTCAGAATATTGTCCAGTGTTGTTCACTTTCCTATCCCTGCCAATGTTATCTTTCACTTCGTCGTCTGCTTGCCGCTGCCTCAAGCGCCGTCTCGAATATAACGCCTGTTAACTTGTTGTTGTTGTTGTTGAGACGGTAGTGTCTGTCGAAAGAACTCCCATGGCGACCTTTACAAACAACAACAACTCGCATCGGCTAATACTTACCTAGAAGTAATCCATCCATATCAAATACAACATGGGTAACCGGGTTGTAGTGTGTCATCGTGCAATACAGAATGGAGCACTATCTCAAGTGGACGTCCAATCCGTAATGAATCCAACCCACGTGGTTACACCACTGAATACCCATTCAAATTTAGCCCCTGGGAATTCGGCTGAGGTTTTATACAGGGTCTGCATCCCGACTGATGAAACAGCTCTTTAATCTTCATCATTTGTTTATCGTTTTTGCCTCTCAGGAACATCTGCCTTTCAACATGGCAACTTGGCATTGTTAAAATGTTTTTCACAGCTGTATTTTCTGCCTTTTCAACGCCCTGCCTAATTTGCAAGTTAGCTGCCTACATGTGGCCTACATGTGGCCCATTTTTACAGGCCTACGTATTAGGCTTACATATATAGCCCTATATGTGTCATTCTCAGAAAATGAGCAAACTCCTGTGACGAGTTTGTAGCTTTGGCCAGAACCATCTCTACTTTTAGTTTTTGAAACTAAATGATAGGATATTACGGGTGGAACATATTATAAAACTTGTGGAATGTTATGAGAAGAATTATTGCACAGATTTCTGGAATTGTTTACAATTTTGGCTAAAAATGGATTGTAAAAAAACTTGACTTCTTTTGAAACACTGTATCACAGAACAAAATTCCATCATGAACTCGACCATTTCTCATATTTTCAAGTTGCATGACAGATATAGTTTACTAATCACTTTACATGCATAAATGGATCAGCCAAGAACATAAACAGCTGTCCTCAAATGTTATGTCCGTCGTGTTACGTGGAAAGCAGTTCGAGCAAGACACAGGACTCTCTCCCTTCATCTAGACTAATTTCACTAGATGGCAAATTTTCCCTGATGTGAACATTTGTGACCACATGATAATTAATTTTAGTGTATACTTTTGCTTATTTTGTAAATAATACTCCACCAAATCAAGTCGTATTTTAATAATCTGTCCTTGGTGTTACCGCTACAGATCGATCAACTGTGTATATGGAGTTCAAACTGACATTGATGTCCAGAGATAAGCCTGTTCCAAGTTTGTCAAACTGTTGATAACCGTCTCAGCATCAGAAATGAAGGAGCTTATCCTTATTTATTGACCAAATGTCCTTGGCGTTACATGTCTGTGGTGTTACATTTATAACCCTTTACCCCGCTTCTGATTGGGCAACAAAGGTCACGTGACAGGCGCATATATCTCTATACCTTGCAGCAGATGCTGTATGACTCAATAAGGAGAACGGCATGACATGACAATTACAATGTGACTCAACAATGGCAGCAACGACACAATGTCACAAAATAATGTTGACATAAACATTGTCAATGACGTTATGACGTCATCATTCCCAGATAGCTGCTTAGTACTAAAGGAGTTTCGAGTTCGAACTCCTTTGTGGTAGAAGGTAAAAAGAGTTCAACTGTGTCATGTGACTTGTCAAAAATGTCAGGCAATTTTGTTGATTTTAATTTACCAATCACCTGTCTTGCCTTGTTGGGTAGGTATAAACGACCTCTCCTTCAACCAGGAGCTTCTTAAATTAATAAAACTTCCAGTTCCTCAACTTTCCCTATCGTACGTCCTCTCTAAGTGACTTTTTTAAAAACTTTTCTTAGACGCCCATGTTATGGTAAATTTAATCATAAAAAGTTGCCGAACTTTTCTGACAGGTCACATCGTACAGTACGGCTTTTCTTACCTTTAGTGATAAAAAGCGTTATATCTCGAAACTCCCCTATGCAAAGCTCCTCTACGCGACAGGGAATTACTGTTGAAGCTTCCTTTGTTTTTCAATAAACAAATTTCACCGTACTTTTTAAGTTCTTCCTTGGGAAAAATTCGTTTCATGGTTACTGAGTGAAAAGGTACGAAACTATATGGGGTCAAATAAGCCTCATGCTGGGCTCGCCTGACGCCTCTCCCAATATGAGGATTACAGACCCCATATAGTTTCGTATCCTTTCACTCAGTAACAATGTAACTAGTATTGTGTAACACCATGGAGCAAATGTAACACCACGGACAGGATTAAAAGTCCATTCGAACATTAACATTTCAAGTATGCTAATTGATACATGCACTCTAGGGGCCAAAAAATGAAAAATGCATATTCTGAGTTAGATATTTTAGGGTTGGTATGGATTTCTCTAAAGGGCAAAAATGTAAACAGTAGTGTTAACGCGCATTAAGCAAAGCCACCTAAAATGGTTACTAAAGTCGAATGATTTTCTTTCCCGGATTGTCAAAAGCAGTCAAATCGTTTTGTGAACTGGAATTCTGCTCGCTGGTGGATTAAGAATCCCCGAGGCCTCGTCCTTTGACATTGGTTTGAAGTGACACGATAGTAAATGTGATGACATCACAGCATTTTGGGTTATTCTAGACCAGTGACGTCTAATAAATTGCAATAGACATCACTGCATTTAGACAAACAATTAGAATAAACTCTGTAGGTTAAAGTGACAAGAAACCAGAAGTCAGTAGTAATATGTGTGATTGCACAGTATATATATATTGACAACACGGCATTTTCAGTAACTCCGGGCCAGTGCAAGGCGTCTAAGAAATTGCGACATGGATCACTGGATTTTTTTACCCAATTCTGCTTATCCCAGCGAGATAGAGAATGTGAAAGTTCAAAGCATTTACATGAATATTTAAAATAAAGGTGTTAGTGTTCCTCGAACCAGCTGGGTGTTATGCCTTGGAAAAGATATTGTTTTTAACTGATCGTCTCTGGGTTTAGTTCTAAGTTCATATTGAAAATAGTTTAATCATCAAGGTTTGTTTTCTACAGTTGTAATTTTTGTAAGTATCATTGTTACATGATGTCCTTGGTGTTATAACTCCTGTCCCTGGTGTTATCAGATCACAACGTGAAAATAAGTAAAACATAAAAATTGCTAGGAATTTCCAAAATGAACGCATAAATAGTGACTGCTGCTGGCATAGTACAACAACACGAAAGTGTATTTAATTCTCACAGAATGTCACTCTTCTCTGTTGCAAGGTGACTTGTATAAAATTAGTTTCGATCTGGACACCTTAACACTAGAGTTTTGGAAACATATTTGCCTGTTCCAGAAATCCAAAGTCACTTGTTGAGAGGCCTTTTACCCGCAATTTTATATGAAAATTTTATAACAGTTTGTAAGTGTTCTATATACTCTGTAGCGGTATACCAGCATGTAAAGAAATGACTTTACTTATTAACATAGAAGGGGCCTCCGTGGCTCATTCGGTTAGTGCGCTATCGCAGCACAATGACCCGAAGCTTTCCACCAATGCGGTCGTTGTGAGTTCAAGACCAGCTCATGCTGACTTCCTTTCCGGCCGTACGTGGGGAGGTCTGCCAGCAAGCTGCGGAGGGTCGTGCAGAGCCCCCGGGTTCTGCCCGGTTTCCTCCCACCACAATGCTGGCTGCCGTCGTATAAGTGAAATATTCTTGAGTACGACGTAAAACACCAATCAAATAAATAAAATAAATAAATTATTAACATAGAATTTGGTTAAAGAGATACATGCATGCATGCAGCCTACACGTCGGCACGCTGCAGTTGTCATGCTGTTCGAATATACCCCTCCACTATCTCTTTGCAAATTAAAATGAAACTTGTTTCATCAGTTCATACATTCTCATTGTTCACATCTGTTTTGTTCTCCATACTCTGGCTGTGTTTTATCCCCAGCTTCATCCAGTACATATTGTCATAGTCTGTATATATATCCATCATCACTAGGCCTCATGTATACTTTTGGGAGGAAACTGGAGTATTGTGCATGTTTTTTGCTCCGTTTTTCTTTTGATTTCTCCTCCACAGCATTGTGATAGTTTATTTTACAGTCCACTTTTGATATGTGATTATGCTTGTTTGAGACATAACGGGTGGATGTATGTACCATGCATGCGTGGGGTCAGGTTCCAAAGTGAAAAGAATAGTTCGGCTGCTCTTCAGGAACGGTTTGCATACAATTTAGCTATAACCAATACAGTTCTCTGGTACATGGCCCCGATACACAGAGAAGGTCATTTTGGTTTACATTTAATCATTATAAAACTTTGTGTCCTTGATGGATCGTAACCTTGTTTTGACAGCGTTGTCTCATGTTGATGCTGTATATTCTTAGGTGGTTAATAAGGACATTTTAATAATAATAATAATAATAATAATAATAATAATAATAACAACAACAACATATAACAATAATAATAATAATATAATGTTATTTCGGACTGACGCTCATATCTTTATTATAGAGCAGAATATACTAAAGAAATTGGAGAAATACAACTTTGTCACAGGATATCAAAAAGTTTAAAAGTTTAAAGTTTTTGGCCAGTAGGCATTCGATACTGATTCCATTCTCACAACCCTATACAAAACGTTGACACTGCAACGATAACTATAATGATTCAACCAAGCACTACAACGATGACTAAAATGATGTCACGAAGCACTACAACGATAACTATAATTATGTAACGAAACACTACCACATTCGCTGTAATGATGTAACCAAGCACTACAACAATAGCTACATATATTATGATGTAACCAAGGACTACAACTATACACTGTAACTATAATGATGGAACCAAACCGCTGGTTTTAAAAACGTTTGTTCCCTTTTTGTTCTCATTTTGTTCTCATTCTTACGTCGAAAGCCACATCTGTTTCTTGGATTTAATTCTGTCCCTCTCTCCACGATAAGGCTGAAATATTTAATATGGCGTTGAAACCCCAATCATTCATCCATTCACTGCTATGCAGCAGCAAAAACCTATTTTAACAATGTCGCAAATACTGATTAAGACTGCTTTAGCCATCATTGTTTTGTCTTCTGGAAGATGCAAATATCTCAAGCATGTAGTAATACATTTTAGTACATACTCGTATACAGTAGAACACATAATTCGTTGTTGCTTCACGCCATAGCATACTCAGGAATTTTTCACTCCAGAGTGGAGGAAACCGGAGTGCCCGAGGTAAATCATCGACCCTTAACAAATGGGGAACTCATAAAACGCCTTTCCACCTTTAACAAATGGGGAACTTGTAAAACGTCTCTGTTTGAACCTACACCTCGTTTGCACCTTGTAATCACTCGGCCACGGCCCGCACCGACGCAGCTGATTATCATAGAGCATACTACACGAACCGATACCTTGAAAAACCAGAACGGATAAAGGGATAGCCACAACAGTCGCTTTTTGTTTAAATGAAAAGACGACTGTAGGCTAAATACATATGTGTCGTTGTTTGCATGTTTGGATGCTTGGGTCATATGACGACGAGGACTCCTTCTGGTGTTTAGATATAGTGTGTTTTCTTGTGGCAGGGTGAGTCCAGTGCTGCCGCCACTGGAACATCATGCCGAAAACACCAGACATGACACTCCACCCAGTCACATTACACTGACATCGGGCCGATCAGTCCTGTTTCCTTGCTGAGGGCCCAAGCAAGGCAGCAAGAAGTATTTTTATATTGTTATAATGTTGTATAATCGGGATTTGGCAGTTCAAACTAAACAATGATACTGACAGGGTGAAAATCGAAAGCACCGCAACGTCATCAACTTAGCTATAGCCTCCCAAATTCTCATGCCCCACGCCTAGAAAATGCGTATCTGTATCTTGTCATTTACATGGGGTTCATCTGACGTCTGTCCAATTGTCTCACTAAAGTCATGTGGAATGAATGATTATGCCTTAACGCCACATCGGCAATATCTTAGCCATATCCTGGCGACAAAAAGCCTCGTGGCTGATGTACGGCACAAAACTGGATAATGAAATACATGCCTATACCAGAGATCTATAGCTTCACACGCTTTGTTAAAAAGGAATCGCAACTGTCCTATTATATACTGATGTCATACAGCTGTCCAAGTTTGAGTGCAACCCGTTACAAGTACACTCAAAAGACAACTTTTTGTATCGATAAAGCTTAACAGTTTGATTTATGTATGTAGTTTAGTATTATTTATTTAATTTATTATTACTTAAGCATGGAGGTAGCTACACACAGCATTATGCAGGTAATGTTAACATATAATGTAAAACGACCGGTTAACTGAATGTCAGCGACGGACATCTTGTTGTACGCACATGTTACTGAAGACCAACCCCATCTGTCTACTCAGCGATACGATACCACTGTCCAATTTTTCAGTATCCTCTGCGCATGAAACTGACTGGTATTGTATAAGAGAAAAATTATTGTGATGTTTGGCAAACAAATCGACCAGGATTTTCGAACGGATTTTTTGCTATTATTTCAGAATAGTTGAACATTAATTACATGTATATTCACAAAACATCAGCCTCTGCCTGCACGTGCTACCGGTCAAACTTTCTGAGATTGTTCGTAAAACTTATGATGCGGAGCGTTTTAAAACTTTTCCATCAGATCCATTTTTAATTAATAACAGGTCGAATAGTGTGAATGGGCTTAACCCAGACACGAACTTTTAAATACTGACTCGCACTTCGTATGCTCTTTAGCAGCTTATGGTCACTGAAGTCTGCCCACATATTTAACAAAGGCGACTTGGTCAATAAATGACAGTCCCGTTGTGTAAACCTGAACCCATTATGAAACTTTGAAGGCTGCACCACCAGCTGTTCGCTTTGCGATGGACAGAAGTTTTTCACTGTGTGAAGTGCGTCTGCGAACAGAAAATAATCTGTAAATTTAGTATTCCGTAGCAGCCAGCTTTCTAAGGCCACGTTTATTGGAAGTTCAGGGTTGTCAGGGTCTTTGTGACGAACTTGGTACAAAATATCTTTGGTCGACCAGCACATGATTTGCTTAAGAAGTACCAAAGACTGATCAAAGTATTCAGCGATGAGCACTACAGCCAAGTCCTCGTCCAGCTGCCGAAGATACTGGTCCACGAATGTAGTGTTGAAATACTGGGCTTTAGGAATTCCCACGTCGAAGACCATACGATTATATACCAAGGAGCCTCGCTAGAATGCACTTGGCTGATAAAACTCCGGATCCTTCAGAAATTCCCTCATGAGAGTCGCGGAGCTATCGGTCAGATTAGCTTTGGTCATGACCGTTTGACCATGGTCAGGAAAATACAGAGAGGCGGACACGAACCTGGCAAAAGGTTCGCGAACTGCGCCGATGATGGTCATGTCTCTCGGCATGTATATCCGGAAAGCTTCCCTGCTGCAGGCGACATGTTGGCAGAGGGCTTCGTAAGCGGCGGCCTAACATTTGCCTGTTCAAAGGTTTGATAAAGCCTGATGAAACGGGTTGCTGGCAGAGGTACTGCAAACATGAAATTGTGGCTGAGACCTTAACGCTGCATTAAGGAGGTGACCGTAGTGCTGGCTGCTTTGTGTGCTTTGATGACAGCAATCCGAGTTTTCTCCACGCAAACCCTCTCATTTGTGGAAGATAATCTCCGCTGATCTTCTGTCGACACAGGCGAGAAAGTTCGTATTGGAAGTCCGGATTTCTGGGTCGAGATGTAGTGGATTGTAGTGAGGAGTGTTTTTCAAGGTTCGCATAACCATCAAAAGCCCGAAGGTACCTAAGATGGTAAAAGGTCAGGCTGAAAAATGTAAAAAGCAAAATTTAGATCAAAGAGAAGCAATCGCTAAAAAAAGGAACTTGTTTTGTTACAGTGTTATTACATGGGCTTGTAACACCATACGAAGGGCCTACGTATAGCGCACAATTACCAAGAAGTCTTTTATCAGTGCAGTCGCAGTGAGTTCAATTCCTCTCCGGTCGTATGTAGGAAGGTCTGCCAGCATCTTCCGGACGGTTGTGGGTTTTCCACGGGCTCTGCCCGGTTTCATTCAATCACAATGCTGGCCGCCTTCGTAGCCCTATAAGTGAAATATTCTTGAGTACGGTGTAAAACATCAATCAAGTAAATATATAAATATTACACTAAAGGCCTGGCCAAAGAACTTTAAAATATGCCACAAGAAAGTACATGATGGTCTTCTGGATTATTTATCAGAGCATAAGTCAAGTATATCTTCCAAGTTTTAACGAGGAATATAGCATTCCATGTTGCACTTCAGTTAAAGTGCTTGGTTATGAGTAGGAGCTATGAAGAGTCATGCCGAAAACATGAATTGCATGAGCGATGGATAAAACACTTGTTAAAACACAGTTAAAACACTTGAAATGTAGCTCATGTATCAAGAATTTACAAGAAGGTGCGGAATTTGTCAGAAAAAGATGTTGTCAGCAAAGATCACGCGCTCCACCTCACTAAGCAGGTTCAATAAATCACAATCGGCTTGAGTTGTATGGTCTCGGACATTGGTTGAAGGTTTAACATAGAACGAAATCAATAAAAATTGAAACTGGCACGTCAGTATCCGCTTACTCTTTCGTTTTGGCCATCTGTTGTTTTATCTGATATCTGAGCAGCTCTACAATCATGGCCGAACTTTGCATACGTCAACTCCCGGGGAATTACGAGCTCTTGAAGACTTAAGAAAATTTAGAACAATTTAACCCTGGTGACGATTTGTCTCTATCCACAGATGTCCAGGGAAACAGGAGGGGGGGGGGACAATAAATTTTAGCGAACAAAAAAATATTAAAATTCCTCTGTTTCGTTGTCGACGATGATGGTAAAACCAATCGCTGGTGATTGAGTAGCCCAAAATCGGAAGATATGCGCAGTGAGTCCTGAAGCACGTGGTCACCGGGAAGGACCAAATTTTCTCTTACAAAAGCTGGCCCATGAAGATGGACGAACATGTATAACTTTTAATATTTATATACAAATGGTGTTCAAAATTGTTCGAAACACTTGGGCCTACCTTACACATCTGCTGTGTCAAACTGCAATGTGATATATCGACAGGTAGCAAATGTGGCCAGGGGCCCGGTCTTACAAACGGGTGTAGGTTAACATCAAACAAAATAAATGTTAATACTACAATGGGCTTTTAGTGATTTCTCACTAATGACAGGCACACAAATTCATATTCAGCAGTAGGCATTTGATATTAAACTTACTTCCTTTCATTAATAGTAAATTTTTATGTTTTTCACTTTATATCTGTCTTTAAAATAATATTCTATCACATCGGTAAAATGTTTAACCCATGAAATACCGAGCAGTGTCTGCCCCAAAACGAAGCATGCAAGTTTCTGTGGCAGGCAATAAACTACAATGTTCCATGTGACACTTAGATTCGTCCAAATAAAGGCTGAACGGCTAGTTGTCAAACACATCGTGTGTCATAATATATCAAGTTCATGCACAAAAAATCAATATCAGGTGATCATGCATGCTTTCAGGTAGTACTACCTAAAATCTGACCTCTCTTGCGATCGACTGTCTCTCCACTTGTGCTTAGAATGGTATGACGCATTAAGAAAAGGCTGGACATGACAAAGTTGATGGGGTTATAGCGCCATTATTTAAAAAAAAATATTTAAAACATATCTATATATTAACGTTTTCCCCTATATTTCTGATGTGTTTGCAAGGAAATAAAAAAAAGTTTGATATTTTTGCGAAAATGCCATAGATAAATGCAAGAAAAACAACTGGGCCGACTGTGAGAAGTCATCCTGCGACCTCGTCCTCAAACAGCTGATCGGTCGATTTTTTTTTCTTTTTTTTTATTCTTTGTTTTCTTTTCTTTTCTTTTTTTTTTTAGCATGTTTAATTAGCAAACTAGTGCTGGCTGGAGTTTGAAGAGAGTAGTGGCTCTCTCGGTACGCCATACTCACTGAATATGGCTGCTTTTGCATAACCACCCAGGCGGACAAATTATTTAATGATTTCCACAAAACAGTAATGATGTGAAAGTTTTGCACTTGGCTGGCGAAAATAGGTCAGCTTTTATCACTTGTAACAGTAATGCCTATTATTTACTGTCATTCCTTTAAGAGTTAAACGATACTGTACCTTGCGAGACTTTATATTAATCACTGTACTGTTTTGTGGTGTGGTGCAGGGTTTGACATAAGACTGTGAGTCGCTGAGACTGGTAAGACAAGATCGTCCACGTCTAACCCCAAATTCATACGCTTCATCGGAGTCGTTTGAAAGCGGCCTTAATTCGGCCTCAAATTCAATTTTAAAGGCGGGAGGGAAGATTGAGTGTTTCCCGAGCAGACCGACAACCGGCTATAAATATTAGGAAGCCATCAACAGGATTATTGGCGTCTGTTCTACATCATTTTACGGGCAACAGGGCTTAAATTTCGGATAACAACGCCGGTTCGGACCTGTATATCGGTTCTATACGTGCAACACCCCATTCTTGGTTGGCTCCATAAAATCAAACCAGGTCCGCGCACAATCCCTCTGGCGCCATCAGGGATAGAAAGTTTACACCACGACCATCCTCAGGTTGGTGGCGGACCTTCCCACGTCAGAGGGGAAGCCGTTATATGAGCTGGACTTGAATTCACAACGACCACATTAGTGACAGGCACCTGGGTCTCAAGTTATTTCGTGTCACACATTTAAAGATTTTCAAGTTATTAACACCTCGTAGATTGCAGTGGGTATTTCCAACCAAATTGCTCCTGCGACATAGTTGTTTCAGGTGTGGTGGAGTAATACCTTTTTTTATCAGAGAATATTCTAGATTTCTGATTGGTCAGTCCGCAATGAATATCTACCGCGTTAGCCAATCAGACAATAAATACAGCCTCACGCGTTCGACGTTTTTTCCTTTATTTCCCGCACCTTGATTTAACTGAAACCAGCCTGCGAAAGAGATCAAGTGAGAGTTCAGCCTCACGATACTCTGCTGGGGTAAAGTGGAAAGTCAGAAGAGCTTGAAACACTCCCGCAACACTCATTTGTTCAACTCGATAGTAATGTGAATTTTGATTGGCCGCGGAGAGTCAATAAGAATTCACTGACGTCATGTGGTATGTTGATGTTGTACGAGCAATGCTTTGTTATGCTTCCGAAGCCGATCTTTTCCAGTGGCTACATGCATGACGTCTCTACCACGCGTGCTTAGTACCACTTTTCACAATGAACAGCTGAAGCTTTATACCTGTATGCTATCTAGTTTTGATGGTGATTTGTATTATTACGTAGATAAATTGGTCATGCATCTGACAGATATAAGTGTGTTACTTTCCGTAACAACTGATTGTAGAAAATAGTGTAAAAGACGCCTATGATGGGCAGCAGTGGACTGTCCCTCGTGCGTGGGCAGAGGCTTCTGATGGGTGGCATTGGACAATCGCTCGTGCGTCGGCAGAGGCACGTGAAGGGTAGCACTTGACTGTCGCTCGTGCGTGGACAGAGTATTGTGGTGAGTAGCACTGGAGTGTCGCTCTTGCGTGGACAAAGGCACGTGGTGGGTAGCACTGGGCTGTTGCTTGTGCGTGGACAGAGGCTCGTGATGGGTAGCACTAGATTTTCGTCACGTTTGTCTGTGAGACAGCATTGGAAAAGAATTTCATTTTCACACATGCTTTTGGTAGGAGGTCAGTTCGGTTGAGAAATCGACCTTGGTATAGTTTAACAATAAAAGCACATTAATTATTCCTAACTACAAATAAGCAATTGCTGATAAATTTGGTATGTTTCACTAATTGTTGTTGTGTTTTTGTAATCATTGTAATGTTTTAATACAATATAATTTTATTAACAATGTCAATTGTAAGATTTCTTTTCTTTTTCATCCTTTCACTTATTTATAAATTTATAAATCTATTTATTTATTGTCTGTTATTCTGTCTATGCCATTAAATTATTTACTCGACATGTCCCCTGTGTTCGTTTAAAGTCTGTAACCTCTGATGCCATCCTGAGCAGCCTGACTGAAATAAGTAGTCTGATTTAATTGATCGAGTCCATGAGTCTGACCATGATCTAATTGGTCTCCATTGTCCATTGGGAGTGTCTTCAAGATCAGTGGATAATCGGATTAGTCTTGATAAAGGTGATCGTTGAAGACATCGGACACTCTGTATTTATTTGCCCGTGTGGACAAAGTCAACCATACCAAAGGGATAGCGGGATCAACAGATATGATCCTGTCACACTTCCCATAGTTCTTCTCATCCTGTGAAATTCTTAGGCGTTTCATGATTGATATGCTCTGACGTAGGATTTCCGCATTAGATCTGGAGCCATAATTAAAGGCGTCGTTTTACGATGTTTAATACCATTGCCACTGACGATATATCTGAATTAATTTCTGACAAGTCGGGCACCATTTTCTGTCTGAGTGGAAGATGGTAACCTACGTGTTACGAATTTTTTCCACAAAAGTAACGTAAAGTTCCCCAAATACAGTTTTCTTGATAACGTTAATCTCGAAAAAAATCTATCGTAATAACCAGGTACAACTTTTAAATGTAATCACTTGTCGGTAACGGAATTAGAAAATCAGCAGCAAGGTGTTGCATTTCAGAAAGCAAGTCATTTCGCGACCTATGTATCGATGATTACATGTGGACACACGATGACAGCTGTCTCAACATGTTCCAACGACGGCGGTACACAAATCTCTGCACCTGTATTACACAGATGTGTAAATGTTTCAAATTTTCTTAAAATTTGTGTAACTGTGATATACAATCACTTTTAGAGGGCACCGGATCACCATACTTTCGTTCTAAGACTTCGTTTCATGCCAACTATACGAGAGTGTCCTTAACCTGCTATGGCTATGGTAAATGTTCACGTATTGATCGGGACGGCCAGAAACCTGCAGATGGCCGTGGGAACCCTTCGGGCTTTGCCGGTTTCCTCCCACCATAATGCTGGCCGCCGTCGTATAAGTGAAATATGTTTGAGTACGACCTAAAACGCCAATCAAATAAAAAATAAATACATCAGTGGGTATGCCCTAAAAACGAATTTGTTAAATGTAACGTAATATTATGTTTTCTGAACGATGCTAGAAATGATTATGTCAAGCCCATGATATATACTGTGTTATAGACAACGCATTATCCCCTTATATATTAATTATTTATTTACTTGATTGGTGTTTTAGGCCACACTCAAGAATATTTCAGTTATACGACGGCAGCCAGCATTATGGTGGGAGGAAACCGGCAGATCCCGAAAGCAATCTACAACCATCCGCTGGTTGCTGGAGATCCTTCTCACGTACGACCAAAGATGAAGCCAGCAAGAGCTAGACTTGAACTCACATTGACCGCATTGGTGAGAGGCACCTGGGTCATTACGCCCCACTAGCGCGCTAACCACTTCGGTCACGGAGGTACCTCCCCTTCTCTACTAACAAATGTATCATCGCAACTCAGTCGTAATTAACACAATAGTATGTAGAATTAAGATAGTACATTCTAACACAGCATTCTTTCAATTGAACAAATTGCTGTTCTTTTCTTCTTTTTTTTGTCGTTTTTTTGTTTGTGTTTTATTGGTTTCTTTGTCGTATTTTTTTTTGAGTATATATTCCACGCGAACTAGTTTAGACTAGTCTGGCACTAAAGTAATCTTGATGTCGAAAATGTGGTACAAAACTAGCAGCAGCTATAACCAGAGTCTCAAAATTCTTAGTGAAAAATGCAAGCGTTTCTCGTCAATTTACACACCGGTATGTCACAGCTGGTGCCTACGGACATTTATCAAACCCAGAAAACCTTGGACTTCACCAGCAGTTCGAGGTTCACGTTGGCTACACTGGCGCCCGAGCCCCTCTCGTATTATACATGGCCTATTGGATCCGGCTTCGACAATTGCTCTCACACTATGTATTCAGAGTTAAGCACTATTAATTTGAAAGAAAAGACAAGAAAAATATAACCAAAGTTACTTCAAGGCAGGGATCCCTACCGAACTGAACGACATATAAGCATTTTTTAATACGTGGAAATTCTACAAATTACCTTTTAATCTGGAATTCTTACCAGGCCATGGGATACGCCATTTTAGAGGCGAGACCCCCCTTTGTCGTGCGAAGTACCGTCCCCTGGTATTACAACCGAAGGCCACGCATTGCGGCTTCCTGGTTTAGACCTTTTGGATTGATCCCAGATATATTTCCCTTCCACTTGCTCGTTGGAAATGACTTTAAAGTATATCTAAATTGATTTAACACTGTTTCCACATGACAATATGGTGAACTGGGAACGGTTGACGTCACAGAGGAAAAAGATGCCTTCCCAAATGGTAGAGTCATCTCGCCCTTGAATGGTATAATACACACACACACACACACACGGTGTGTGAGTATCTCCATTGATGTAGTATTCAGCTAGTGTAAAAGTTATGTACACCACATGTAGTGGCGAAAGTGAAATGTTCTTGTGGAGAGTAAACATGAATGTAGCAGTTCAGTGAGTCGTTATGTTGTAGTTAATCTGATTCAATCCGTCCCATGAGGAGGCCAGGGCCGGGATTCATGAAGCGCACTTAGTTAAGCATTCCCTGAACTGCCATGACAACGTATGTTGTAGAGATAGAAAGTGCACTTAGCTAAGAGCTACTTAGCACTAAGTATGCTTCGTGAAACCGAGCCCACGACACCACAACACTTACAAAAGTTAATGAGCGTAAGTAAGAATTTATGTTTGTACACTGAGCAATGAAGGGGGAGATTGATAAGCCTTGTTTCCTCCACTATAAGTTAAATATTTTTTGATTTTGCCATGGGACACCTAGCAATGAAACGCTGCATGACCATGCAATAAAGTTGGTTTACCAGGAGTAGGTGTATATATGGTATATATGTGTATGTTTTTTGTCCTTGTCAGTAAGAGTTCACGTAAAAGTGTCGCTAATTATCTAATGGCTATAGATATATAAGTGCAACTACCTGAACATCGTCATCCAAGTAAAGCGAAAGCGAAATAAAATGTCTTGGATCAGAGATTAATTTTAAACAAATCAAGCAGATATGCAGAATAGTTAATACATTCCGGCAGAGTTGGTTAGCGCGCTAGCGCGGCGCAATGACCCAGAAGCCTCCCACCAATGCGGTTGCTGTGAGTTCAAGTCCAGCTCATGCTGGCTTCCTCTCCGGCCGTGTGTGGGAAGGTATGCCAGCTTCCTGAAAATGGTCGTGGGTTTTTCCCGGGTTCTGCCCATTTACTTCTGACACTTATGCAAAGTATCAGCCCTGCTCCCATTCCTTTGGAAGCCTCTGATTGGTGGTCCTTGCTTCATCATGTCGTCCTGCATGAATTTACCACTGGATACTACTTACTGTGTGGCACGTGCGTAAGATCGCCAGTGACCCGCCGAATGTTGGTGCTTCAATACGGGGACTCCGGTTTGTTCCATTTATGAAACTGGACACCCTCGTACGGGTGAAAAATTGTTGAGTATGGCGTTAAACAAGAATGAAATAAATCAAAACATTATCGATTAAGACATCAAAATGTTACGCAAGACATGTTTCTGAATTAATGTGACTAGCTAATCCCCTGTAAGTACAACACCTATAGTCAAATGATCATGTTGTGCAAAATGTTGAATGATTCGTTTGATATTCTCTTAATTGTAGGATTTTAGAATAACGTGTGTCAGCCTCATCTATGTTTGTACTTCATTGTATCTTCTATAATTTCTGTTGCAGTTATGTTCCCCAATAGCACTGTTCTTTGAAAATTCCTGCAAGCAGCTTATGCCTATTGCCATACAACTGCTCCAAAGCAAGCTAGAACCGGACAACCGGGACAATATGTGTATCTTTTGCATTGATAGCTGTCAATGAAGAACATCCATTTTATCCTGTCAGACAGGGTGTTGCTCTGCGCATGTCATGCAGGTCTCCCGTGTATTTTGCCAAGACGGTCATTATCTCCTGGCGTTCACCAAGCAGTGAGTCATCAGTTCAACAGAAGATTTGACTGTTATACATGAATGTCTTATCATAACGAATTGAAGTCACAGTTTTGTCATATGGTTCGATGGAATGTGCACATCACTGCCCACATTACACATAAAACAATAAATTGTTTCCATCTCAAAAAAATTAAAGAAAAACGTCGATCTTGCAGTCATTGTCATCTTAGTTCTATAATGACATCCAAATTATTCAATGAGACTGACAGGCCCAGAAAATGACACCTATATACATCACTCGATTAAAGCTGAGGAAGCAAATTATTAATGTAATTAAATCTTTAATCAGTCATTTTCTTCATTTTTATGTATGGCTAATCCGTACTCATACACTTAAAGGTATCGGTATTTAACGGATAATTATTTATCTCGATTATAGATATATGTATATCAAGAATTAATTTATCGAAAGATTACATATGAAAGACAGAAACGGTGGCTTGTTTGTGATGCTTATCTTGAGTCCACATCTCTTTGAAGTTATAAAAAGATGACTTATGTGGGGCTAAGGGTAAACGGGGTTCAAGAATTATTGCAAATTATGAGGCCTCCCAAGGTCAAATACAGTCCTGAAGGTCGAGTATTAAATGTGCTGTTCTCGTGTTTGAATGAAAGAATAATAAAAAAGAACAAACAATTGTATCAACTGCTCAGCGGAACATGTCATGACAAAAAATATGCATTTGTGAATGTGTTTTGTACAAACTATAGAATATGGCGATCCCCTGATTTTAAAACACTGCCTTGAGGTACATGCGTCAAAGGTGGTCTTTTCTGACCATATTGTCCTCATTGACGGTCACAGCCGCTTGTTACAACCGAATGCAGGCTTGTAGAGTTTGATTTCAAGACGGATGTACAGAGCATTCACCGAATGGACAATGAAACTATATTTTCAGGGAAAATAGCGATGTGATGTTTTTGATACATATTATATCTCAACAAACCACTACAGAATTCATTGTTTTAAAAAATTTTTTACTCGGTGCATGGAAAATACGTAAAAAGAGCAGAACTATTTTCCTGGGAAGAGTATAGTGATCTTTCAAATGACGTACGCTAATAGCGTTTTTGTGTTTTCGTTACCTATGAAGTACCATGCACCATTCTACGATTGAGTGTATTTGTTTGATTTAGGCTTGACTCACTTAATCGTGGAAGGTGTCGCCGCCATCAATCACCGGAAGCTGCCCACGTCCCAAGCAATCTTTAAACTTCTAGCCCAACACTTCCTCTATCTCATCGCGATCAATACGTGAGTTTTATTCTCATGCTTTTCGTTGTATGCTAAATCTGAAATGTGGGTAATGGCACTGGTTTGCCAAGTTCTCTTGTCTTCCCAGTGTGTTCAATGTAATAGAAAACGACACATCATTTCAATAAATAGTGCTTATCGGGCCATCCCCTAGAGGTTAAGGATGCTTGCTTTAGATCGATAGGACCCACGAGGAATTGCCCTGGTCTGTCTGCTTGGGTTGTCGGTAATAAGCACCATCGATGACGCTTGCCAGATCGTTTGCACAGTTTAACATTCCCCAGATGACGACTTATCTTCTTCCCATATCTGTTTGTGAAAAAAGAAGAATAAATAAATAAATGTATATACGAATCATTATAGACTGGCTCTCAGTGGTCTGATAAACGAAGGAGGAGGGATGGATTCTGTTGGAATTGGATTGGAATTAAAGGAACATTTTTCCTCATTGCTAAACGGTAACACATGATTTCTGAAGTTATCTCGAATGGTTCTTCTCGCCTTGGAATTCATGTATATGCCCTTATCCCATCGTTCCCCGATAAAATGCCATGAGTTAATGTGCACTTCGCCAAAAGATCCGGGCTCTTACAGCAGTTTGAGTAGGTTTTTGGCGAATAAGTGTCTGTGTATAATATACCTTTGACGGTGGAGAATACATAAAAATTACATATGTTCAGATGAAAGAGTGCGAAAAGTTAATTGTAATTGTAGTCTTTTAAATACGCTCTTTAGAAGCTCTTTAATCTGATTTTGGCATCATTTTTATGTTTTCTTCTCCTTTAACCAAACTTTCCGGGAGCATACTGTATCACACATAGTTGTTGGAGAGTCTACGAGGTGTGTGTGTGTGTGTGTGTTTTTAAAGAAAACAATTACCCCACCAGACTGTTCATTTTAATTTATTTGTTGAAATTATTCACATCCATTTACATACAATAACAAAAACAAGCTAAAAATATATTTACATATACACTCAGGTTGTAAGGACGTTATAACGTGATCTACAGGTTTAGTTCTGTTAATTCAGTCCTTCCGAATCTCATCTAACAAGGTGAAGTTATATTCAGTCTTCTTGACAATGTACATGGCTGTTCTGTATTACCAAACATTTGCTTCTTGTTCTGAATAATGTGGAGACATGGTGTATGGGTGTAGAGGGAAGCATTCCAAAGGAGTTAAGACAAAGAGGGGAACGGAAGTAGATCGTATTCAGGAGATTTAAAAAAGTATAAAAGCAAGGTGAAAGGAGACTTGAAATAAAGAACAGACCACATTTATACAAAGTATGCATCATCTGAAAGACCATTTCATGCTGATTCCAAATATGGTCTTCATTGGTCTCGATTGTTGTTTTAACGCCATCTTTAAGAATTTAATTTACTTACACGACAGTGTCCATTTTTATGGGTCGTGGAAACCAAAGTGCCCAAAGTAAACCCCGGACATTTGACAACTTACTGACGAATTTTCTATACATGTGACTTACATATTGACATACTATACCTCGGTACGAATGCCAAAGAGCTTCGTCGACCGCTAATTGTCACAAAGGAACCAAAACCAGTGCGCTGAAGGGAATATACCAATTGCTTGCCCAATTCCGGTTTGAACCCTCGCGTCATGTGTCCCAGCTATTTGAAAGGCCTGCTCCTCCAACCAACAAAGCACTGTGCGCTCCCTAGTACTGTTGTACTTTCATTCCTTCTGCCGAACTGCCGAAGGTTTTCCGTCATATAAGTGAAATATTCTTGAGTACGGGGTACACCTATGAAATAAATAAATCAAATCAATCCTTTTCACGGCTTCATTGATAAATCTTAACCCCACCCTTAACCGTTGGATTTTATTGAGGTTGAAGTTTTTTCGCAAATGGATAAAGCTGGCATATATATGCGTCACTCTGATCCTAGAATTAAATAACTTTGGCGGGCATAATTATTACTATAAAAGATATACCTGACAAACAGGCCGAAGATCACGAGATCAAGGGATGGGCGTTGGAGTTGGTGAAGCCCAAGGAGAATGGCGGCTGTGGAATAATGCTAGGCTTATGTCCACGAAAGTATGTGTGATTTACGTTACTATGAAATTAGCTCGTGTAAATGAGATGGAGATAATTTGGGTAGATAATGAGCTCATGTGCTGTTGACGCATCACCCGATAGTGATGATAATTCTTCAGGCGAACCGGTATCAGTACTACAAAGCCCATGTAGCGTCGCATGCACCCAGGAGACTCGATATGTCTTCATTCCATACTGAGCGCTATGGCTGTTGTGTTTGCTGCGCCAGGGCATGCCCTTGTTCGGATTGATGTGCGAAAACCCCAAAAGGTTCAAATGGTTATTTACAATCGAGATATCTCGTGCCAAATGGAATACACGTGCCTTTACCTTATCCGTGCACACGGGCAAGTTTGGAGTCTCACATTGTGTGGGTAGGGATGGGGACAGTCTATAAATATCCGCCTTTAGCCACTGATGATAAGTGGAAGTCTTCACTTGCAAGCCAACAAAATATCAGAGGAATACCAGAACCAAGTGACTTTTTTCTAAACAGCTGCGAATTAAAGGTTGAACTGACGGACCTAATTATCGATAGACTGAACGCCTAAGCAAACCTCTGAAAAAACATCAGAAATAAAGTTTGTGTAACTTTTCTCGTAGATGATGTAGACATATGGCGTCATTACTTTTAGACTACGTCATGCATGTAGGAAAAACACTTACGAGAAAACTGAATAAAGAAGATTTATTTATTTATTTCATTGGTGTTTTACGCCTTACTCAAGAATATTTAACTTAATATACGACGGCAACCAACATTATGATGGGGGGAACCCACGACCATTGAAATTAGAAGATTTATCAATGTGTAAATGTCCAACGTTCACTGAAGACAGCTTGTCTTCCACGTCACTCGTGTAAAAGATCGTCCGTAAATTGTCAAAAGCTGGTGGTTTAAACTTCGACGCCCGGGTTTATAAATAGATAGTATTATCAGTCAATATGGATGTACTAACATTTAGGTGGATCGGTTGTGTACTGATAAACTGCCAAGTTGAACGTTAATACTGAATGAGAGTTGTGATATTTTGTACAGGGTGTTCCAGGCAATTGACACTTCAGCAGCAATGACCAGGTCATCCTCATTCTGATTTCCGTCATCTCCACGAATAGTGTTCTCCACGGAGCTTTCAACTTCCCGTAGTATGAAACTTAGGACTTCGTGCCCAACTACCCACTGATAATGAACGGGAGACCACCCAAAGACAAGGCATGTTTACACTTCGATGTCTTTGCATTTGCTTTCTTGTTATATTTTATTAAAAGCGATGACATCACAGCATTTTGAGTAATTCTAAATTAGTGACGTCTAATTAATTGCAATTAACGTCATTGTTTTTTCAACGTGTATTTACGTCACTAATTCTGTTATTATATGCAAGTGATGGTGCTAGGGGATGCTTAAGTGGTTACTATGTAAGCATATACATGAACAGTTAGAATAAAACCCTAAATCCGGTAAACTATACAAGAGGCTTGATTTCACCGGTTACATTCAACAATCAGGCCGTCGCAGCTACTATGGTTTCAATCTTTATGGTGTCGTCTTTTATGAGACTCATCTTGAAGAACACTTACGTTACAGGCGTTCACGTCTCAGAGTATATTTACATCTTAGTTCTATCTTTTTCTTGTTATAAAGAAAAAAATCACCAGTGCTCTTGACCACTCCATTTTAACAACGTTTATTTACTGTAAGGTACTGCATACTGTTATTGCCAGACAAGGATGTTACTTTAGACGCCATGTTGGTTGCAAAACTGCTGAGTCAGAAGGGAACCAACTCTCTGGGCGACTTCGAAGTTAAATTTGCGTATGATCCTAGGGCATTGAAAATAATTGATTCGTAAGTAAACAAATGCGTTATCATTAAGTCCATGTTTATACACAACAAACAAAATGAAGTACGTTTGATATCTTTATTATCGTTGAATAATTTGGCTTGGACATGCACATGAGCCGACATGCAAAATTGACAAGATAACAATGTGAACTCACAGCCTAAATACAATGATCGTGACGTGAAAAATGAATATAAGTTCATGTCCCATCAGTGAGCTCTGGTAGATCCACATCCTATTGAGAGTAAGAGTTTGTGAACAACTTTTTCGGCGTTCATGTAAGTAAATGACTTATGAACAGCGCGTTCACATGTTAGTGATAGGACAGCAGCCCCTGCTCTTGTTTGTGAACAACGGTTCACGTATGTTAGTAGTTGTGAACAGGGGTTCACTTGTTATATGCTGTTACTTGGTCCATGTTATTGCTCAGGCAGCGGTCTAAGATCGTACACTGTTAACTATTGTATATCCATTGGTAATACCGATAAAAGATTTTCTTCCATGTAAAAAATATTGCGGAAACCATATTTGGTGCAACATTAACCCCAAAGAAGTGATAACGAACCCCAGGAAAGGAATTTTTTATTACAATAATACAACTGGTTGCATGTGAATATAATTGTGCGTTTGCATGCACAATTGAAACCTAATTGTGAAAATAATCAGTACAGAAAGGTCCCTGATACAATCTGAAGTTCTTCATTATAATCTGTGGTGAAAACTGTTCATGTAACCATACTACCACCAATTAGCAATATCAAAGAGACTATGATCATTACTGCCTCAATGTGTCCATGGATATTTGACAGAGGAACAAGTAAATATGCATTGTATCAAAAAGTAGTGATTAATAATACCTGACTAATAACATGAACAATAATGATCATTGACATATTTGATGTCAGTTAAGGAACTCACTTGTAATAAGCTATCACGTGGACGCCGGGCCATCTTAGTATATTCTTGGACATCGGCCCAGGAGACATGTATAGTTGTCATAGCATGTATTGGGTAATAATATATTATCTGTGACATATACTTCCTTATAGCCTACAGTGAAAGCTATATCAATACCGAATTAAACAAAATTCATTAGCACTAAATTGATTATTAATAACTTAATAACTGCATGCACACGTGACAAAATCCATCAAATATCAAAACAAACACCACATACCTCTATATCTACAGTACATATATGTCATTAATTATCTCATATTATTTGTGCCGAAATACAGTGAAAAAAAATTAATTTTGAACTTTATTTGATTATGAATCCCTTTCTCACCACGTGAGTTTTGAAAAGATAGACTCAACTGCCGAATTCATTGTTTGTTCCGTGAAAGCAATGTCAGTGAGCCGCGAGTTAGAAACTAATCTCTTAAGACCTGTACACATCTAAATCATCTGCTGGGTTTATTATTTTTGTTTGTTTTGCTTTTTTATTGTTCAGAAAGAGGTCACAAAACAAGCTTAGCAGTGTGGGCTACTCCATATATACACAACTTCCCAGGCCACGTATCCTCACTTCTGTAGCACTAGCAGTGCCCTGGAACCAGGATAGCTCTTAAAGATCGAGCTGTGAAGCCTGAATTTTCCCTTCAAATCTGCAGGATAAAATGTGGGGAAAGACATTAAAATTGACCACTGACGTATTTGCATGGTTTCAGTTACAGAACACAAATCTGAGATAAGGAGTTTCTCCTGTCGGCCTCTGATATACGTAATATAACATGAAGACTTCCATCTACCCAGCTTTTGAATCATATGATCGTGCACACCAACAAGTGCCAAACTGGTGGCCCCTACTCTGTACCAGTGCCCAGAATCTAATTCATCTTGTAAACCTAGCATAGCTAAAATATCCCTGATTTGAGTGATGAAAAACTGTCTTGACATTGCTTTGCCTTCCTCCATCAAGAACTGTGGCTGGAATGAATGTGTGCATACATGGTGTGTTTGTCTCAGATGTGCAGAACTGCTTAAGTGCAGTAAATGGAAAGATCATGCCCCCTGACTTGTGAAAAACAATTTCTGTGTGTAACTTCCGTAGACAATTGTACAAGTGTTGTGATTGTCAGCCCATCTGAGATCATCTAATGTGATGTTTAACTTAGGACTGAAGTCAGCTCCCTTTGCAGTTGGCTCCTCAGGCTGAAATTTAATTCACTGGATCCAAGCTGAATCCATTTGTGTGTATAAACTACATTCAATAAACATTGAATATTATTGAACGAATAGACTATCGCCATGAATGTTCGGATACATTGACAAAGTCCAGCCATCTTTGGATGAATGAAAAGTTTAAAGCTTTCGGAAAAATGACTGGAGGCTATACAAGAAGTGCCTGGCATCCATGATGAATTCTTCGATATTTTAAACGCAAGTTAACATGAGGAACGCGGGAATTTAACACTCTGAAAATTTGTCTGTATTTAATATGATAATAAAGAAGTCAGAGCGTCACTAGATAAGTGCTTTTGTTTCACAGGCTTCCAACATTCTTGCCGAGATGTTTTTCATTCTTTTTCATTTGAGTTATTCATTATTATTATAACAGAGCCCACGTACAAAAATGAGTCTATAGCAGTATATGTTCTCTGTCTTGTTTGTTCAGTTTCTGAATAGGAGGAGTTCCAAGGGAAATTGTTCTTGCATGTCTGTCATGGGCAGACGTTGCAGTTTGTGACTTCATATCGGTACTTTTTTTTGGCTCATTTTGATTTTTTCTTACCACGAATGTTGAAGATACTTTAGTTTTAAATTGTAACGCTCGAAATGTATTTATTTTCTAGGTTTCCCACGCAGAGACTGTCGGAAATAAGCAAAATCTTAAATGAGAGAGACAGGAGAGGGAGACCATATCCCTGGCTGAATGGTGAGGATGTGCCTAAACTCTATCAGCATATAAACAGATACAGCCATCTTCAGCATCCCATGTTCTTTGGGGTTCTTTGAAACTTTAATATGTGTAACATTAGACTAGGCACATTAACAACGAAGAATGAGCATAGGTGCCACAAAGGTAATGTGAAGACATCTTAAATATGCTGTATATAAACAAGCTATGTAATCGGATATGTGTACTGCATAACTATCATTGCGCATGTGAACCGCTAAATGGTCTGTAATTTATGCACGTCAGCTGTTCCTTGATTACATAAATACATTGCATGGGTGGGCCATCCTCAAGGCTCTCTACACATTGTGGTTTTATCAAACTGTACAAAATACCTCTCTTTAAATATGTCTATTAAATTAAACCGACATAATGGCTAGAGCGATACAATACTAATATATATTTATATATAACCCTAGGAAGATGGTCACCCAGATTTTGGCTCAATAAGATCAATAATGGCTCAGTAATGGATGATTCGAGTTGTGCCTCGGAACGGATCATAATGGCATGAACGAAAGTACATTGCCATTTATATGAACATTCTACAGTACAGTTCAGTTCTAGTTTTTGATGTTTATTTTCCTAGGCCTCCGACTTGAAATCATATTTACTTATGTCTATGTAAAATCTCATATACTCAGAAAAAAATTATCATGTGCTCAGTTGCGTGTCACTGCAGAGAATTACGGTACTTTAACTCGGTCAGGTGGGACTGTTTACCTAGCACTTAGATACACCCCATGGGAGGGCCTTCTTCAAGGCTCTGTGCACCTTTTCAGATATCACACTGTAAAGAATACTGTCCTCAAATATGTCTAATTAGTCTGGAAAAATGACCACTGTGATACAATAATAATATATATTTATAAATAACCCTTTTGGTGGGAATATGGTCGCTCTATGATGGTTTGAATCTCGAGATGTTGGCTCAGTGAGCATTCAGAACAACTATATCGTCATGGAGATGCCGGCGTCCAAGGGTTACCTCTGAAGGCAACAAAGTGTGGTGGACAGGGTTCAGTATGTGGTGTTACATGATGATCGTTGGCGATCACTTGCCTCCGGCCAGTATAGCGTGCAAATTGAACTCTCCCTTGTGGTGAATGCCCGTGTGTCACATGGGGGAAGGTTAGGAAATCCGCTGTCCTCCAGCCATAAAAGTGACAATCGCTGTCAGAAGGAAATATCATTGATTACTGCATGTAACGCCAATGAAATAAATTTAGTTCACTGAGGGCATTTTAATAGTGTAATATCTGACAGTATACAGATATCTAAGTTCTGTAACAATTGTATCAACACGAAAGAGGCACAACCCATTAGCTCCAGACATGAGCATAAAATGTGCTAGGCAGCTACATATCTGCTTTTAGATTCTAGTTCATTCAGAGGGATAGTTTTACTTGGAGACAAGTTTCAAGGTAAAACAAAGCTTTTAACCGACAGGAAAAATGGTATAGAAAATGTCAAGTGACTGTTATTGACGAATATTCAACGGTCCTGATATGATGTCACGTACATTTTGCATTGTTTATGATAAATGTTCCGTTATGGTTGTATCTATATGTTGCGTTATTTTTCTGTTAATTATATCATAAAGAGATGCTCCAACTCTCTAAAACAGGCTTTCTGATACAGAAAAAGGTAATCTTGGATAAGTTTCCTACATTATTCAGTGTATACCTGTATGCCGAACCATTGGTTGCTTGCTTTAGGAACAAAATGTCTTAGCATATACAGTAAGTTTAAAATGTAGTATTTATTCATATATTTAATTGGTGTTTCACGCCGTACTCAAAAATACTTCATTTATACCACGGTGGCCAGTATTATGGTGGGCGAAAATCGGGCAGAGTCCCGGGGAAACCCACGACTATTCGCAGGTTGATGGCAGACCTTCCCAAGTGCGGCCGGAGAGGATGCCAGCATGAGGTGGGCTTGAATTCAGCACATAGTAGCATGTGTTACCTTAAAATGCTGATGACAACCACCTGCACATAATGCTGAGTGATAACACTTGATATTTTTAAACCTCAGGCCTGAGTGATAACACTCGATATATGTACCCCTCAGGACTGAGTGATAACATTTGATATCTTTACCCCCCAAGTCTGAGTGATAACACTTGATATCTGTACATCTCAGGACTGAGAGATAACACTTGATATCAGTACTCCTCAGGGCTCAGTGATAACACTTGATAACTGTACCATCTGGGCTGAGTGATAACACTTGATATCAATACCCCACAGGGTTGAATGATAACATTTCATATCTGTACCCCTGAGGACTAAGTGATAACACTTGATGACTGTGCCCCTTAGGGTTGAATGATAACACTTGATATCTGTACCCACAAGGACTATATGATAATTCTTGATATCTGCGCCCACAGGAGTTCTGATTCTTTACATCCGCCCTGCGGTGGTTCCTAATCTGTGACGTGAATCACCCCTGCCGCCATGCCTCAGTGAACGAACAAACAGGTCCTCGGCGGATGAAGTTCGTAAAAAAATATAAAACAAAATATGCTTGACACGGACGTCTGTATACTGTTTATAGACTGCTCAACTTTCAAATCTTCTGATTAAAACGTTGACAACGTGGACCTTATACCAGACCATGGCAAGTACATATATGTTAACACACCACCGTTATCTCATAATTGCAGTTGTCTCCCCAAAGTTTTCATGGTTGTCGTGTTTCAGTTATCGTGTTTGTCTCACAGATACCGTCGTTGTCTCAAACTTTTCTTCGTCACAGTTATGATCATTTCACAGTTTTTGTGATTGTCTTACAATCATGGTAATTGTCTCACAGTTACCGTCGTTGTTTCCATGTTACAGACGTTGTTGCCCCAAAGTTACCGTTGTTGTCCCACAGTTACCACTGTTATCTCACAATTACCGTTGTTTTCCCCCAGTTATCACTGTTATCTTACAGTTACCGTTGTTGTTCCACAGCTACCACTGTTATCTCACAGTTATAATTGTTGTCCCACAGTTACCATTGTTGTCCTATAATTACCACTGTTATCTCACACTTACCATTGTTGCTCCGCGGTTACCGTTGTTATTTCGCAGTATTACCGCTGTTATCTCGTAGTTACCGTGGTTATCTCACAATTACCGGTGTTGTCCCACATTTACCGTTATTTTCTCACAGTTACCGTTGTTATCTCAGTTACCTTTGTTATCTCAGTTACCGTTGTTGTCCCACAGTTACCTTTGTTGTCCAACAGTTACCGTTGTTGTCTCACAGTTACCGTTGTTATCTCACAATTACCGTTGTTCTCCATATTTACTTTCTTATCTCACAGTTACCGTTGTTATCTCACAGTTACCGTTGTTGTCCTATAATTACCACTGTTATCCCACACTTACCATTGTTGCTCCGCAGTTACCGTTGTCATTTCACAATTACCGGTGTTGTCCCACATTTACCGTTATTTTCTCACAGTTACCGTTGTTATGTCACAGTTATCTTTGTTGTCCAACAGTTCCCGTTGTTGTCTCACAGTTACCACTGTTATCTCGTCGTTACCGTTGTTGTTCCACAGTTAACGTTGTTATCCTACAGTTACCACTGTTATCGCACAGTTACAGTTGTTGCTTCCCTTCAAATCACTAGGTCACATGAGACGTGAATTCAATACCATTCTCGAAGGGGAATTCTCAACATGCACTGTTTTCCATGAATTCTGTTGGCCTTGATGGCCCGTGTAATCTAATATGACATTGGTTGGGGCCTGGTAGGTAGAAGGTCCACGTTGAAGCCGGGAGATCCGGGATCAATCTCGGGTCGGATCATACGCAAGACTATAAAAATTGTACTTGTTACTGCCTGGCTTGGCGCTCGGCACTGACAGGTTAGAGCAAGGTGAGAGGACTGATCGGCCCGGTGTCAGCGTAATGTGACTGGGTGGGGTGTCACATCTGGTGTCTTCGGCATGATGTTCCCGTGGCGGCAGCACTCTGGCGGCATGGACTCGCCCTGCCATAAGGAGACATATTCTAAGGACTCGTCGTCGTCATATGACTGAACAATTGTTGTGTTAGACGTAATACCCAAGCATGCATGCATGTAAGCATCCATCCATCCATGCATTCATACGTCCATACATATATACAACAAAAAGTAAGTATGGCTTCAAACTTTGCATGCCGGTGGTGTGAAGCGCACGTTAACTGGCCGTTCTTGTCGTCGTTTTACCGATAGGTTTATTTCATGGCTTCGCGCTTAGCAGACTGTACAGGTCGACAAGGTGTCACTTTTATGTTAATGTGTTGGACTAATGTTAATCTTTTTGACTAATACTAACCTATTTGGCTGATGTTAATGTGTTTGACTAATATTAATCTGTTTGACCTATGTTAATATGTTTGACCAATATTAATCTATTTGGCTGATGTTAATGTGTTTGAGTAATGTTAATCTTCTGAAGATAAGTATGATTGTTGTTGTTTTATACCTCTATATATACAGCTGTCTACACTTATTTTGCATATCGTACTGAAAAATTTTTTGTCCAAGTGACCATTTATTCCCTGAAAATATTTTATATTGTTATATAAACCATTCCTTTGACCAAAACAAGACGCTCGAATCTGCACTGCCGGGATGCGAAGGTGCAGAGAGTTAAGAAAGTTAAACTTACTCTTTTTTATTCTTAACATATATCTACGTCGTGTATGTGTTGCAGCCCTTACTGTCACCTACCATAATAAATTCTACAGAAGAGAAATCTTAAGTAGCCCCTCTAACATTAATTACACAGATTTTTTTAATCTTTAGACACTCTGAGAAATGCTTATCTCGTCTCGATACCAGCGCTCGGGGCTGAAGTTAAGGAGTCTGAGAGCGGAAATACCTAGCTCTAGGTTCCGGCAGACAGAAAAAACACAAGACTTCCTGGTGACGTGAAATTACTTTTGTGAACACATGAGCACACTTCCTAGAGGCACAAGGTAGCGGCGGCCTCGGTGCATGTCACCGCAGGAGAAGCAATGCCTGTGCGACAAAAAACTAAATAGTACCTGGTTGTACCTGTGCACGCTTCACTTGGTAAGGTCCCCAAATCAACCTCCACAAGCTCACTGCGCATGTGCTGGTCCTTTTTTATTGTTTAGAGCCAAATGTAATTAATATAATCAGGAGGAAATCAACAGCCCTCGCACTGTAGTCCCGGTCATTATCCAGTGCGCATCTAAACACAGTATCAGGTAAGGTTTGCTGAACTGGGTGAATTTTAAGCACGCTTACAAAATATTGTGCACTATGTGCTTCAGAAGTGTTGTTTACGTTTTGTTTTTTGTTTTTTTTCTTCATAAAAATTAACTTAAAAATCGAAAATTTAAATTTGTGCATAAAACTCTCTTGTAATTAAGGTTGGGGTGAAAGGATTTTAGAGAAAACAGGAAAAACAAATTCAATCCACGGCTTGCTAGCTTACCAATAACTATATGACTGCGACAATCACTGAATTTGGCAGATTTTATCACATCCATACATACTGTTGATGGAACAATTTTACGTGTTTATGTAGTTCCTGGCATGTCTATTTATTTACTGGTAGTCTTTAATGCCCACACTACATGGGGGAGGGCTGGCTTGCTCTATAGTCTTGCTCATAGACTTGCTCATAGTGATGAATGAGGTCAGAGGCTTGAATGCAGCTCGTGTTGGTTCGACTGCGGCTTTGTATCAGAAGATTTTTTAAATATCTATAAAGACGGTTGATTGTATCGGTGAAAAACTTATTAGACACGGCGCAGGGCACCAATCAAATAACTAACTAAATAAATAATGCCAAATTTGAACTGTCTGTGTAAAACATGGCGTGATTTCCTGCATTCGAACATTTTGCCCATAGAATGGCGTGTTTCTCTATATTTGAACTGTTTGTCCAAAGAATGGTGTGTTTCTCTGCTTTTGAACCGTGTGTCCAAAGAATGACGTATTTCTTTGTATCTTAACTGTTTGTCCAAAGAATGGCATTTTTCTCAACATTTACCAGAAACGATGGCTTTACTGTGGATCGCCGTTTTGACGACGAGCCTCTCGTGTGTGCTGGCGTACCCCTGGGACAACAACAACTGTGCTGGTAAGGCTCAATGCTTTTATTCTAAGCAGCAAAAAACGAAAGTTTATGTGAAAAAGTTAACAATGGCTCCTTACTGATTACCATTTCACTGCTCGATTTTAATAAATAACCCTTATGCTTAAGTACGTATTATGTTCATGGGTAACTACTCATGAAGTTAGATTTGACGTGTAAATCTGGATCTGACAAAGGTGAAAGCAAACGTGAAATCGAAATTGAAAGTGGGAATCTAGCATTTTTTAGGTTGAAACCTTAAATTCACCATGCTCGACCCCTAAGCACGAGACATGCATTGGACATGGAATCTGTCGATTTCCTCGATCTCACCAGCTGGAGAGGCTTGATGAACAATAAGCTGTCGAGGGCGTTCTTAAAGACGTTAGTGTACGTTCATTGACAGTGATATGCCTCCCACCAAAACGGCTGCAAGTCTGTACTTCAAATGTTGGAATTACGGACAAAGCAAGGGTCGGTGTTTTCCTGGTTTCCTTCCCCTATATAACTGACCAACATTGTATTCTTGAGTAATTTTGGCGCTGAAAACAATTAAACTCTGAATTGTCAGTTGTCTCCCCTTCTCTCTGTTCGCAGCGAACACGTTTCCAGAGAACATTACCCAATTTTGTCAGGATAACCCTAGGGGTAAGGCGCCATACATCCAGGATTGCTCGGCCTTCTTCGACTGCGGATTCTCATTTGACGACCACGTGCCCCGTTACTTCGAGCAGCACTTGCGCATATGCGACTACCCGGACTACTTTGAGCCGATTTCCGAAACATGCAAGCCCTTCAGCGAAGTAACCTGTTGCGACAGAATTGCTCCGATGTCACCATGTAAGTACAATGTACATTTTAGGTTGAAACAAGCGATACAGGCTTCCATTGGCAGAGGTACAAAAACCTATTGTGACCAAAATGAAACCTCCAAAATCCAGTTTTAGCCACGATAAGCAAACTTAAAAGGCGTCTCTGTGTGTCTTTCTGTCGGACTGACCAATTGTGTGTATTGTCTCTTTTATAATGGGTCATTTACGTAACGATTGGCCATTCAGTAAGGTAGACATTTACTTCTTGCCGGATGTCGCCGCTATTCTAAGCTATATTGCTATTATTTTTATTTTCTAAAATGATGTTACTTAGCTTATTCATACTTTCAACTCGCGTGATTCCGTCGCCATGCATTATGTATTGTCCTAATTAAGGAACTATTCATTGAAATAGTGGCCGAGGGAGTCAGAGCGCTAGTTCAACGTAATGACCTAGGTACTTCTCACCAATGCGATTGCTGCAAGTTCACGTCCAGATCATGTTGGCTTGTTCGACAAATAAAGATGGCTTTAAGGACTTCAGAAAGATTTAGGCCTTTTTTTCTTTCTTTTTATTTTTTTATACTTTTTTTCCACACTCAGACCTGCAATGTATTATTTACTACTGCAACTACATAAGATTAAAATTTGGGCTGGAATAATCTTTAGGGGTATTTTATGTGACTTCATTTGGATCATTTAATAGATCATTTGCTTAACGTATATATTACGTGTTTCATATAGTTGTATTCGCGGAAGTTTTCACAACACAAAACTGTAGCGTTTGCTGAGTTAAAAACAAAAAAAGGTGTATGTACAGTCGGTCATCCAGGGCCCAAGTTTTACGCTTCGCGGCTTAATGTGTCCTTCCGCAAAACAGGAAATAATTAAACCTCTGCCCCCGAAGGCAAGAGATTATGGATATTACAGATGAACAAAGCCCGACCCCCCGGGCCACACGGGCCAGTTCCTGTCATGCCATTCGACAGGTACAGACAGGGACTGAAGTCAGTCATGCGTGGCATCCGTCTGGGAACTGCCACGTGTAAAGCTTTTAAGTTTACTTTTAATTAGAAAACTATAAGGCACTCTGAGTGTGCAAACCCTCAGAACAAATGACAGGAGCTCTCACTGGTGTTGATGTAAGTCAGGAGAAGACTGTAACAATCCAGCCCACCAATCTCTGCACGTCTTTCAACAGAATTAGGATCAAAACTGAAAACTCTCAGTCTAACTATTCCGTTCTCTTTGTCACGCATATACCAAGTGAAAAGAGCAGAATTCTGTTCTTATGACATTAATTGATTGTGGTTTCCAAATGTCTTCTTTTATACTAGCTAGTATAACAGTTCAAGCAAACCCTTCTTCTCCGGAAGGTCCGCCAGCAACCTGTGAATAGTCCTGGCTCTCCCCAGTGCTCTGCCCAGTTTCCTCCCACCTAAGTGACATATTCTTGAGTACGGCGTAAGATATCAATCAAATAAATAAATAAATTATTATTATTATAGGTGATTACCGCCAGTTCAAGTGTAAGTACGCTCACTGTCAGCCGTGTGAATTCAACCGGCCGAGTTGCGTGGGGCGATCGGACGGACTGCATGCCGTGGAGAATCGTCCAAACGTCTACTTTCAGTGTAGCCAGGATCGGACCGCTAACGCACAGGTCCAGTCCTGCCCAGAAGACCAGGAGTTCGACGGCCGTGCTCGTCAGTGCGCTCCGCCCAGAACTATCTAGTTACAGCTCCAGACAAACGCAGGCCAAGTGGTAAAAAGTGCTTGCCTTTACGATAAGCCAGGATGCTGACTTTAGTCCAGTGTAGTATGACATTTGCGTTGTACAATGGGTTGGTGGTGTAATCTGGCCACTCCGGTTACCTCACTCCATAGAACTGACCGTCATCGTATAAGTGAAAAAAAATCATGTGCGTGGTGATAAATAACAATCAAAAAATTAAATATATTTTATAAAGATGAGACATGGTTTTATATTTTCAGCATGGCTTAACATTTTAGTAATGTTAAGGAGCTGAAGAGCCATTTACATACTGTACCAAAATCAGCAGCAAAACATTCCTCAAGCAAGGCTGTTCTGGTATCATCACAATATTTGTGTCATTTTGCTAGTAATCCAAAAGAAAGCGTTAAAAGAAAATACTGATAGTTATTAGACCTACACAAATATATTCCATTTGCTAAAGGCGTGTTCTCTGGCCTTGGGAGATCGGGCTTATCGGCGGAATATTTTCCATGCATGTCTGAAAAGTGACTAGAATAGTTACCAGAGCTTTCCAGACTAGTTCAAATGACTCCTCTGTGTTGTTGTTAGAGCGATGACTCTATCTTGTCGGATTTCACCTATTGGTCTCTAATTATATAACTGATCCGCTAAGCTGAAAGATATATGTTGTGTTTTCATCTCGGATATCCTTAAGTAGTATGGGGTTACATGCTAAGGCAATTTAGGTACATGAATGCACATCGAGTGTTGGTATAAGTTCATAGTATCAAGTATAAAAGATTCTAGAGAAACTGAGAGAATTGCTGTTGTTTTTTTCATATATGTATTTCCAATGTCAGGGGAATGCTTAAAACACATCCGTTAAACCCAGTGCATATATAAGGATGTTGTCACCTGTAAGTTTTATTATCATTCATGTGTTTCTGTAAATAAATTTTCATTGAGGTTGATTTCTAGTTTGATTATGTTACATTTAGCGTTATACACAATTTGCGATTTGAATAAACTGGTTTAGACTATTAAGGAGTGATTTTATTTACTTATTTATTTCTTGGATAAACGGTATCCATGACTAGACTTGACCAATCAGATGAGAGATAGTGTAATTCAACTTGAAATCCTGGAGCCTGTGGTGTGACCCTCTACGGGAACTACTTTCTTGAGAGTGACGTGTTGTAGTCGAACGTTAACGATCGCTTAGAATGGAATAATCACTGGCAAAATATTCTTGGAGTACGGCGTAAAAACACTAATCAAATTAATCAATCAAATCCAGATCTCGCTGATTTGGTCGTGGTATTATATCATGCACGAAGTTTGCCAGAGCCACGTTGGTTTTCCCGAAGTATCTGGTTTCCTGCACCAGTCATTTAGGTGAAGAATTATTACGGCCTTAAACCCTTAATAAAGTATATAAATATTCAACATTAGGCGATGTATCGGGCCCTGTACATGCAACCCACACAATTCTCGAATGTTTTGGCCTAACAGATGGGATCTCTGAAAATAAAATTGCCTTAATATGACACATTACTCTAAAAAAAAAAATACAAATTCGTCAAAAATGGACATGTAGATAATTGTGCATCCCGACGGTAGGCCTACACAACTATTACAGAGACATGTGTATCCGAGGTACACAACTTGCAACAGTCGTTTTAAGACAGTATAACTAAAGGGTCGAATAGGATGGTACTATGTGGGCTTAGGCTTCCCATTTGCGGAGCCCAGTGTGGTGCTATCTTTTACTGTAGGTATGTATGAAATCCCCTGTGCGACATGTATAAAAAGAGTTGTAAATGGGTACACAGTGTTACGACGTCTCTAGAGTTACATATATTTTACACATGTACATGTATGCGAACCTCTGACATGAAAAACAAAAGTACAAAAGAAAAAATATAGCTCAACTATGGACTATATTCCTGTAAATTCATTGTATCCGCAAAATATAAGTGTTAAACGACTGATAAATAGGATCTACACAGATATATATATATATATACACACACACATCTAGTGATTTGTTTAAACACACCATACTCAAAATGTAGGGGCGTGGGAAGGCCTGTGACAACCTGTGGAAACCTACGGATAGTTAGGTTTCCTCCCACCACAATGCTGACCGCCGTCGTATGAAACACTCTTGAGTACGGCGTCAAAAACCACTCAAATAAATAAATAAATACAACCTGTGAATGATCGTGGCTTTCCCCCGGGATGTGAGCGTTTTCCATTAACCATAACGCTGGCCGCCGTTGAATAAGTGAAATATTCTTAAGTGTATATGGCGTAAAACACCAATCAAATCAATAAATAAAATGAAACGTACTTTATTTATAAATGAACTACAACTGTTGATAGTTAAAATCCTTAATTAGATGACAACAGCGGGGCAACAGATCACGATAACTACATACAGGCACGTTATCGGAAGTCACATTATACTGACACCGGGCCGACCAGTCCACCCTCTATCCTCTTATTGCTGAGCGCCTAGCAGAATGTATCATTTTTTAAAGTCTTTGGTATGACCCGACCAAGGTTTGAACCCAGATCTCCCCGTCCGAAAGCGGACGCCCAACCAACTGCGCTATCCGGGCGGGTCGAGATTTCATTGAAAAAATGCAGCCTAACCACATTCACCTGCAAGTCTCGTCGAATATCTGAACTCTTTTGGTGTCTTTTAGACGATTATCATCAATCGTTATCCGCTTCGCCTGTCTTCGGGTTTACGCTCAGAAAGGTCGAATCTAGAATCAAAGTCTCGACTTAGGCGTAGATTTAGATTCGATTATCATGACACGGCGAGAACAACCCAACTGTATTCCAGTTTCCATTACATATATGCAATGATGTTTTGCGGATCCATGAGGGTGAAGCTGAATATTTCCGGCATTGTTTTAAATTGTATGTATGTATGATTGTATGTATGTATGTATGTATATATGCTATGTTGTGGAATTCTGGTCGACTGAATGGTTGTTGCCAAGTGATAATTAAACAGGGATAAACCAAAAAAAAAATAAATAAATGTATCGATATGACTGCATGAGCGTCGGCATCCACTAACCTACATAAACATTTCTACTTCCATGGTCCAGAGCCCCACGAAATCTAAAAGCTTCACAAGACTGGGCGCAGTCAGATGTTCAGTACCAAGTTGACATGATTCAACAAGCAAATGTCATTCCTGTTTAACTATAACCCTAAGGGGACACGAATTGATGTTTGTACCACTCACGGCGCTAAAGACCTTGCACCTGTGAACACAAACTACAAAACCCTGTGTTAACCGGAGAGGTGCGCCAAACAGAAGGGAGCAAATCTGTCTCCTTGTACAACACCTCGGGAAAGGTGACAATTGTCCGCTAATATTGGGGTGGGGAGGAGGGAGATGCTGTGGGACAAATTGGTGTTTCGCAGGGCCTGGTCTTATACATTATGCCTGAATGGAGACGACCACATCATGTATATGTACATACGTGGGTAGGGTTACGTAATCCATTGTCCTGGCCAACTGTCAACTCGGACGACTGTTTGGCACGTCCTGAACAGAGAGCCTGTGGACCCGCAGTGACCACACACTGGGCCGGATCCCAGCAACAAAACTGTTCGATGATAAAGCCGAGAGATGCCTTTGGATCCCGTAAGATCGCTGATTTCTTTTTTCACTGAAACATTCTTCCTGAATTTGTCCAGCTAGTTGGATGTAAACTAGAAGGAGGCACAACTTCGCCCTTCCGCCAAGAAACAACAAACAAAGTGCTAAGTGCATCAATGAATCCAACTGATGTTAGCTGTGCGAAGACCGGGGGAGAGCACAGCGTTAGCTAAGATGTATTAAAGCCAGAAATCCTGTGCCATGGTCAGTTGACTAGAACAACCGCCCGTGTAAACGTTGTGGTACTATTAACCCTGGTGAACTGATTGTGGGCTGCTGCTACAAAGATTGCAAGGTGGACCGGATTAATCTTGATCAAGTGACAAGCCTCGTCCGCCTGGATTTACCTCTCAGCTCTTTCCACGTCCAATCTACAGACGGATATTTCAACATGAAATCACGGTAAGTGGGTGTCAAACACAAAGAGTTGTTTATTGTGACTGAGAATTAAAGAGATTCCTATATATTGGTTTACTTACATAGCCGTTCAACAAAATAACGCCTGCAAACCGTGCCAAGACGTAAACGTTGAGTCTTTTTGAGGGCTTTATTTATTTACTTATGCAGGAAGCGCATTCTCTTTCATCTGCACTTACGAAAGATTTTATCGTGAAACTCGTTTCTGTTGGAATCCAATAAGGGATACACCTTAGTTGTAAAGTTAGCGGTGCTGTGTTGGCCATGTGGTAGCTACACATTGTGACGTTATTTAACTGAAGATCCTGTTTGTTATAAAGAAAAGATCAAGAAGTGGCTCAACGACGTCAAAGGCAGAACTGTCAACTTTACAACCCACACTCCACTCAAATGTTTGAAAATATTACGGAGCACATGAAAAGCTGTTTGAATTCCTCATTTTCTATAGATAGGGAGGTCAATGACATCATACAATGTGTGGTTACAAGCGAGAGTGCAACCGAACAACCGAACTTTTAGAATACCCAAATATCAGAATGACAAGCGCATCTCTCATAAGAGATCTTTACTGACTTAGCATGTCAGTAATAAGCACAATGAGGTTCCCGAGCTAGGAATTCATTTTCTACATCGTACGTTGGAGCGGCAATATATATTTTGCAGAGGAAATCACCCAAGTTTTGTATTCATTTTGTGCAAATTATCTCCCGTCTCAAACAACCTTGACCTTCCATTAACCGGTATCAGTTGCCACTCAGTCCAATTTTGAGATTCTGTTCATGTTTACTCTGACTTTATCGACACAGTATGCACCGGTTTGTTCGTTTTTAGCCACAATTTACATCTCTGCATATTCATCGTATTTCAGTCTTGGTGCATGTACGTTTTATTTGACATTATTCACTTTGATTTATTTAAATTTGGCTCATTTTCGCAAAGACTGCCGCGTGTCCATGGATAGCTGTGAGAGGATTGAAATGATTTTTCACGGACTTTCAACTGAAATGTTGGCATAATTGCTCATGCTAAGTCGAGTCAGTTTTGTGACATGCTTTGATGATAAAGTTGGAATCTTTCCAACTCAGTTATCACACTAAATGACATTATGCAAAACTTGGGTGATCCCTCTACTATGGATAAAGTTTTTCTTGTTTGTTGGAGTGTTTCTTTCGGAAAGGATGTCTGTACAAGTTAAACAGCCGGGTTGTTGGTATTTCGGGTTTTATTTCGGATTACATTTACCCGTTTTTCTCTTAAATTCGCCTGTGTTTCTCAGTAAAAGCAGGCGTCACGGTAAGAGTTATTTCCCTTCTATACATTAAAATGTAGCGATCGATGAACAACGGCATTTGAGGGCAGAAAGTTGCAAAAACCGCTTTGAGGTTGTAGTTAACTGGATGAAACAAACAAATACAGTGCTTAAGTACATCACACCTTGAAAATATTTTACCTGAAGCTGTTTTTCTGACGTAACACATCTTTTGTTGCGAGACTGAATGAAACTGTGGCCATGTTGATTTTGGACAGCTGACGAAACGGTAGTATGAATCCCTAAGACCTGTTTGATGAGCCAATAAAAATGCCGCACTGGCAGAGAAACTTACTTGTAGGGTAATAAAACATGGTGTGTCCCAAACCATAGGTATGGAAAATGATTGACAGGTTTAATTACAAAAATTCAAAATGCAGCCCAGCCACATTCCAGTGCAGGTCGCGTCGTAAACTAGTGCTGTATTGGTTTGTTTTTGAAGATTATCATTACACGGCGTGAACAACCCAACCGTATTCCTTTTTCAATCACATATATGCAATGGTGTTTTGTGGGTTTATAAAGGTGAACTTGAATACTTTCTGCACTGTTTTAAATTATATATGTATGTATGGGTGGGTGGATGGATGGGTGGATGGATGGATGGCTGGATTAGCATTATGTTGTGAAATTATGGATAAAGTTTGTCTTATTTCTGGCATTTGTCCACTTCCCAATTCCCCACCCCTTTGTCAACCCTCTCTCCTCCTTGACGCACACACAAATCTGCAGATTAAGGGCAAATCGTTCCAGAGAGTTGAATTTTGGCCGTGTGATCCAGTCCTGTAGAAATGTCTCAATTGTGGCAAAAATACATAACCTAGAGAAACTAAAATCTGTCACCAACAAGTATGCTGCATAGCGTGTGTAAAACAACAAATATGAATCAGAAATATGCAATGTAACAATAGCTTCAATTTACCCAAAACTGCTGGCTTGGCTGCTAATGCGGTAGTTGGAAAATCTCTCTCTGTAAATTTCCACAGTCAGTCCTTCGAAGCGTCAGGTTGTTTACATCAGCAAACAACAGCATACTATTTACAAACAGGTTATCTGATGGTAAACAAAGGAGTAAAACTTACATATTTTTATAAGAAGGTGAGAGTGTTCTCCTGGTAGCCCTGAAGGAGATGGTCAGCCACATGAAGGTGTTCCTCTTCATCATACGAGACCTCGTATTCTGCTCCACGGTGGCCATTTGTGCCTGGTAGCAGTCTCAACAAAGAACCTGTCCAATTGCACCAAATGAAGTTATAAGAATTTGGAATTTGGGCAAATACTATGCATACATATAATAGAATGCCAACTAAATGAATATAAAATTGAGATTTGTCTGCTTAAAGAAAATAATAGGCGGGAATTATGGGGTTGATGAGATGATACTCCACACAAACCTAAAAACAAAAAACATTATGAAATGTACAGAAATTGTCTGACCTTCAGTGATGTTATTGTCTTCATCAATTACTCACGGGTGTCAAGTTCTGCGACCGACAAACATTACAGCAGCAGCCCTGTAAATAATGATGTAGGTTCTTTTCATATGACAGATGCTGCCCTTGACAAAAGTGTAAACCTTAATGCCATTAATTTCGACAGTTTTATAAAGCAAGTGGGAAAGTTCCGGAAATTCACGTTCCTATATTCATGTGTGACTGAAGATGTACTCGTTCACTGTGGTTTGCTTAAAAGTGTCGGCTTACATGTACGTGTAGTTATCATGGTATGGCTATATTTTTCATACCTTTGGATTGAATCACTGTAAGGGAACCACTATCGGAAAGAAAAGGTGATAAACAAATCACTTGTTGAACTCTCAGGCAGCGATAAGACTTACAAACGAGCAAAGAAAGAAACACGAAGGCACCTGAATAAGTATATTTGAATAAATATACTTTAACAAGATAGACAAATAGTACAACTGACAAAAATGCACAAAAACAATGCAAATAACAAAACATATTGTTTCTTCCTGATGATAGCGTTCAAATCTTGATGGAATATTCAGGTTTCCAAAGCCGAGTCAGTCTACGTAAAAATAGGGTTCACAGTTCTTGGGAATTCTCGGATCGAAAGATGACAGTCCTGTAAAAACAATCGTGGGTACCGCACTCCGACTATGGTATATGTCCAACACTCCGGCAAGGTGAAACTTTCCAGGGCGGATGGGTTGACAATACCGTCCGTGATGCCGAGCTGGTGATGTATGTTTCAGTCTTCGGAAATATACACAAAGTCACTTTCAGGGTAAACTGGGATGAAATGTACGTGATCGTACAAGGAGACAATGCGAGTGTAAGGTCTAAAATAGTGTTTCAAACAAAATAGCGAGTGGTGAAACACAAGCTCACAAAGTGCTACGTACCGAAAAATGGAGTACAAAATGACATATGTGGAATGGCGTGAAAGTCGAGCTCCAAAAAATTTCGACATCTTCAAGTGGACGTGAGTAAATATGACTGCTCTGAAGTTGACATAAGTAAGACAATATTTTAAAGATGGGGTTCGTAACATCATATGAAACATGAAATTTCCCATACTAATGGTTCTTATCATATACTGAGAGGCTTCGGAAGATCAAATATTTAGCTGGAGTGTACCTAAAATACAAAATAAAGTCTTCAATGTCGTTATAGGAATTATTTCATATTAAGTATGTTCATCATGCAAGAATATTACATTGTGGATCTCTTTAGTCTGTCAGATGGACCAGGCTGAGTTGGCAAGGGGCACGCGCTTCAATACTGGGTGTAGGGTTTTCAGTCTAGAGCAATGAAGCAAAGTTCATAATTAACATCACTATAGCACACATCAGATAGGTATTGATACCTAGCAGCACAAGTTACTTAGCACACAGACCCAGTTGTGCTATGGTATGAAGAGCAGACAACATTTGTAACAATGGCAACGTAAAAAAACATGAGACGTGTGGGTGTGTCTTACAAGTGCAAGTGCTAGACTATGCCGAAAATGAGTCATCATATCTATCTATGATGGCCCCCGGTTCTCTGATGCCTGATGTCAGAGAAATCAGGCGAGTCGTCCGAAACATGTGGCCGATAGCGTGGATGGTGATGTTCTGCTTTTCACGCAGTTTTTTTCCGCTGCCATCGCCGTCTTCGTACAGTCACCTGACTTGTACACCTGGTGCGAGCTGAACGTTCTCGGGAAACTAAATTAATCAAACACGGATGTTGTACTGAAATTATTTGCAGTCATAAATGCCACAGTTGATAGAATTTAGTCAACGGTGCTCTTATGCAACTGTGCCATCGGCGCTAGTGGTGTGTACGATTATACAATAGCGTACAATAGATTGGGATGTGGAAAGTGTGCAGTGTTCATTAGGAATTGTACATCAGTCAAATTAATCATCAGGTTATGGACGCTAATTTATTGGTTGGGTGTGAAGACTCCATAATAATTTGTTTCGAACATTTCTAGATGGTGAAAGATGGTCATTTGCAGGGGGGGATCAAACCGAAGTCTCTGAACATAACCATTAATAAATGTAAAATATCTTAACTGTAGTAGATTTCTTACTTTGGCCACAAATATACACACATGAATGATCTTTGCCACCAACGCCGCCGGAGTAACGGTGGCTTGGTTTGATAAACGGTATGTTGACAATCAACATTCGATCCCACACGAGAAAACATCATTTCATTGCTTGTGGGCACGACAGTTGATGAGGACGGGGGAGGCGGTGACTAGAGGAGAGAAAAGGGGGCCTACATACCTCATCTCATACTTTAGTGGACCAATCCGGTCCAAGATACTTGCAAAATGCAGCACCATAGCAGGCTGCCTATCAGGAGCCACGTTTACATCTGTCGATGAACTTTCCGCCATCATACTTGCTGTGGAATGACATCCAGTTTTCTGCCAAGTTGGTCCTGAAATTACCGTACAATTTGTCGGCTTTGTTTGCCACACCATTCAACAAAATCAGTACATTATGCCTCATGTCAACTTGAACGTTAACAACACTCCCAGGTCTGTCACCCCTGGCTGCTGATGCTCCCTCATCCCTAGTGACATCTTCTCATAGTGTGATGGTGTTATGTACAGTATGGAGGACATCCGAAGTCGTCATTGCTTCCTTCCTTGCTACACAGGGATTAGTCTGCTCACCCCTCTTTACCAGACAAATATCCACGTTACTAAGAGGATACTAAGCTGGTACGTTACTAAGCTGGTCAAGATGCTCTGTTTCAGGACGGCCAGAGCAGATACTCGATCTGGCCGTTGAGACCGCTTCTGAATAGCATACCACACATAACCACAAATCTTCTCTGGGACTTCCTTTGTTAGAGTGCTCTTACCCTTATCTTGAGGTTTCTAATCAATTAGTTTTTCCACATGGCCCCATAGACCATACCAGTTCACAGGAACTGAACCCTTCCAAAATTATATCGGCTTCCATGACTTGCGAGCTTAAATTCCAGTTTTCGTGTTCTCTCACGGTTACCCCTTGGGATACCCATGCAGACAGCACAGGATTTACTTTGGACACCTACATGCAGTAATTATTTTTGTCTACACACCAATGATAACCCCCACCCCTCCAAGACCGTTGTATTTCTGTTTATGACTTCTCTTTGACCGTCACATACAACCGTTATCATTGACACACCTTCATGAAAGCAGCCGATCTCTGTGGCATGTGCTCTCTCCTCAGCAGCTGCAACGAGCAGATCCACATTAGCCTTACGGCTCCATGTGTGGCCAATGGATTGTTCAAGCTTTGAAGATAGTTTCAGGGTCATGCCATTTATACCCATGATGTTAAAAGGACATGATCGCCCAAGTATTACGCGCTTTAGAGTTATTACAGAATGACATGAGTATTAGGTTTTTGTTTTGTTTTTTTTCAAGAAGTAAAACTTTTAAAAAGCTTTTCATTAATCCCTCCCCCAGTATTGTCCCTAAGAGAAGGACTTGCGGCTCTCTCGTAACAGGATCGGCCAAAAAGAAGTGTAAAAAGGGAGCTCAGCATGGTGACAAGCAAGTCTTGATTTGTAAATTGGTGGTCATCTGTCGCTAAACCACACTGCTTGATACTTCTTTATTTATTTGATTGGTATTTTACGCCATAGTCAGGAATATATCACTTATACGACGGCGGCCAGCAATATGGTGGGAGGAAACCGAGCAGAGCCCTGGGGAAACCCACGACCATCCACAGGTTGCTGGCAGACATTCCCATTTACGGCCAGAGCGATAACCAACATAAGCTTCACTTAAACCCACAGCGATCGCATTGGCGGGAGGCTTCTGAGCCACGGAGGCATTTGCTTGACAGGTTGGTGCAAATGTTGTTGTTGTGGTGGAATTTCAGCGTCGATCGTCCAGAAACTGTACCTTTACCAACAAACTCACAAACAGTGAATGCCACTGCACAATCTTGCCAAAAACTCTCATCAATCAGATCGATAAAACCGTGTATTACAAGACACTTACCTGGGCATGTGCTGACAACAAACACACCCACGTTGGACTATTTATGGTCACCTTCTCTCCATTATAACAGAACATGTGCTTCTCTAAGCGACTATACTATCGTGCTTTTAGTGCGTGTTCTGCTGTGTTTTTATGTACCAAGTGAACATGTTGCTGGGATTTGTAAAAAATAGGTTGAGCTATTCTTCGTCTCTGACCTACTTTTCCGATGTTCATTGAGAAAAGGATATTTTTCAACAACTGCCCTACTGCCCCTAGATGACTTACCTGTGCTTGTCCTTCTGTGGCCCAGCATTTAAGTCCACGGGAAATGCCCAGCTCCCTGTTACATGCGGAGTTTGACGCAATCAAGCTTGTTTATTTTTCATCAAGAACGGAAGTACAGAAACTAATGGACACTAATAAATCACGGCGCGTTGGATTATAGTTCGGCATTTCGGGTATTATTTTACTGAAAATATCGAACAGTTTATATCTATTCCATCATGGTAGTAAACGTTTACGCCGTAGATTTACCCAGCAATAAAATATTTAGGTTAAATGTATTGTTTACAATACCGTGTATTCTTGGGCCAGCCAATTCACCTCTTTGTCAGATTTTGACATTACGGAAGTAGGAGGGATGTCGATGGCTTCGTGGCTGTTAGTGGTAATCTAACTTTGTCGTCTTCCTAACATCTTTGTCCTTTCTGTCCAATGAAATTATGTTTGTAGCGAAGCTGACGCATATGGGGTAAGTAGAGTTGCATTGACATTGAAAGGTATCAGTGTTTTCATTCTTTAAACGTTTCTCTGAAAGTCACAACAGACAGGCAGAATTTCTTTATCACATAATGCATAGCGCACAGTTGCAAGAAGCAGACACCGTTTTTTAGCTCTACTGGTGAAAGGAGAGCTTATGTATCAACAAGTCCGTCCGCCTGTCTGTTTGTCTGTTTGCCCGGCGTCTGTTAACTTTTGTTTCAAAACGCTACTCCTCCCACAGTTTTGTCCGATTTGAATAAAACTTGGGTCAGTTGTAGATAACATCAAGATACGTAATTCATAGTATTGATTTTCCATTTCAGTAATCAGTTGTCCTTCTGTCTGTCTGTTTATCCAGGTTATGTTAACATTTTCAAAACGTTACTTTTACAGTTTTTGTCTGATTTCAACGAAACATAGTTCAAGTGTAGGTTACATCAACATACAAAATTTGTAATATCGATTTTTCATTTTGGTGATTGCTTGTCCACCTCTCAGTTCATGTTAACATTTCCTTGAAAACGGTACTCCTACAGTTTTTCATTTTTCATTTTTCAGTAATATCCATTTTGTGTTTCAATCATTGGTTGCCTGTAACTGACCTTTTAAGTTAGGTAAAACTTGTGTCACGTCTACTGCTTAAAATGATTAAACACACTCACTACTGGTATCTGGTGCTCCATGCTGTCACAATAACAAATCTGCAATAATTATTTTTTTCATGCATTGTATATGCACTGTATAGTTTTCATGTTTTGGCTAAGAAAACAACAAAAAATTGTCAAAATTCTCACAGTTAACATAGGAGCTTTCTGCAACACACCATCAAAGCCTGTGCTATGGTTTGACGGTGTGGGTGCCAGGAGCAGTAGATCAAATGCACAGTTTCTCCCTACATGTGGCCCAGTGCTGGTATTTGGTTTTTTTTTTTCTTCTTTTTTTCCTTTTCACTGGCTTTCACCATAGCGGCCTTAACATTGCCAGTCGGAAGATAAACCTTTCCCTGACATTTTTCGTATCACTCCTTTCCATGAAATGGTATGACCATGTTGTCCACAAATACTGGACAAAGGTCTCTTGGGTCATACCACCTTCATGGAAGAGGTTTTTTCAGTGCAGGCTTGTGATGTACCGACATGAAGCAGTCTATATAGGTTCAAATCCTGTTAAATCCTGCTAGTCTTTTCTCTCTCTTGCGTTTCAAGTGTTATGAAATTATTACGCAGTGCAGACTAGTCCGAGCACTCTGAGGTTCAAATCCAGTCTATTTCTTATCATTTATACATGGAAATTTCCCCCAACAGTATTTTTATTGTTCAACGTGACCTACTTTTGGACACTACATTGCCATGGATAGAATGTGTTGACATGTCATTTTCTTGAGTGCGGTGTAAGCGCTTGAGCTGAAATTTATAATACAGCTTGAAAACCTTGGGGAAAGTTAACTGTCCAAAAAATTGTTTTCATATCTTGAAAATTGTTGAAATGCACTGATTACCGAAATAATCACGTGACGAAAAGTTTTTGAATTTAAATATTTTAACTATACTGCCTGATGTAGTGCGATATCCTGGTCACAAATCTAATCTGATTTATCTCCTGTGATGTATACTTTAGACGCAAATTATGGTCAAAGTTGGAAAAAGTGCAGTTTCCCTTTTTTGGGAAGTGACATGATAGAAAACTGTTACAGCTGTTATGTTGAAAATTGTGAAGTGTGCAAAAACAGAAATTCCCCTATATTTGGAGGTCACATGAAAGGAAACCGTTACAGTTGTAAAGCTGAAAATCACTGGGTGCAGTTTACCATGAGAATGGAAATCATCCTTGCTACACTTTGTTCTTTATGTCCTTTATTATGAGCTAGGAGCAAAAGATCAAAACTGCATTGCTTCCACACTGTTTTTTAGTGGTAAGCCTATTGTATACGATACCCTGCAGTCACGGGTTCAAATCCAGTTCATTCTTTTTCAATCTTTTCAATTTTTTCTCTTTTTTATTACCATAAATTTATCATGGGACTACCAGATATGGTATATAGGTAATAGTTTGAACACTGGCAACATTGTTGGATACCAGTTTTAATTTTGTAATTGACTTTGCCCCAACCAGTAGAGCTACTGCCTCATCAGACTCAGGCTTCCCCCCTTTGACAACATACCTTTCTGAAAAATAGATATTCTGAAGTAGGCATGCTGTTTTAGTAACCAGCCATACTTGTTTGTCATTGCCCATGGCTTAAAGGTATATTTGTATGTAAAACAAAAATAAAATAAATCAAAAAATAATACAAGCCCTGATTTTTCGATCTGCTGCATTGACTGCCAAGTAAGCAGTTTTGGGTAAATTGAGGCTGCTGTTTCATTACATATTTGTGATTGATATTTGTTATTTTACACGTGCTATACAGTGTGCTTGTTGGTGATGAACTTTAGTTTCTCTAGGTTATGTACTTTTGCTACAATTGATACATTTCTGCAGGACTCCATCTCACAGCCAATATTCAACTCCCTGGAACCATTTGCCCTTGAGAAATGTCAGAATAACTTGGTTCTAACTAAAAGGTGTCACAAATACATGGAAGCAACACAGTCAAGACTTATGGCTGGTTCATTATGGGAAACATGATCCAGTATTGCATGTTGCGGAGTGGAACATTTGAGAGCTTTGTTGGCTTGTGCCGGCAATTCTCAATGTTCCACTCTACAACATGTAAACTCTGCTTTATTGTACTGAACGATGCATTGTACTGAACCACTCTGCTTCATACACCAGAAAGAATTTACATTAGATACTGACAGCAGCAGATGACAAGCAAAATTGACTACAAAGGGACACAACTCAGGATCCCACCAAAATTAAACGTCATGTAGTTCGGCTGAACATAATACATAATAGATTTGGCCCACTGATGATGTCACTGGGTGCAGCATCACGAATTGCTGAACCCCACGTGACGTGGTTTTATCCAGTGAGGGGGAGAAAAATGTACATAAATGATAAAATTAAACGGTACGATAAAATTATGCTCCCACTAACTATATATAAGCCTTAATCATAAAGTGCAATGGGATACCTTTTACTGCTCAATGACAACAGGGTCCCAAGCTGACTCGACTATTGTTCTCTTGCATAACACGATAATACGTTATCAATTTGCCCACAAAACGTCATCGTAAATGCAGGAATGAGATATAAGCTATACAAATATGACCTGAATGAGTTTGGGTGGGAAAGGCTCCCCAAAATGCATTGTGCAGCATATATGTATATCATTGCACATTTGATTCACAAAAGTATTTTAAAAAATCGAAATTGCACAAAAGTGTATGAACACTTTAAATGGAAATCCTACAGATGATACTAATATTATCCCCGTTTTTATCTCCTGTAGTATTCGAAAACAGAATGCTAACCTTTCCCCCACTCCCCTGCTCTCCCTCCCCTGGTCAGGTTTAGAGTCAAAACAGGCCTCCAGTCGTCATGATCAGCTATCCTTGCCACGTTAATTACAACAGTGGGTTTGAACCCAGGCATTTGGAACTGTAGCATGCATTCCCATTTTCTGTCCACTTAATTTTGGTGTATTGTCATCCACCTGGCTGTAAGTCGGTGTGTCCGTCTAGCTGTCTAATTCTGTCTTTGTTCACTTGTATGAATGTCTGAGATGTAGGCTCAATTCTCAGACAATGTTCCTGCGGACTTGGTGCCAATGGGCGAACGATAGTGTTATTTTGTTTTGGTTAGCATATAAAGTGCGCTGGAGACCTCTTACCATCCATGGTAAAAAAAATACATCACACCTGGAAGAGTATGCCAATAACTCGCCAAAAGTTGATGGCTGACTTCGTGCATTTTGGTTTCTTTCACATATAAAAATGTCACAAAAACTTCTTGGGTCTGACGTAAAACAACAATCAAGTAAATGAATAAATAAACTGTGCCCATAAAATCAATATCGAACATGTACCTTCTAAAGAAGTCATAATAGGCTAATCACTCAAACAAATATAAGTAATGATTCTTAATGTAATGTTTCCTTACTTTGCAGATGTCGTCTAAAGCCTGTGTCGGCGACATTCATCCTTTGGTCAGTCATCGGCACGTGGCTGTTGTTGTACTACAGATCAACTATGACCAAGGATTCGAAGGACTGCGAGTTGCTCCAGTCTGAGGTTAACAGCAAGAAAATGCAGCGAGACATACCAGATCTTGCGCAGAACCCAACCAACAGCTCAGAAGTGCGCAGAATCGTGTATATTCGGATTCCAAAAACGGGAAGCAGCACGATCACACTGTTGGTATGGCGGTTTGCCTGGACTCGCAACCTTTCCGTAATAGCTGTGAACCCGAAATTTGAAGGCACACGCGATCGTTTGGTACACAAGATGTTCTTCTTACCTCCTCTTGGGCAGAAGTATGACGTCATGGCAGAACACGTGCTCTACAACAAGGAGTCGTTTTCGAATTACCTGGCCGAAGATGCCGTCTATGTGACCATGCTCCGTGAGCCATTCAGTTTGCTCTACTCCACTCTGTATTACGTGCCAGCATTTCAAAAAACCATCACCTCAGAGAATAAAGTGGAGGCTTACTTGAAAGATCCGGCCAAATACGACAACACAGCCATTATGGCCGGTCGCTCCTACACCAAAAATCCACAGTCTTCATTTCTTGGACTGCATAGAAAATATTTCAACAACGAGGAGAAAGTGCAAGAGCTGATATCCTCTATAGATCGCGATTTCCCGGTGGTTTTAATTCTCGAGAGGCTGGACGAATCATTGATATTGCTCCGCCGGGTACTAAAATGGCCAATGAAAGACATTATCTACTCGGTAGAAAATGTGAACTCAGCCAAACCAAAGCTCAAAATTACACCCAAACACCGAGAACAGTACAAGAAATGGAGCCTGGCAGATCACAAATTATATGATTTCTTCAAGGAGAAGCTAGAAGACTCCGTCGAAAAAGCCGGACCAGAGTTACAAGAGGAACTGGCCGTGTTCAGGAAATATAAATTGGACATAGCTAGATACTGCAGGTTCGAAACCATAACGAATGAGAACTTGTTCTTTGCTGAAACTCCATACAACGAACGCTTTACGGTCGGAAGGAAGGACTGCTCCCTCATGTATGTTGAACCGTTAGTTTTAATCAGTAATATAAGGAAGCGTCAGCATGCCTATCCCTTTTTAAGCCCCTCACTTTAATATAAAATAGTTTCCAGATAGCTTAAAGCACGCAAAATCAGAAAATCAGAAAGAGGACCTGTTTAATTCTGAGCTCAAACCAAATGCTATCATTATTATATTGAAAGATTTCTAAAAAATGAAGTTGTGATGAGTGAAAAGAGTATTGAAAAGCTGTATCTGAAAATGTCTTGACTGATTTGTTTTACATTTTCCCCCACAAAATTAAAGGCAGTTAAAAGTCCTGATTTTATGATAGACTTTATGAACCATATTGACTAGAGACATTGACGTCAGACATTCCTTTTAGCGGGTAAATTTCCTCTCATTGTTATATTTCAACATTAAATATAGATACAGGTGTGGTACTACATGTATATTCACGTAGAACTTAAACATATACATGTATAACAATAAAAACATTTGACTGCGTTTAATCTGGTGGGAAAAAATCTATATAAAAAAAAAACAATGAAGACATTTTCAGATACAGGTTTGTTTTTGCTCTTTTCTCTTACCATAACTTCATTTTTCAGAGGCCTTGCATTTTAAGCTGAACGGCATTGTCCGGCACACATTTTGTAAAGTGAAGCCTTGGTATTTTAACTATAGGATGAGCATGGCTCCCAAAGCTCTCTCCCTGAAGCTTGATGCAGAGGGCAAAAGGCTCAAGTTAGCGATCTGATGTATTTGTCAGTCTTAAAGGTTAATACAACTCAGTTATAGATCATACTGCGAATCAATAGCTCTCGTAGGGAGATGATCTTACACACCCAATGTTCCACAGTGACCAAGTCGGAAATGGGACAGATATTTGACGTCACTTGTTTCTGTCTGTCAGCAGTTTCGTTTAGTTGACGTCATTGATAATTGTGCGCTTCTTGTCAAAAGACATCTGTGATATATGCAGCAGGCTGTTCTCTCGTCAATTTCTGTGCGCAAAACTGAGAACGTATGCAACAAATAATTAAGTTTTTATGTTTTTAAGCATTCCACACTTATGAGTGATTTTACTGCATCCGAACCGATGCGAAATATTTGTGACAGTGGATATATGTTACTGAAGAGAATGGTTTAGTCAAAACTTAAAAGTATGTACTCTCCAAAAAGTTATAGCCTGCTGGGTTTACAAGTTTTTACACTGGCTTGAAGATAACTAGTTTGTGGGTGATGATTTTCTGGAACGTTTAACAGTGTAGAACCCAAGATAAATTATCCAGCATTACGCTAACGTTCATGAAAACATTCTTATGTTGCATTTCAAAATGCCGGAAGCATAGCAAAGAACCTGCAACTGCAGGTAAATATCTGTCTTCAAGTACGTGAAGTGTTGGCAATTTTTTGTCGCTGAGAATATCTTCCGCGTCTTTTGGCTAGATTATCTCAACATCAGAAGGAAAATTGTCTGTTGTGTTGAAGTAATGTGTGAAATGTGCCAACAAAACGTAGAATGTAGAAGGCAATAATGGCCATTGCCTAAATGTTGCTGCGTGATACCAGACCATTGTGGTAGGGATTTTAGACCTGTAGGAAATCAAGTTCGTCTTTCAGCTGCTCTATATAGCGTGTACATCAAAAGATATTCTAATTCATGTGCATTGTAAATACACAGCTCGCTTTACTGTACACATAGCACAGGCAGTTTTCTGCTCTTCAAAAAAACTGTCATCAAACATTTTTTAAATGCCACTGCTTTCTGTCCATCACTGGACTGTTTTTTTTCTTTATCTCATAAATAATTTCACCTGAAACTGCTGAGACGTTTTAGAGGACACCACTAGGGTGTTGTGGTTCCCAAATTGAACTTATGATATTTATTCTTTTCAATAAGCAATGCTTTATCATTATAACAAAAAAGTTTAACGTTAAACAAAACATGTCTCTTCTTAGGAAGCAAGTTGTCTGAAAAAAAAAGACTTCCGTTGAATCCCTTGAGAGATCACGGATTGCCTTTCCGTAACGGATTAATCCTGTCTTCATCATGCATCACGGAATAATTCGATAAGAGAAACGGATTGATCCGTTAAAATTAACAGGGAAGCAATTCATCATAACTCAAATAACTAACTTCACAGAAAATTGTTTTTACGGTTCTTGATCCGTGAAAGTTGAAGCAACGTAGCAATGGATATTTTTCCAATCTAAAACAGCCTATGCAGAAGAGAATTTCTTGAACTATTCCTCATCAGTAGAATCTCATGTCAACCTCATCTCGCATTACAGGTTAGCTTCGCAAAATCCCCGCTACAAAATAAGGGAGGAAAATCCGCGCACCGTGGCATTACTTAAACCCTTACCATTTATATATCCATAATTTTGTCTATATTCTACAACGTAGGACAACCCTACTGCAAGGTGATGTAAACATACTGTACTGTTGTTCCTCTGTGATATAGTTTCAGTTTTCTAAATCCTTTGTCAAAGGCGTCAGTTTACATGAAGTATATGCTTACCTTGATGTTGTCAGTGTAGGCAATACCCGTTTTTGCATGGAGCGAAATCAAACAAATGTAATTGTGTTTTCTGTTTTATCATAAATTTTTGATGTGATAAATATTGAATGAAAATATTCTATTGATATGCTCATTCATTCATTTCTTTGCAAAGCAGTATTATTGTTCAGCCACAACAATTTTTAAAAATATATTTTATGAAAGATTAAAAAAGTATACAGAATGAATTAAAACTGGTTTTGTTGTTTTGTACTGGATTGAAGTCATTCACAAAGAAAAAATACCAATTCAGGGTACCATTTGCAAAGGCCATGTCTCTGCACAGCTTGACGGTGTCCGTTATCCATTGATAACTTGTGTATCTTTTGATGTATATCCATGAAGCCTTGATTTCTGCAAATTACTACTACATTTTGCAATGGGGAACTCGTAAAACTCATTCCCGCCTTTAACAAAAGGTCCAAAGCTGTGTGCCCTTTTATTATGTACCAGAAGTACATCACACCTTCAGGTGCATGTGTGCTTACAAATCACGTAGGAAGTACACAAGGACCACAGTGTCACAGCAGGGAACAACACGTCTTTATCAATCAGTTTTTAACACACTTTTGACACCTTTGTGTAGCCCGTCAGAGTCTACCATAAACAGTTGATGTGAAATAGCCCTACTTTCGTGCAGGCCGATTATCAAACTGCTCACAGTGACACGTGATATGCATGCTTCTTAAAACAAACTTTGTCTGAAGAATTTTATTGTGAATATGATGGGCCTTTGTGGGACATTTATAATGAAATGTGAACTGATAAGCACATGCAGGTGCCTGTCCCCCAATGCAATTTTACGATGTGTCGATACCTCATGCATGGCATGTCGAATCGGACGGATAATGTTGGACACCACGTACATACTTTTGGCTATATTCAGCATTCCATGAAACTATATATCGCATATTATATTTGGAAACATGTCTAATATATAACTTGTTAAAATATAAACAAATAAGATGTATGTTATAACATTTTATACTTAAGTACAACACATTCATATAACATTTACTTCAGTACATTGGTGTGGTATGATATTTACTTGGGTTCAATGGTGTCATATAATATTCACCACAGTACGATATTGTCGCAGAACTGAATAATGATGTTTCATGTTATAAATTTAGCTGCTTACAGTGTTACATAATCCAAATTATTTGCGTGAGCATAGAAGAATACCCGATTCTCGTCCAATGAAACCAACCGATATGTACTTGACCAGATGTATGTAAGGGCACCGTGGCTATAATGCATACACAGCTCATTATCTAGGTCAAATGCTGACCCGGTTACCATAACAACGAAAAGGTACAATTATCTGGGTCAAATGCTGACCGGTTAGCATAACAATGAAAAGATACAATTTGTTAAGATGGGGCTACAATATGTACAAGACGCTACAGTCAGCAGAAACCCATTCTGAGAGTGAATGAAGCAATATCCCGCCTGGGTGCATTATAGCCAAGCAGTGAAGCCTGGATAAATGTAGCAGCATTTTAAAGAAAAGATAAGACTAGGCCACCTGTATATAAATGCACAGATAAAGTGTCCTACGTGATGTTGAAAAAGCAGGACTTTATTTATGATGCTGCAAAACCGAGGTATCGTAGTTCAAAGTAAGCAAAATCTCACACGGAAAATCGAAAGCATCGCCATGTTATATATTTTAGAATGAATGATTATGGCTTAACGCCACGTCGGCAGTATCTCAGCTGTATCGTGGCGATATACATTTTAGCGAGTTATAGTGAGTCATATGTGCATGGGGATGTGAGTTACTCCGTGTTTCCGTTTTCTCTGGCATGACGTACCTCATGATGTCATGATACGTACCCCATAGTAGTGTGATACTTCCAGAGTAAAAGTTCAGTTACAGAGCTACCAACCACGTCAAAAGATAATGGGGCTGCATGGCTACTTACGTCTGAATACCCTGAATATCTTCCGAAATAACTAAGGTTACATTAATTGTTAGCTTTTCTTTTAACTACGGTACAAATAAAATAGGATTAGGTCATCCCTGATATCACGAATTACCTATTATTTAGAGAATATTAGCTGGATTATCTAAAATTTAAATACGTATTGAAACATACATATTTACCTATGAATACGTATTGACATCCAACCCAGGCAGAATAAAAACCCGTGCCCTTACATTTCACATACATGTAACTATAATTGGCACTGATTAATCCTGCATTTTGGTCGGCAGCTGTTATACGAATGTCGGTTTCGACACCTAGGATTAAAAGCACACCATCAGGACTAATGGTGAATAACAGATCTGGAGCCAGAGCAATTACACAGGGTTCAATTATCGTCGCTTAAAGCGACAAAATTACCAAGTTAACTTTCTCAAGTAACACTGACAACAGCAGCAGTGATCTACCTAATGAGCTACCAGCTGGTCCCAGGCTGTAGATACCTCTGAACAAACGTCAATCACATAGATAGAACCCAAAAGACCACGCCCTTCACACTGACACTGCGCTGATTCCGAGCGGAAATCGAAAACGAAAAACAAAAGAGAACAACAGAAAAGAATGACTCCCCGCTCTACCTTATGTAACCACGGCAGTATAACACTGACTTGAAATAGTTAGAATATCACTTTTCTGATCCATACACTGCGGATCAATTTCCATCAGATCACTGGAATTACAAGCAGGTGTTCCGATGTGATATCATTACATGAAATCATCAATCATGTCAATCAATAAAAATTGAAATAAACGTGCGATTCTAAGGGATGTACTCAAATACACGAGTTCATGATTTCCCATAAAGGTAAACAAGCCCATGTGATGTTGGTTGGCCATTCAATTCACGGGCTTCGAGAGCCTGGCCCTTGGCTTGGCCAATGCTAACTCTATCCCGCATGCCGAGAGTATGTTTACGTCCAATAGAGTGATCTATTCGACCATATATTGCGACACCGTAAACTCGTGTATTGACAAACTTCAAAGTTTTGTCAGATTACATATACATGTATATGAGTTTACGTTCCATTGTCATTTTGCACAGTATCAGGAAACACTTTTGACAATGCTGAATATGTCACGAACCCCGCCTTTAAGATATTGGATTGTATTTTTTTTAATTGTTTTCACGCTAACCAGGCCTGTGTCTGACCTACATTCTTTTCTCTGTGTACTGGTGTAGCCTGCGCTGGAATTCAGTCGCGTGTTCTCGAGGCTTCTGTGTGTATGCGTTCGTGTCTTTGTACGTAGAGCGTACATTCTAGAAAGATGCAGCCACATTGTAAACATGATTACGAATAAACCATCTAGAATTTTCTTCTATTATCTGTATTGTTTTGTATATAACTATTACTTGTACTATTTGTTTATTTTGTTCAAATGTATGTATTGACCTTAGTCTAGCTTTCGTGTTTCTTTGCGTGATCTTGCGTAAGGCCTTTCACTGCCTGAGAATACAACAAGCATTTTGTTTATTATTTTCCTCTCCGATAGTGGTACTCTTACAAATATGAGTGTTTAGATTTCAGGTCAGCTGATCTCCCGATAACCAAGTATAGAAATGGCTAATTTGTGTATTAGTTGGATTTATGTTTAACGCCGTACTTAAGAATATTTCACTTATCGACGACCAGCTTTCTGGTCGTAGGAAACCGCGCAGAGCCCGAGGGAAATCCACGGCCATCCGGAGGTTGCTGGCAGACCTCACACACGGCCGGAGAGGAAGAGAGCATGAGCTTGAACCCAGTCCGTGAGTCCACCGAGGAAATGAACTCTTCTATTTTCCTCTCGTTGTCGAAATTCCATTGTTTTAGCCCCAAGTAAGATGTTTATAGATTCTTTGTGTGCGGCCGGTTGGCCGTTATACCCGTCCAGATGTACATGGCGGGGTTTTTCAGGTAAGCCTCCGCTTGGTTTTCCGCACAGATCGCCTTTTGTAAATAGTGCACAGAGTGGAATACAGCACTGCGAAAGGCTCACGCAACAATGTGAAGTAGACCGTATCCCTGGCAAAATACTCAGTATATTACAGCTTGTCATACAGCACGTTCTCGGCCATGACGTCATACTTCTTTTTAGAAACTCAGTTTGAACAAACCAGAAAACTCAGTATTTTTTCTGCACCTATGTATCAAAAAGTCAATTCATTTCATGAAAGCTCAAAACAAAATTTTCCAAGAACTCAATTTTCCGATATTTCTAGTTTTGGTGCTAGCCACAAGAAGAAAGTGGCTAGAAAAACCCAATGGCTTGTTCCAGTCCATATGTGTACGTCTTCATGAAAAAATAAGATACGTATAGTGGCTGTGTTGATATCTCATTCATTTGATAGAACGTCTGCAGAAGTTGGAATCGAAAAATTTACGTTTTCGAGGATGCTAACGAATTCCTCGCCGGAATATATTCTCTGAATAAAGTAGGTCGGAGTGGGTTCCTGGTCATCCCTTACGAAGTCTTCATGATTGCTGAAGGTTCCCGCATATTGTTTTTCAGTTCATCCATGGTAAAACATTTAAAGCAATATGCGAAGTGTGATGGCTGCCTATGAAGATACGAGAATGTCGGGATCTCATCCTCGATCAGATCACATTTCATGTCGAACACACCATCTCAGTTTCTCGCCACGTTCATTCTTTTTCAAAAATCTACTCCGTGCTTTCTCCAATAATTATTTTTCATGATGATCCTGTTGGATCTCGGCACAATTAAATTCAGCCCCGGACTCTCCTCTTCTTGCTACTATGTTGTTTTCTATTTATTTATTTGGTTGGTGTTTTACGCCATATTCAAGAAGATTTCACTTATACGACGGCGGCCAGCATTATGGTGGGAAGAAACCGGGAAGAGGCCACGGCCATCGGCAGGCTGCTGGCAGACCTTTCCACGTGCGACCAGACTGGAAGCCTGTGTGAGCTGGGCTTGAACTCACAGTGATCACATTGGTGAGAGACACCTGGATTATTATGCTGCACTAGCGCTAAACCCTTCGGTCAGGGAGGCTCCTACTGTGTTAAGCGACAGCTGTGGAAACTCCAGTTAAAATACAACCATGTGGAAACTGGAGAAGGTTTTATATGGATTCGGCCGTCGTGACGACACCCTATTGTTTTCTGTTCTTATTTTACCTCATTTTTCTGAGATGCCTACAGAGAAAACCTGTAAACCAAAACTGTTTAAGCTTTGAGTTGTTTTAATTTGATCTGAGGTAATTTAAGTATATCAGTGTGGTCTAAAAGATCACGTTGTTTGGTAGCCATATCGAATTTTGGGCAAAGCCTTAAATGCTTTCTCTAAAACGACATTTTGGCCCCTTTCGTAATTTGACAAGTGTGTTCTGCACTTCAGCGCCCATAAAACCCATGTTTTAATACTGAGGAAAACTGGATGTGGAAAATTAACTGACAGCGGCTATTTTAAAGATGTCAAGTGACATCGTTATTTACCAGTTTCGTATATTTGGATAATAAAGACCTATCCCTATGTATCTCCACATGCTGAGCACGACTGTGCTTATATTTTGTCCTAACAAAATACAATTCCAAATTCCCCGATTTACATGTACCTAACATGGAAGCTTCATGCAGGATGCCATGATTTTTCCTGGGTTAAGTCAATGGTACATGTACACTGAGAAAGCCTTCTCTTAATATTTTCTAATGCTGGCCTTCAGCACTAGACCCATCTTGATTTTATAAATTCAAAAGTTCGCAATTTGCTACGTTTTCTGTCTTCACCCAGAAGGCTCCACTCGACATGATGAATATTAATATAATTTCATTATCCAATCAAACAGTGGTTCCCTGTTTCATGGACAGCAAAGATGAAACCGCACGTTTCCTCGCACAGGAGGGATCGCAGGTAAACTCCTACAATGGCAAGAACTTTCCACATCTCCTGGAACGGGGACAAAACCCGCATGAACTGATAAATGCTGGTCTGCTCTCGTATAACACCGATTGATATCACCAAGTAACGCTAAACATAGATTTTTCCCATCTTTTTCGGACAAACCGCACAAACTTTGATTTGACGTATCATACGACGATGCCTGCATAGGCAAAACGAAAAGGTGCCACGAAACATGTCACCGCTCCAACTGAACAGTATTGTGATGCTGGATGGAATAAGTTCTGCGCCGGGCACGTCGTTTACTCCAATTTTCCGAAAATGGCCACTAGGATCTAAAACAACTCCGATCGGTGCTGTTAAAACACAATATCAAAATACTTAGAGCGCTCAAAGATGGAAGTAGAGCTCGATGAAACCTCCCGAAAATTCAATAAGTCAGTCTGTGATGGCAAAATATAGAAAACTGGCATTTTATGTTACGTGTAAGCTTTTGTCGGCAGGGATCATACTGGCGCCTCATGTGACGTGTAGGCTTTTGGTTACAGCCCAAAAAGGTGTAGATTTTTACAAATAAGAAACGGACGCCATACACTGTTTATATGCAGACCTTTGTTTATAGGTAACAAACGTGTAGACTTTTATCAATAGGAAATGGGCGATATGTCTGAGGTGGATGGATCAGTTCCACTGAGCAAAGTTAAGCTTAAAGGAAAAGACTCGGTGAAGTATTGGACCATTTGTGGTAAAAAAAATATGATTTGAAGATTTAAAAACAAGCATCAAATTTTTCTGTAGTTCCGAGAAAACAAATGTCAAACTTGATGATAACACACTTAGCCCAATGAATTAGACATTTGTATGCTACCGATACAAAGTATAACAGAGGTCGATTTGAAAAGGGAAGAGTACTTCACACCTCCACAGCCCTCCTTACCTGACATTTCTTCAATAAGCATCCAATGAACGATCATTGCTTAATGTCATATACTCAATAATTTTTTTTTAATTCTGCGATGGCGGTCATATTTATGATTACAGGAATTAGGAATAAACCACTGACATTTGGCAAGTTACGGGTGAACATTTCCACATGTGACGTACATATATACACACCATACTGGAGGAACACGATTTGTCTTCAGCCAACGGAAGACTCCACAAACGGCCACGCGGGCATCCTTGACCTTTTACAGTAAACAAGGACCCCCCAAGCGGTGAGAGCGGGGAATTCTTTGCAAATAGAAAACTGAACTGTAGACATTGTAAATACATGTATATTTATGTATTTATTTCATTGGTGTTTTACACCGTACTCAAGAACCTTTCACTTACACGACGGCGGGCAGCATTATGGTGGGAGAAAAACCGAGGGGAAACCGGGAGGAAAACCACGACCATCCGCAGGTTGCCAGCAGACCTTCCCACGTCAACGGCAGGTTGCTGGCGGCCTTTCCCACGTATGCCCAGAGAGGAAGCCAACATGAGCTGGACTTAAACTCACAGCGACCACCTTGGTGAGAGCCACGTAATCCATTACGCCGCGCTGGCGCCCTAATCCCCTCGGCCATGGAGGCCTCACTTCAAATATAGGATGGTGAAGTAATAATGGACCTGGAGACCATGAAATTTTCCAAACCTTTCCCACTGTTTGAAGTGTAGACTTATTTGTTTCCTAACTAATGATTTGTTTTAAGTGCTGGTTTAGACGCCAAATTATAACACAGGGACTGATGATTAACAAACAACAATACTGGTGTGGGCATCAGTCTTGTGGCAGTGATGTGCACTTTCATTAGACTTACTTCCCTTGGTTAAGACAGCCCTTGACTGTGTTCTGGTGTCTCAGTTAAAGATCACCCACTCTCAGAAAGCAAAAGCGTACTGTTTTGTACACATCTGTTTGTGTGGCTAGTGAGGTAAACCAGATGTGAACCAAAGGCACTCAATTTTGTACACATGGAAAGTGCAGTTACACAAAGATGTCCTATGCAAGGTACAGATTGTTTATCCATGCGCGGTAGGAGGAGGTATGATAAGGTGAGAAATCTGCCCCTTGTGGGTAAGATAAATTGATCATGAAAAATAAATCCTACATTGAGTTTCCCTTTAATTTTGATATATATATAGTATATGGCTGTGTGTTAAAATGTTAAAATTGTAAAATAAAACAAGTATAAATTTTTAAATCAGCGAAAATGTTGTAGTCAACCGGAAATGAAACATTGTTCAATTGGGTCAAATTTATGCAGTTTTGGAACTATCCAAGCTCCGATTTAAGCATGAAAGAAGTTTACCCCCAGAACAAGACTTGCTCAGGTATTTCAATGAATGTGATCTTCATGCAAAATTTCTTTTCGGGGGTCCATTTCCTTCATGTTTAAAACAATAACTTTGTCTTTTGATTTTCACGACCCATCTTTCACCTTTATGTGTATCGAATACATGTCGTAGTAGTTGTATGTTGAGTTTAATGTAGTAATTAGCGAATCAGGGTTTGGACCAAAGGATCGTGAGTTCGAGCCTGCTTTGTCATTTCCATGAAAACGTGATTTGGTCTTACATACATAATTCTCTAATATTATCCGATAATTAAACATTTTTAAAAGTCAACAGTTGATGAAAATACCCATCCATCTCATATGTACTGCACATTTCATGTACAGGTAGCTCTTTGGTGGTACAGACTCGACCTGTTGCAATGAATCTTTTTCATTATTGAACTATAACAATGATACACATGTGTTGTATATATTCATATTCAGTAATATTGGCCCTTAGTGAAATTCGCCTTACAATTATATTTTAAAGAAATGTAAAGTAGAAAATTAAAGTTTGAATAGGTCATTAGAACATGGGACGAGGAACCTTGCATCAGACTGTATGGAGTTAAAAGGAACACAAAAAGTCAGAAAAATTAAGTGATTTCTGTCTGCAAAGGGCAGTACTAGCCATGAGCCCTTTCAGCGCTTTATCATACCTTCTCCTTTGTTAAAATAATGTGTACCTGTGACACACATCTTGTATACATGTACATAATTGCTTTTACAGAGCACACTGTGAAGTGTTGAATACAATTTCACTGAGTTCATATCGTAATCTCCAGTTCAGCTTTCACTCCACTAAACTCCAAAACTATTTAAATGCGCCTTTCCAACCTGTCAATCAAGAACGCGCAGTTGACCAATCATAATCAGTAGTGTCGCAAGTAGATCAACCGGATGTCCCACACATTCGTTACAAATGTTCAATCTTTCTGTGACGTCATGAAATCACAATTGCTTTCACCGAGAATGGAATAAAAAGTAACGTTGTCACGAGAAGGGGTGATGGGACATCGGATGTGGTGGGTATATCCATTATAGTGACGGACTTAAGTAAGGATATGAGTTTTGTCGTTTCCGTATGCTGCTGATCAACACCAAGGGTTCTACAAATATCAGCGAACAATCTTTCCTTGTGACGGAGAAAGCTTCGTTGTACCGGCTCTTAGGAATCCACAAAATTTCATCCGTTATTGTTCCAAACCGACAATAATTCATCACCTCTTCTTTATATTTTCTGTACAAGGCCAGTTCTTCTTGAAATTCACTGCCGCCATTTTGAATAGCGTTTTCCAGTTTCCCTAGAAAATAATCATACAACTTGTGATCTGCATAACTCCATTTCCTGTAACTCTCTCTTTGCTGCTGATTAAAATTCAAATCCAGCTTCTTGTGGTTTACATTGCTTGTCGAGTAAATGATGTCTTTTAAAGGCCATTTCAAAAGCCGGCGTAGTAATACAAGTGATTCGTCCAGCCTTTCCAGAATCATTACCAGTGAAATGTCACCATCCACCGAAGAAATAAACTCCTCAATTTTCGTCTTGTTGTCGAAATCCCAATGTTTTAGTCCCAAGTAAGATGCCTGTGGATTCTTTGTATACGACCGCTTCGCCATTAGGCCCCCTGTACCAGTCCAGATGTACATGGCGGGGTTTTTCAGGTAAGCCTCCACTTTGTTTTCCGCGCGGATCGCGTTTTTCAACTCAGGCACATAATACAGAGTGGAATACAGCATAGCCAAAGGCTCACGCAACAATGTGAAGTAGACCGTATCCCTGGCAAAATACTCAGTATATGACAGCTTGTCATACAGCACGTGCTCGGCCATGACGTCATACTTCTGTCCAGGGGGAGGTAAAAAGAACATCTCGTGGTTCAACCGTTCTCGCGAGCCTTCAAATTTAGGTTTGACGACTAGAACGGTAAGGTTCCGGGTCCACGCAAACCGCCAAACTAACAGCGACGTCGTGCTGCTGCCGGTCTTCGGGATGCGAATGTACACGACATGCCGGACCTCGGGAACCGTCGGCGTTTTCCGCTCCTGACGGAGAGTCACGATCTCCGATTCTGTGGATCTGGACTGTGCCGAATGATATTCTGACAGTACGTCTGAGTATACGACAAACGAAAAGCTGGCAATCAAGGACCATCCTCCTACGACTAGGAAACAAACTTGACGCATTTTCCTTCAAAATAAAGATTGCAGACTCGCTTTCATATCACAGAGACAAACAATATTGGTCTACACCAGGACGTAAATCAAGAAGTATATGTGGACCTACTGACAAGCAGAATAAACGTGAACTCCAATTTTATATTTGTCCCGTGTTGTTTTATACCGTGCCATGTCTTTCTGATTATGACTGATCAAACTGATCGTGCAAACTACATGTAAATGAGACCCAAAATATTAACGTTGCTTCCTGCCGTCGCGATCGCATGTTGTCAACAAACTGATAAAGAGAATTGTTAGACCTCGCGATTTGCAACGGGACAATGGGAGGTCATCCAGCTGGGAGCTAGAGTCTCCATTGCGCAGCAGAAAGTGTCACGTACTATTCATACAGATGTCGACCAATGCACTAACCAAGCTTATCAACATGTAATTCTTACCTAAGATTCATCATGTGCCTGTCAAGTGACTCAGCATGAGACCACTACCCACAGCCGTCGATCTTTTTCACGCATACACAGGTACATACGATCTCTTTCTTAACGGCATCTTCGGTGAAAGAAACCCGACTGAGTTGCGATATTTGCCCACGGCCACCCCTTTCTTCCCTGTAGCGTATTTTACTGCTTCGTTCAACCAAAAGTTGATCGTGCCTTTCGCCTTTTCCTTTATTTCACTTCACTGCACTGTTAATGTTTCTTCGTCTCCTAAATATCGCTCACCTAAATTCCAAGTAATATGCACAAGAAATAGAGCTTTGTCAGATTGACACTTGTACGAGTGTAATTCTTAAAGCCAACTCTAACTGTAGTGAGATGCTTTCCATACAGTCCCATACAAGCTCAATTTTCTTTGTATACCATAAGATGACACCCCAACGCCTTCGTATTCATAACGTTTGAACAGTTTATATTCATAAGAACATGATTATTATGATAAGGAGGCAGGTAACACGAACAAAATTGATTAATATATTCATTGTGGATATCAGTGAGATGTGTTGAGTTTTCTTTGCTGCTTACACATCTGAATGCATGTGGGTCAACCATACATCTATACCCTGACGACAGTGTGAAAGTCTAGATCTCCACGTACAAAAAGGAGTGTTATTCATTGGCCTATAGTGAATCAGTGTATCACGTTACACAGCAGACACACCAATTCAGTCCAGTGGTATACTTACAACCCGATCTCAGCCAACCACCAACCACGACTATCCGCAGGTTGCTGGCGGACGTTCCCATACGACCGAAGAGGAAGTCAGCGGGAGCTGGACTTGATCTCAGAGCGCCTCATATGTTTATTCAGGGTCCTGAACGCTTGCCTACAATACATGTGATTTAAACTTCGAGAAAGAGCTTAAGGCAAGTCGGTGCATAAGAATTAAGGCAGTTTTATTTACTTATACGCCTACAGGTAGGCGTGCATTACATGCCGAGCAGATGAACAATGTCAAAAGCGAATGCGTAAAGAATTCTTCAACAATACAACACGTAGTCATGGAAACGATAGCTTCTCTATACCTGAGTGATTGGTGGTGATATTAACATATTCATATTTACTACACATATCTTGGACGACTGTAGACTTGATATGAATATATATCTTTATACAGAGATGGAGCCGAAGGCCGTTTAGGTGAATCAGTCGTCCTGTCACTCCCCCAGAAGTCCGATTATAGCCGATGTTTAAAGTAGTCATACCGGAGACTTTGGGTAACAAAATCCATACTCACTAATCACATCAAATTTTCTCTTTTACCAAAACTAGTTCAGATTATTGGCATTCAAAAAATATCAGTCTTGTACTATTTATAGTGTTCCTATAATTCTAAAGCTGAAAACCTTATAAAGTGACTTACATTATAAATTTCTACAACCTTATTACTAATTATGAATGGCTTCACGAGCACAGACGATACTGATATTTTACGCCAAAACCCTTCGTGAAATCTCTGTAAACGTTTTAGCAAAAGGAGATCATTTATACTGATCAAAACCGAAATAATTCAGATTCAAGAGATGGGGCATGGCACAAACTTACTTGTTTGTCAAAAGTATTAACCAAACAGTTTTTGGTGCTGGAAACTAAAATTTTGACACATCTGTCTTAAGATAACCTTTAGGTGGTGGTCAAACATTTTTATTTTCTATACCGCCCCAAAATGAACTCCAAAAGTGTGTTTAAATTTTGATTTCCGTTACAAATGGCTTTGTGGAATCGGCTACTACGTAGATACGTGTACGATACACACCGTTACCACATCACCAGATTTGAATTAAACTTCAAATTTGACTGAAATATTTACTTTTGGATCAGAAATGACATGTTCAATAAAGAACAGTCCAAATATCGTGGATAACCAAAACTTAGCCGTATAATTGTGCCTATTGTATTTTTGCAAAACAAATGCCACGACCACACTATATCTAATCAGTTTGGGTACAAAATGCCACTGCTTTAATTAGGACAAAGTAACACCTTATGAATATGCACATGACTGGGATTTAGCTCCACTGTCTCCACACAGAATAATATGCTAAAACGAGAAGCTGCCTACAATGTGGAATACACTCATGAAATATGAGAATAAGAAAAGACGCAAAAGCGGTACAATAACGTATGCGTATAATTTAAACAGTCTCCATTAAGAAGCTTAGAACTAACATGGTTCATCTGACACTTTCACCTTAAATTCTCAATGGAACTTTCCTGGAACTACCTCCTATATAGTTTTACGCAACATCTGAAGAAAGATTTAACGATAACGAGGTGTAAAAGCCATTTAGAAAAAATGCCAGTTAAGAAACAAAACCCTATACAATCTACCGAACTGGTCACTACTACAGCATACTCTTAACTGCGCACATGTCGCTCTAGCTCCACACTCGCTTTACATCACTGCTCTCACTAGACAACTTTGGGATCTTTGGACCCTTTGGGACGCACGAGGGCTAGTTTCATCTTAGCCTGATCACTAATTAATGTCTGCGCGCGGAACTGCAATCAATGTTCGCCGAAAGCTTATTTTGAAATAATGTTATAAATACCTCAACGAGAATGCATGTATATCAAGTATTATGAGAAACAAAGACCGAGTTTTCGTTATTTCCTACGTCACTTCCTGTTTCATCACCATGATCTCTGTGCCTTTGCTCCACATTCCAGTACACACACAAAAAAAAGAAAAATGCTCCTGGTTGCAGTGATGTAAATCGACCGTAGTGAACAGCGTATGCGCCGTAATGACATGAAGTAGCATGGCATTGTTACAGACCTACTCCTTGGCATTTCCATGTGTAATTAGATAAGTCGAACCACACACCTGTAGCTTTCAGACAGGCTGCGCTTACATGTAGTTCATTTTCTTTCTTCAGATAAATAATACGCTTACTAAAAACAAACATGTTCACCAAATTAGGGTTGGCAAGAATATCATTTTTTCTGATGTACATAGACATGTTGTAAACCTTCAACGTTTTCCACCACTAAAAAACATCAGTGGAATTTACGCATACAACGATTATGAAAATGGCGCTAAAAATGATTTGTTTGTGTGATTAAAGATGCGAGTTTCATAAAACTGTGCAAATTATTTCTCCACACCCCATAATTCTGTCAGAATGTTTCAACATATTGGTTACAGATGTGGTTGAAAAGAATTAGGGTACTCTTGTTTAATGAAGGCACTGTGTAAAGTTTGTCTGAATTATGTCACTTCTCTTTTCTTCCGAGAATGGCTTTTCTAGCGTTTTCCGCAAAAAATCCTTATGCACAAGACTGTTCCGTGTTCTCTTTGGGGCTTAACGGATATTACAGAGTTTATGGCAGCAAAAGTAAACCAAAGGACCATCCCATTTTGTCAATCTGTATTGCATGGACAATAATTTTAGAGGCAGCAAAGAAATAATTTTGTATCCATATAAAAATCCTGTTTCTTCATTGTATAGCTTGTCCTTCATCGATCCGTAAGTAATTTCGCTGACAACATTGTAAGAAAGTAAAGCCCTCAAAGGACCTCAACAACCTGTGAGTCACATTTAATGTAATTTGAAGAACGTCTCTTGTCTTAGCACCATTAATACATGTACACGTAAATCATATTTACTCTTTCAACAAGTATATATCTATATATATATATTTATGTATACAAATATCCTTATATCAGTTCAAAATATATTATAAAGTTCTAAAGGAAAACCTTAACAGCAGACTATTAGAAAATCCTGACAACAAAAGAAAAAAAAACAGACACAACCTTTGAATATTTATAAGAATGAAGCCCAGTCAAAAGGACATAGTGAAGTAGGGTGGGATGTAGGGAGTATAAAATCTACACAGTTTAACTATATAATTTTCACAGAATCTCAACAAAAATCATTTGAATTTCGCATGGATCACAACACAATTATGCATTCTACACGTATATGATGGAATTTATCACTGGGAAATTCACATCAGTGAGGAAAACGTATCAAAATAAATGTATCAAGGTTCATATGGACATCACTGTACATTTGTGCTTATATCTTATACATTGATTTACGTGTGTATCACATACACAGATTTATACGATTATGGTCCACATACATCTATACTTTTATCTTCTACAAAGAATTATACATATCTCTCACACAGATATTCACTCCTTAGAACTTCCTTTCAATGAGCTAAACGATATTTACAATGGATTGAGCAAGTACACACTACTGAGCACATTTTCACAGAATTGTGTAAATGAGTGTTGGCATACATCCATAAATTACTTTGTAATATATCATACTATGACCTTTATATTCAGAATGTTACATACAAGAAAAAAAGAATGAACTAAACTATAGTGAAATTGGCAACTAGAACTTTTAACACTTCTTGGTCCTAGTCGATTTGTAGAACTTGTCTGAGATTAGCATTTTTAATGCGAAGACATCTGCATATTTACAAGGTTCCTAGGCAGACAAATATGTTCTCAAGGATTTTGAAAGATCTAATCAGGGGTGTTTCTAACCACTTTCTTGTTGTGCTTCCCAAAACAAGAAATATCACAAAATTTAGCTTTAGGCAAATTTTATATTGAGTTTTCATGAAATAAATTGAGTTTTTGATACATTGGTGATGAAAAAACACTGAGTTTTCTGTGTTGTTCAAATTGTGTTTCTGAAAAGAAATTTGCTAGAAAAACCCCTGCTAATATCCTATTTTTTCAAAGACCAAACAGCTTAAGTACAAATCTTTAATACGAAGATTAATGGATATTATTTTGGTAGCTTTTTTATCAAATATTTCAAGCATATTACAATATGATGTTTAATAAAACTTTTTCAAAGACTTCCTGGGTTTTTAAAAATCTTCAAACAAAACGCAAGGATTTCAAGGTCAGTCGGACCCTTGTATTTAGATTTATCATACAACTAGTGCACATAATAGTGCTAGGTCAGCAATTTGTTCTATTTACATCATTATTACGCAAGTTACTGTATACAAAGTACAGACAATTAAAAAATCTCTCCAAAATGCACATTATCTTACTTTGTGTCCATAGCGAATGGTTGAAGGAAAGGTGAAAACATAAACAGAAGAGCATATAAATATGTGATTTATTTTTACTTTTTTACTTTAGCAGAACAGCTACCTGAGACATAACTGATATGCAAATGGTTGGAAATCTCTAGAATTCCATAAGTTGGTCAGAAATAATAACTGTGTCAATAGGTCAGAGATCCTTAAAGCTGGGTCAGTCTGAGTCAACAGATACTACTGTAAGAACTGGGTCAGCACACCTGTAAAACTGGGTCAGTAGGTCAATCCTATGATACAGAACAATAGGTCAGTAACTGAGAGATGCTTCACATACAGGGTCTCTCTGCCAGCTGCCTTCCAGTATATGCAAAGGTCCACAGTATGCCGCTGTCTCCAGCGTCAGCTTCCTCTTCACAGGGGGTGGCACTCCATCCCTCTTCATAGGGGGCGACGTGTCTTCCCGCGTCAGTTCCTGCAGGTGTAGAACGGAACAAGTTGGGGCCTACAACAACAGAACAAGTATTTCTCAGAACTTGCCAAATGACAGAACACTGAACTGAAATACCAAAACCTCTTCTGCACATAAACCTGTCCTTTGCATTTACTTTATCTATGTTTTTCTTGGTCATTCCATTGGAGGACACTGAAGATCCAGTACAGTATTCCTTCAGTTTCAACACAGATAGTCCAAATGAACAAGAAATCCATTTTTATGCATTTTTAGTTAACCATTATTAAACACTATGCTCAAGAATATTTCACTGGAAGTTTTAGTCTGTGGAGGAAAATCATCCAGGTACCAGCGGAAACGTGGCATGTTCAGAGAAAACCAGGCAGAACAGATAAAATCAGGCAGAGCCCAGAGGAAACCAATTATAGCCAAGAAGAAACCAGGTATGGCCAAGAGCAAACCAGACAGAGCCCTAGGAAACCAGGCAAAGCCCACAGGAAACCTGGCGAGCCCAGAGGAAATCAGGCTGAGCCTAGAGGAATCAGACAGAGCCCCGAGGAGTCAAAATATTATTTTATGACATTTAGTTACCTATCACAAATGCATTTTTTGGGTGAAATTTAAGCCACTTACTGCTGTTGTCATTGAGGTCAATTCAAATTACAGACAGGACAAACACTAGCTTAATTTACACTGGGGCTACATTGCTCACAGATCAAATGAGGCCACTGCTATGTGAATTGCAATACAATGAGACACACATCTCTTTTTCACTGTTTCTACAATCTAGATGGTAATGACTGAAATTCCTAATAAAACAGCTTATAGCTTTATTTTATCATATTAGTCAAATCAAGCTTACTTTTTAATCCAACTAAATGATTATGTCAGTTAAGTGCTGCATTAAAATCAAGGCTTGCAGAAACCTGTCAACATTTCAAATGTTAGTCCATTCCATATCAAGCAAAAGTACATCCACGATTAAACATGAATGACTTCATCAGCATCATTTATAAAGTTAGTAAAGTGAATCCATTACAAAGCACAAATTCTACACACGTGTATGAAAGTTTCCATAATCAGCAAATATGCAAATCCACCACAGGCAGGGCAATCCAAGCTTGTTCATATTACCTAATAAACAAAGTCCAAGTCACAGGGCCTACTCTCTCCTTTAGATTCTGTAAAAAGCTTGTGTGCCTAACTAGAACACAGTCGTTACATCTCAACAAAAAAATATTTCTACTCAAAAAGTTCGTAAGCATGGCCCAGGCAAGAGAGGCAATCCACTCGCAAACATACATACACTACTGAACTTTATTGGGAAGAAGAAAAACTTTTGAGTTGATTAATTCAGTATCACTTGAACTGACAATTGTTCGTGTTAAGCACTACTGTTATTGAGCGAAGTACATCAATGTCATGGCTAAATACACTGGCTTACATTACTCAGTCCATCCTCAATCCTCTTGTGTGACTCGACACGAATCTGTGTGAATCAACAGGGTTGCTGACATTTCAGTTTTGCCTCTGTACACACGCTCATGTGTATTGTTCAGCCATACATGTTGATGGTCCACAGAGTAAACATTATGCTGATATGTTATACGGACATAAAAAGATTAGCAGAGCCTATAAAACAATGGTCCGTGTCACTTATCTGGTTTTATCCCTCCACCACAACATATGTCTGCATCATAAACTTCTTTTCAAACTGAGAGCATAGTATCGGCACTAAAGTTAATAGAAGGGTTAAAGCCTTACAAGCTATCAAAGCCACTGGACAATGGTATAAATAATTATGTATTAAAAAATAGAGCTTTTGATGTACACACAAGCTTGTGGATTTAATCTTGTGAAATCTAAGCATCTAATCAACATTCTATTTGACATTCTATTCTAAGTGCTGAATACTGTGGTTGGTACTAAAGTTTGACAGAGCTCATATATGTTGACAGAGGTCATAAACGTTGACAGAGGTCATACACATCATGATTGACAGAGGTCATATACGTTGACAGAGGTCATAAACATCATGATTGACAGAGGTCATATAGTTGATAGGTCATATACATTGACAGAGGTTATATAGCTGACAGAGGTCATACACATCCTGATTGACAGAGGTCATATAGTTGATAGGTCATATACATTGACAGAGGTTATATAGCTGACAGAGGTCATACACATCCTGATTGACAGAGGTCATATAGTTGATAGGTCATACACATTGACAGAGGTTATATAGCTGACAGAGGTCATACACATCCTGATTGACAGAGGTCATATAGTTGATAGGTCATATACACTGACAGAGGTTATATAGCTGACAGAGGTCATACACATCACGATTGACATAGGTCATATAGTTGATAGGTCATATATGTTGACAGAGGTTATATAGCTGACAGAGGTCATACACATCATGACTGACAGAGGTCATACAGTTGATAGGTCATATACATTGACAGAGGTTATATAGCTGACAGAGGTCATACACATCATGGTTGACAGAGGTCATATAGTTGATAGGTCATATACATTGACAGAGGTTATATAGCTGACAGAGGTCATACACATAATGATTGACATAGGTCATATACACTGACAGAGGTCATATAGTTGATAGGTCATATATGTTGACACAGGTCATACACGTGCAGATGGACTGTAATCCACAGAGGAGAAATGTATAATACTGAGTTAGCAGGTCATAACAAAGCACCATTTGCAAAATACTCCCACAGATATATACAAAAACACAAATGAAGGTTGGCAAAGGAGGGTGGCGGCGGGGGACTCACAAGGACGGGTTTTAAGAGAGATTGGGGAATTTGGGGGAACTCCCAGTATCTGACTTAAACAGATTGGAGAATTTGGGGGTAATCATGGACTGGTTCATGCAAACTGGGGAACTTGGGGGAACTCAGGGAACTGGGGAACATGCAGAATGGGGAATCTGACAGAAAAAAAAAACCCACTGGTTCTTGCAGATAGAGAATTTGAGGGGAAACCAGGGAATTGGTTCATGCCGACTGGGGAGTGGGGGAGGGGACAACGGAAAGGATGACTACATAAAAAAACATGACGGTATTTTAAGTATTTAAGTCCATTTAACTTATTTTTTGATTGCTACACTGACAGCAAAGCTATTTGCATTATAAAGGTTATACAACATCCAAGTGTTTATATAAACAAGCTAAAATGTATGAACGAGGTTGGGTTAATATAAATATGGGGGCATTCAAGCTACACATGCCACAGCCTATAGAAATGCATATTACACTCAATCTCCTGAATCCATGTAAGATTTACTGACATGCAAAGTCACAGATTTACTGACACGCAAAGCCAGAGATTCATATGCAAAGTCACAGATTTACTGACACGCAAAGCCAGAGATTCATAGCCAGAGATTCATATGCAAAGTCACAGATTTACGGACACACAAAGTCACAGATTTACGGACACACAAAGGCACAGATTTACGGACACACAAAGGCACAGATTTACGGACACACAAAGGCACAGATTTACTGACACACAAAGGCACAGATTTACGGACACACAAAGGCACAGATTTACGGACACACAAAGGCACAGATTTACGGACACACAAAGGCACAGATTTACGGACACACAAAGGCACAGATTTACGGACACACAAAGGCACAGATTTACGGACACACAAAGGCACAGATTTACGGACACACAAAGGCACAGATTTACGGACACACAAAGGCACAGATTTACTGACACACAAAGGCACAGATTTACTGACACACAAAGGCACAGATTTACGGACACACAAAGGCACAGATTTACTGACACACAAAGGCACAGATTTACGGACACACAAAGGCACAGATTTACGGACACACAAAGGCACAGATTTACGACACACAAAGGCACAGATTTACGGACACACAAAGGCACAGATTTACGGACACACAAAGGCACAGATTTACTGACACACAAAGGCACAGATTTACGGACACACAAAGGCACAGATTTACGGACACACAAAGGCACAGGTCAATTTTTTTTTTTTTTTTCATTGCGCAAGTAAAAAATTAAAATGACACAGGGTAAAAAATAATTAAATGAAAGAAACACAGGGAATGAAAAGACATAACAGCTGAGATTGGGATAGTGACCGCAGTTCTTACAGCAACATTGATGGGTGACAATCTCCATGCAGACTGATACATGTAAACACAACACAATACATGAGGGTGACTGAGGAAAACAAATGCACAGTAAATCTATGGCAGTTGGGGCAAAATGTCATACAAAACAGGGGCCTCCACGGCCCACGGGGTTAGCTCACTAATGCAGCATTATGACCCATAAGCCTCTCACCAATGTGATCGCTGTGTGTTCCAGCCCAGCTCATAATGGCTTCCTCTCCAGTCATACTTGGTCCACCAGCAACCTCCAGATGGTCATGGATTTCCCCTGGTCTCTGCCCAGTTTCCTCCCCACTATAATGCTGGCCACCGTCGCAGAAGTGAAATATTCTTGAGTATGGTGTAAGACATCAATCAAATAAATAAATACATAGACAACATTACACTGGTTGCTCTTGTACTTCGGTTGGGGAGGGTGGTTGAGGCTAGGGGAGCGTAACTTCCATTGCAAGGGAGGGACACACGCTATGGAGCCTACACATCCCATATGTACTGCAGCGGGTTCCAAACCAGCCTCTACTACACAGTGTGACACAAAAATTAAATGATCTTCAAGTAACTAGCCTTGAAAGAAAAAGATTTCCATTTCAACTAAGGGCAATCTACTCAGCTGTTCACAACAAAAATAAAAAGAATCAATCTTCGCATTGAAAAAAAATAAACAAATCAATAAATGGATATATATTGGCCCTTCTGCCCTATCTGAGAGAAAAAGGTACAGACTGGTACTGATGAACAAACAAATTCTTTGAAAATTCAAATATTCCGCCCCAAAAAACCCTTCTGGTGCATGAGAAGTTTTTAATATCTTCTTATCTTTTAAGGCAGCCATGGCAGGCCTAGCTATGGATGTGGTTTCAAAAAATATTTCAGTATACATCTCATTGGGGATTATTAACTCCATTCCCTTATTAAAAGTTAGGAACAGGATGGGAAAAGGTTAAAGAATAACTATCTACCTGTTAGTTAGTCGCGGAGTAAGGTAATTCCACTTCCTGTGACAGACTCGCACTGGCTGCCCAGTGCTGCGGGCTCCAGCGATGCCTGAATCGAAAGTCCACAGATTATAGAGAACATGAACACACCCAAACAACAACAACAACGGTACCAACACAAAAACTGGTAAAAAGAAGAAAGTTACAAAAATGCATAAAATGTTGGCTAATAAAAGGCAAACATGATATTAGTATATATAATATAACATAGTCTTGTAAATAGGTTAGTGGCAGAAGGCATACAGAATTGCCACTGAAACGTTGCCCAGATAGTGCAGGTACAGATACATACGCAACATGATAATACAGTGTTTGACCTTGGAATAATTTGGGTAGTTTGAAAGGGGGGCCAGTATTTAAGGCATACATGTGTATACTAAACAGACAGATAGTGAAAATGAATGCTGAAAAAGTGGTCAAAATATGACAGAGAACATGGAATGTGAACAAAATATGAACTGAATGAAACGGTTACATTGTGAGCTTTGTGAACATGATACTGTTAAGTATAATTTACCAAAATGATCTTGTTTTTGCTGGTTTTCACATTTTGTGAATAATATGACCTTGATTGTTATGATAACCAAACACCTTGTGAAAAAAAACAAATGACCTTTTGACACTGACCTTGACAGTTTATGACAAAAAAACAAATGACCTGATGTAACTGACCTTGACAGTTTATGACAAAAAACAAACAACCTTGCGACAATGACCTTGACCGTTTATGACAAAAAACAAAAGACCTTGTGACACTGACCTTGACAGTTTATGACAAAAAAGAAATTGTGACAATGACCATGACAACATGTGGACAAGACAACTTAATGAATGCATATATGTACATGCACGCACTTACATGTACATATCCCTGCCAAGTTCACCATACCAGCACACAACTACATGTATAATAACTTGCTGATTTATGAGAAAAATGACTATGAAAAGCACAAATTAGTCAAGCACCTTGCATAAACGGACCAGTAGAATCAAGACAAAGTGAAAAAAGTGAATGAACATGTAATCAAGAAAAAAATAGCAAAACTTACATATAAGAAAAAAAAAAGTTTGAAGAGAATGCTCATAAAAAAATAACACAAGAAGGATAGCTTAACATATCCAAGCTAAAATTGCAGGTGACCAAAATTCTGTGACGTGCATCATAGTATTCCCATTACAATTTGCGTTAGTGAAGGTTTAATTACATGTTGAAATTCAAATACTTTTCTGTATACATAATGTACAACTGTAAACTTAGCGACGGCTCTATGCCCTGCTGCAGAGAAAAAGAAAAATGCTGTCCACTAGAAGGTTTGTTGGAGATTTCTGGTAAATATGTTGTTTTAAGAATGAACTGATTATGAACTGTGTTAATAATTAGCAGAAATTAATAGCTGCATTACAGGCTAACTTGCCATTACCATGTACTTCATGAAATCAATAATGCTGAGGCCTTTCATTAATGAGACCATTACTGTAATATGTACAGAAGAAGACATGGACTGAATTAAGCATTTCACCAGTATCATGGTATCCTTCATTACGCTGCCTCTCGCAACCACTACTGACTGGCCTCGTTCCTACCTGCCCTACTTTTTCAGAACCAAGAGTTCTACGAATTTTTTAATCAGAGTGTATTCACACATCTTGAGAGATCAACAGTCCCCCTAATCTCATGTGGTCCCTACCCTTAAGTTATCCCAGATTTCAAGAGATTATTACTGTCATGATCCATAATCTAAACACATTATCTCACTATTCTACCCTTTTCCATGTCATTATTCTCATTCCACATTACAATACTGTGTGTTGTCTCATTAAGATCTCACCTCACATTACACTGCTGTGTCCTATCACCTCATTAAGATCTGTTAGGGTACTTCGGACTTACAAAGTTATTGCCCCTGACGGGGAAGACGAGTGGCACCACAGACATCTGGTTCCCGGGAAACAGGTGAATGTTTGTCAGTCTTGTCCTGTGTATCTCCGCCGAGGGTTGTGTCTTGTGTCATTTTTAGCGTTATTAAATGTTGTACAGTGGATTTGGTCGTAGTGTTTAACAATTGCAATGCTGTCTTATCATCTCATGAAGATCTCACCTCACATTACAATGCTGGGTATTATCATCTCATTATGACTTCACATTACAATGCTGGGTATTATCATCTCATTCTGTTTATTCATTTCATCACATTGTCATCTGACACTGCAACCTCATAATAAGTCCCTATTCATTATAAGATGTTAATCAAAGTATTAAAGACAAATTTAAAAAAGAAATAAGGTCTAATACAGGACTATTAAAGGAAAAAGCCACTAAAGCACTGTGAGAGGTATGTGTTATAGGCAGAGCACAACTGACGCAACATAACTTCCACCTGCTGCGTATAACTGTTCATGCAATAACACAACAATGCAGTTAGCACAACACCAAAGACACAAGACTGAAAGTCTGTCATTGCGGTTATGAAAGAAAACAATGGATAGACAAACCTCATCCACGATAATGTGTGTTTGTGATATGGACAATGCTCCTGAGCGCTTCGCACAGCAGCAACAACAACAGTTCCTGTAGGTTTGCTGGTACTGCATGCAAAAAACCGTGCAAAGGAAAAGAAAAGTTGTTTTTAGTTATTAAAACATGTCATAAAACTACACACAACGCCAATGGGGCACATGTGTAAAACTTTTGCATTTACATGTAGAGATTATTCATATGAAAGTCACAAATGCATAGATATTTCACTTTTACTACAACAAGGCAAGACATTCACAAAGTTTGAATACATGATTAGATTTGAACACCAACATGCCATGCCAACTGTGTGTATTTTCTATCCTTGGCCATCCCAAAATCTTAAAAAACAGCTGTTAATATCCTATTAATATGGTTTGTACTCAAGCAGACGAGCATTTGGAGAGGAAAATCATGCAAAAATAACAACAAACCTTTCTTTCGACACAATTATGTGATAATGTTCATCTGGGTTAGTTTGCAAACACTATGACATGATGACAGCATTAATATGAACTTCAATAATATATTTTTCCAAATATCTCCAAATTCATGCCAATTACGGTAATTAATGATTTACCCAAAACACAACCACTATACACTGTCTACAGCTACAGGCCTGAAACTTGTGACAGAATACAATTTAACAGAAAAGTTAAATGACTAACACAGTGATGAATGATGTAGTTCTGTCTGCTCAGCAGCTTGGAAAATGAACACGATGAGTGAAGATAAAACTGATTACAGTGTTTCAAGTAACAAAGTGCTGGAATTACTCCTCAATGGCCAATGAACTAAACTGAATCAGAGGAATAGAAAAAGTGTGTCAAGAACGTAATGATATGAAAGTGAAAGTGTTATGTCTGAAAAACTGATGCGAACATGAAAGTGGTGTGATAATGGAAGTGAAAGCTGCTCAGAAATGAAAGTACTGTTAAAGTGAAAACTAAAAGAACAGTTTAGGCACTCATATAAATAAATTATGTATTTATATACATATTAATAGTTTGGTACTACGTTACAAGGTTTGTAACTGTAAGTTGCAAACCTTCAAGGCTTTCCTCAACATGTATACACTGTCTGAAGGGCTTAATCCAATCTTCAATTCATAATTGTTGAGAGTTAAACAGAATTCATGAAAATTTTTGAATTCCTAAGCCTGGTTGTTTAATTTAAATATTCAAATAAGCTTTGTAAGTAAATATTAACAAATGTTAACAGCTTAGTATAACTTGGTAAACCACTCCAAAATACCTTGGACATGGTTTGGACAAAGAAACAGTAACACTGTTACAAAGCACACCTGAACAGGTTAATTAACTATTGCTCACTTTCTTCGTCCACCTGTCTGGATGATGAAAGGTGTCCTGATAGGCCCTCCTGACGATGTCCGGCAGCAGAGCCAGGACCATCAGCAGCAGAATGCTCAGCCAGACAGTCCCGCTGCTCAATACTTTCGTTAACACAGAGTACATATCACTGTTCTCTATCAACTCTTTTGGCCTGAAGAATGAAGTAAGGTTGTCTGTCTTATTTATTTACCAACATTATTGTTGTTTAGGGCCATACACACTACAAGACCTAAAACTGTTTAATATTCTACTTGAATAATGTGAGTTTCTTCACCAGAAATCATATTTTATAACATTTATTTGCCTCCAAATATGCACTTTTTTGGACAAAACTTTTGGTCATTCATAGTATTCAACAAAATTTCACATGTGAAGATGCCCAGTCTTATGAGTTGAGGAAACAAAAGCGCTACTGATGAACTTTTCCCTTTGTGATGTCAGAATGTTTCACAATGAAATATTAAGGGCTACAGGTCGTATTAGGAACATTCATTAAATGGAACACTTTAAAGATTAACTGGTCTTTGTTCAGATGTCAATCACAGTTATTAAACTACTTAATTGCTATAAAAGGGGTTTAATGTAACATCTGACACAATGCCATCATCAAATGTGAAAACAGATAAGAAAGTAGCAATACGTGAATGATCTTACCACAGAATGGCGTTGTAAAACATGGTCACCACAAAAAATCCCATAAGGCCAAATATTAACGATATCACAATGGGAGGTGACCAATGGTAGATCATCAAGCACAGCTGTTCAATGAAGAGAGATAAAAAAAATCTATCACAAAACAAATGCACAACGGATTAATGAAATGAAGTTGCACAAACCTATCACAAATGTAAAAGACAGCTGTCCAAGGCAAAAACTAGAAACATAGCTGACCAATTAAATCAGCAAATGGAGTTGCAGAAGAATTTATTTCACTGAAATCTCAAAGACAAAAATTAGCCATCTCTTTCAACCACAAAATTTCACATCGCTCAGTAATTACAACCATGGAATTGGGTGCAACAGGAGACATCAATATGCTGCCATTTATCAGTCTGTTTTATTAATATCTTTGATTCCAGTTTAAACGCAAGAATACTTGACATGTTCATAAGGGGAAGAAACCAGACTGATCTTGAAGGAAACCAGGCCTCCTGACATAAAACAAACTGTCGGTCTGCATGTCTGTATGTATGTTTGTATGAATGCTTGGGTTTTGACATCACATTCAACAATTTTTCAGTCATATGACAATGACGAGAGCTTAGAATGTACATATGCTGTGTCTCCTTGCGGCAAGGCGAGTCTATGCTGACCAAAGTGCTGCCACCACTGTAGCATCATGCTGAAGACACCAGAGATGACACCCCACTCAGTCACATTATTCTGACACAAGGCTGACCAGTTCTTTTCCCTTGCCCTAACCTCTCAGTGCTGAACACCGAGTGAGGTAGCAAGAAGTACCATTTTGAACGTCTTTGGTATGACCTGGCCCGGGACTGATTTCTGATCTCCCGAACTCGACGCGGGCCACCATGACATTAGAATAAACCGCCACTGTGTTCAAGGATCTGTCCTCCGCTGTGAGTCTTGTCAAACTTTTCTGTTTAAAGACACCATACCAAAGGTGATTGGATGCTTACCTTGACATCAACAGTTAATACACAGACAGTTATAAGAAGAGCACCAAAGGAAAAATTCCCCAACATCTGAAACCAGGAATGAAGAAAACGAAAGTTATGGCAGGTTTATGTGAGCTTCTATATCTGCAAAACTGCAAATTGCAATTAAAGAAGCAACAAATGGCTCTGAACTATTAAAATGTAGACTGGGGTTATATTTAGAAAACAAACACATGCACACACACACACAAATCGTTGCAATCCACATACAATGTTTTTGTTTTTAAGCCCAAAAACCCTGACAGTACCTGTAAAATTAGGATGATCACTCACCTCTCCTGATGGGAAAAGAGACGCCCCATCAGCAAACAGCAAAAAAACACCAAAAAAGAACACAATGGAATGCCAGAAACCTACAACATAAAGTAACACTTGTACCCCTGTTTTCTAAAACTAATCAAAGAAGTAAACCTACAAAAGTTAAAGTTTGGCATACATGAAATAAGCTCTCTCCTTGCGAGTGAAGTACACAGCATGGTCAAATCAGTTTTTTTAATCGAAGTCCCGTATTCGTGAATTTACACTCACATCCATTCCAGTTAATTTACACTGAGATTCTGTATTAGCTTATAGGAAAAATCAGGTTTTCAATTCCTAATAAGTTTAAAAAGCTAGCACTTCAGCGTGGAGGAAAATTTCTTCATGGAACGTAAAGAGAATGCAAAAACAAGCCATACTCAGGCTTCCTAATCTGGATCTAATATTTATTATTTAGCATTTAATGCTTACCAGTAAGGTTCCATAGAATGAAATTCCAGGCAGACAAGATCTCATTTCTGGCAATATTTCTACAAAAGTAAATGAATAAAAATCCCCAATTCAGCAAGATAAATACTTGGTATTCACACGGATTTGGTATTGAAATAGAAAATGGCTTCCAATATAAACTACATAACATACTTAATTAAGATGTCAAATTGTACATCAACTTAAAGAGCCTTCACTATTAAAATCTGCTTTTCATTTCTCTTCATATGAGAAGATACTGTCTTCGTTTGGGAAAACAGAACAGAAGAAATGAAAATGTGGAGTCCAGTTATTTCACCGCAACATATCAGTCTTACCGGTGTGCCCACCAAATGCAGCAAAGTGCAAACTTCAGTGTACATGTACTCACTTATAAAGCTGCGGTTGACGCAGCAAAGTTTCTTGAGTAATATGCTGTTCAAAAATCCCATAGATCAGGATTGGCAAGGAGGTGTAAGTCAGGTTATAAAACATCAGTACAAAGCTGTCAAAAATGGACTGAAACAAAGAAAATGCAAACAAGGGAGATTATTGGCAGAAAAATGCCAGTTCTCTTCAAAGGTGGAAAGTAAAAGCGCCACAAGAAATCGAAGGTGGATATTCAAACATGAAATTCATAGACCAATAGAAACTTGTTACAATTCTTGGATTTAGTTCTGGTTTTAGTTTTTGATAAAATCTGAAAGACATAGGATTTTGTAGCATGTGTTTATGAATTAACATTAAAATCAAAATCTTATCATTATCAGAAAATGAATTATTATTATTACTTGTGATTTGATGACATTTCAGTCAGAAATCAATTGCTGGATCCATAAAACAGGAGAAGGGCATGGTGTAAATGCCGTTATCTCCCTTGGGAGAGCTCTTACCTGTTCAGAAAATGCACTAAAAAATGCATAGTATACTTGGGCTGTGATGAAGGCAACATTCTGCAACAAGAAACACACACTCTTTGCTAATTAAAGCAGCATATTGTAAGGATCACTCAATCACTGCCCCGTTTATAGCCATCTTAAGTTACAGTTCCCTAAATACGGAAAGTTTAAGCAAAATATTTGGTATTATGATTGCGCAGAGTGGAGATTATATAAAGAACTTCTCGCCACATGTGACTGGACATCTTTTACTGCTGATAATGATGTAGATATCTGGTGTTCGACATTAACCAATAATATTATATCATGTGCTAAAGAAAGCATACCCAACAAAGTTGTTATTATTAACCAGCATGACAAGCCTTGGATCAACAAAGAAATAAAATTACAAATAAAATTACCAGAAAAGTTATTCAAGAAATCACGTGAAACCAAAGTTAACGGTGATATACCAAACTACAAGAAGCAAAGGAATCATTTGACGTCAATAATTCGTCTAGCTAAGGAGAAGTGTAGACAAAATATAATCGATAAAATAAAGTCTTCAAAAATCTCAAGTAAAGAATGGTGGAAAATTGCCAAATCTTTCTTAAAGCAATCCAATAGCTCCTTCAATTTACCCGCTTAATATATGCCTTTCTTAACAATTATATAAATCCAGAACAATATGGTTTTCTTCCTGCAAAATCTACTATTATTCAACTTCTTTCCATCTATCATGATATAACAAAAGCTTTAGATGATGGTAAGAAGGTATTCTTTGTATTTTTTGATATTTCAAACCGTGTTTTTTGACCTTGTCTGGCATGAAGGCTTGTTATATAAAGTGAAAGCATTAGGTATAGATGGAGGATTACTAACATGGTTTAGAAGTTACTTATCTGGGAGAAAGCAAAAGGTTGTACTGAATGGTCTCTAGTCAAGGACAACTACCCTTACTGCGGGTGTCCCACAGGGTTCTGTACTGGGGCCATTATTATTTCTTCTTTTTATTAACGATCTTCCAAATGGCATATTAAATAATATCAAATTGTTTGCAGATGACACATGCTTATATATTGTATCGAATGATATGCTTAACCAAGATTTTGCACCAGGACTTAAGTAATGTCAATCGACCAGGACTTAAGTAATGTTAACGCATGGGCTAATAAGTGGCTGGTAAGTTTTAATGTGCAAAAAACCAAGTCTCTTCTTATATCTAGACATAATAATCCTACAAGTATTAAATGTGAATTTCAGGAAACTAATACAGAAACATGTAGTTCACACAAACATTTAGGGATAATGTTTAACACCAAGGGTACTTGGAACGAACACGTAAACACATTAATTTTAATGGCGCAGCAAAAAGTTTCCCTCTTACGAGGATTTAAGTACATATTACATCGAAAAGCACTTGAAATTATGTATATGATGTTTATTAGGTCCAGTCTAGAATATGCAGATGGAGTCTGGGACAGTTTGACTCAGACCAATACAGACCGAGTAGAAAGTTCAAAAGGAATGCATCCGAATAATTACTGGTCTTACCATGAGTAATGACAAAATTCCATCCTTATCAACTTTTATCCCACCATCCCGCAACGAACGTAACCCTTAAAATGTCCGTAATTCAGACCAAATTACACCATTAGCTTGTAGGACTGAATTATTTAAGAGGGATGTTTTTTCCTGCAACTATTAACGACTAGAACATGCTCCCCCCACACTTAAGACTGATAACAAATCCAGATGGCTTTAAAGTCAAACTTAACAAACATTTCAAAAGAATCCAGCCGTCGGATTGGTACTATGTAGGAAACAGATTGAAAAATATTTGTCTGTGTCGTATGAGAAACAGGTTGTAGCTCTCTAAATGTAGATCTGTTGTTAAATCATCTGAACGACACCTAATGCTGCAGATGTGGATTTGGTAACGAGTCAGCAGACCATTAACTTGTTCACTGTCCTTTATATAAGGAGGAAGGAAAACATACGTTGCGTACAATTCGAAAGTCGGGCTATAGCAAAAATGTAACAACTATACTACTATTGTATGGTCAATATAATCTAAGCTCTTATGCACACCTGCTTTATCTTCTTTTCCCACTGGGTTCTTGCATCTGTCAGATAGCCATTTAATGATTTCATGTCTCAGTCTTTTATTTTTCAATTAATGTTGTTATTGTTATTAAATTAAACACCAGCATAGTGAAACACATGCAAACGGAACATTAAAATAAGCATACTTGCTTAATGATGTCCCATAATGAAAAATAAAATATGTTTAAACCAAGGATCACTCAAATAACCCATCAACAGGTTACGAGTGAAGTGTATATGATTATGAACCAATGAGTAGGCTGGTAACGACCAAGCCTAAAAATCCAGCCGAGATAATACTATCCAGGATATTTATTTATTAGTGTTTTATGCATTACTCAAGAATATTTCACTTATACAACAGCAACCAGCACTGTGGTGGGAGGAAACCGGAGAGAGTGTGGGGCAAACCCACAACCATCTGCAGATTAATGGCACACCTTCCCTACACCCATGAATAGTCTGGGGAATGAATTTAAATGGGGATGCAGCACAACATGTTACGTTTTCATATACTTTCATCGTTAAAGAATTCTTGGTTGTTAAACATAGATATCCATCTGAGGAAAGACACCTTACAAGGCATTCCTCCAGTTAATGGTCAGTTGTCTTATGGTATGTAACAAATATGGCAGCTGGTTGCTACAGCAACTTACCTTATAAAAGAAATACTGGACTAAGTTGGCAATACGGATGTAGTAATAATGTCCATGAACCAGCAATGCTCGGTTTAGGAAACGAAACCGAACGAAAGCATAATCGCTGTTCCTGACAGCTTGTCGGCCTTCTTTACCCATGATTCCTGCAAAACAAATATAAAATGAAAAAAAAAAAGATGAAAATTAAAAAAATTTAAAAATTTGTGGCACAAAAGACATAGACATCAAATGTTAGCAGAATTCCTGTTAATTCCGAATGACTTGTTAACTCTCTCACATTTCACAAGGCTGTGTAATATATTCCCACGAAAAGCTTTAGGATTTTAGCAATGCTTATCCAAAAATAAGTACCGGCACAGCTCCTTGCTTAATCTTAAAAAAACAATCAGAAAAAGACAAAACCATGTTAATAACAATTTAATACATTGCGCTCCAATCATGACCTTCCTGTACACAGTTGGTGATATCATATAAAGTAAAACAGTCAACAAATGAAGGACTCTACAATACAGATTTCAAAAATATCAGCTTTTAATATGCTTCATTCAATTTCCAAAGTTCCAAATACAGATAACGAATAATCAAGCAACTTCCTCTGTAATTATCCCACCAAACCTTTAAAGTTTGAAACATTTGGTTACAAAATTGTAACACTGGGGTACCGTTCTAAAAAAAAGAGAACGGTACCTATAAACATGTATCTCACCCAGTCCTACATGAGCCTCTTGTATCATGCTGACATCATTAGCTCCGTCTCCTATTGCAGCTGTTACAGGGTTTGATTTGCTGGCCTTGATTAGCCGCACAACCTGTACAACAGCAACAAGGAATTATTTATTTATTTGTTTATTTGATTGGTGTTTTACGCCGTACTCAAGAATATTTCACTTATACAATGGTGGCCAGCATTATCGTCACAGGAAACTGGACAGGGCCCAGGGAAAACCATAACTATCTGCAGGTTGCTGGCGGACTTTCTCATGTACAACCCGAGAGGAAGCCAGCATGAGTTGGAACTCACAACCACTGAATTGGTGTGAGGCACCTGGGTCATTACACCACGCTGGTGGTTTGTTTCCAAACAACATTCCAAGCTGACCGGCTGCGAGTTAACTTTTACACTGAGAAAATGTAGAAAATATCTATAGCTTTGAGCAGGACATTGCAAGTACATCATCATGTCTAGAAAATTAACACAGCTTTTGCACTTATTTCTGCCCTCAATACGCTGCAACTGACACAGCTCTCTGATTCCAAACTACTTTGAACTTAAATGGCTAAATGACTTTTTGCACATGGGAAGATCTCCCAGGATCCTGAGGTTGTGGATTTCTCCCACCTCTCCCCCCCCTCACCCGACGGATTTCCTCCTACCATAACGCTGGCCACCACCATAAAAGTAAAATATTCTTGAGCATGATGTAAAACACCAATGAAATAAGTAAATAAAATTCTACACTATAATCCATTTCAGTTTTCTGTGCATGTATACAATGAATCAAATGACTTTTAGTGCTGCCCAAATGAAGACAATGAAGATGAAACCATATCTACCATGCTATCTTATTTGTCATTAAATGACTGACTGACATGATGATGATACAGACATACTGTATTTATGGACACCTCACCTCAGCTTTCTGAATGGGCGACATCCTACAGCAGAGAACCGCGACGCACTTTTGAGCGAGATTCCTGAGCGTGTTGCCATGGTTACTGATGATGTGGTTAAGGCTGGCCCCGTCTATGATCAATGCATACTGACTGCTGGGAAGTCGTGATATGCTGCAATACAAAGATACAGACTGGCAAACCTGAACACACACTGTCTTGTCTGCAGATTTATTTTATTCATGTTCCATGATGCTATTTAACTCGTTTACAGAAAAACAGATGGGTAACACACTCTGACAAACATCTGTGTCGGACACACACCTTCAGAGTTTGATTCCGACCAGCGACGGAATCCTACATTTCCAGCAGAAGGAAATCTGCTCAACCACCAAAGTTACTTTGTTCCTTTGACTGGGGTTTAATGCTACTTTCTGTGAGAGATCATACATGTACATGTAGCAGTCCACACCCAATGCCAACATATTTACAGAGCTACCTCACTGGAAAGCCATGCCTCAGACACCAGACATGACACCCCACCCAGTCACATTATACTGACACCAGGCCAACTGCTGTCAATGTCTTAAACTTTCATCCAGGACCACATTATTCCTTTAGCCTCATTCTGAGAGTCTGTTTGATCTTAGAAAGGTGCTCTGAGGTTTGGTTTGAAGGTAAGATTATATCCTGCTGGAAAAATATATCTTCTGGTGCTATAAGTAATAATTTATGACATTTCTTTGCTCCTGAAAATGGAGTCAACCTTGTAGGTCAAATAAATGAGTATTCCTCTTACACTCAGCACAAATCTAACCAGATCTAAAGCTAATGAGGTAAATGCTCTATCTGCTACGCCACCACAGCCGCTCTCAGACAACAAAGGTCTTCAGCAGTTTTATTATGCTCGAGTGCTGTGGGTAAGTCAATGTCTTAACATAATACAAGACAGTCAGCAGTTTTATTATGCTCGAGTGCTGTGGGTAAGTCAATGTCTTAACACAATACAAGACAGTCAGCAGTTTTATTATGCTGGAGTGCTGTGGGTAAGTCAATGTCTTAACACAATACAAGACAGTCAGCAGTTTTATTATGCTGGCGTGCTGTGGGTAAGTCAATGTCTTAACACAATACAAGACAGTCAGCAGTTTTATTATGCTTGAGTGCTGTGGGTAAGTCAATGTCTTAACACAATACAAGACAGTCAGCAGTTTTATTATGCTGGCGTGCTGTGGGTAAGTCAATGTCTTAACACAATACAAGACAGTCAGCAGTTTTATTATGCTGGAGTGCTGTGGGTAAGTCAATGTCTTAACACAATACAAGACAGCCAGCAGTTTTATTATGCTCGAGTGCTGTGGGTAAGTCAATGTCTTAACATAATACAAGACAGTCAGCAGTTTTATTATGCTGGCATGCTGTGGGTAAGTCAATGTCTTAACACAATACAAGACAGTCAGCAGTTTTATTATGCTGGCATGCTGTGGGTAAGTCAATGTCTTAACACAATACAAGACAGTCAGCAGTTTTATTATGCTCGAGTGCTGTGGGTAAGTCAATGTCTTAACACAATACAAAACAGTCAGCAGTTTTATTATGCTGGAGTGCTGTGGGTAAGTCAATGTCTTAACACAATACAAGACAGTGTGCAGTTTTATTATGCTCGAGTGCTGTGGGTATGTCAATGTCTTAACACAATACAAGACAGTCAGCAGTTTTATTATGCTGGAATGCTGTGGGTAAGTTAACGTCTTAACATAATACAAGACAGTCAGCAGTTTTATTATGCTCGAGTGCTGTGGGTAAGTCAATGTCTTAACATAATACAAGACAGTCAGCAGTTTTATTATGCTCGAGTGCTGTGGGTAAGTCAATGTCTTAACATAATACAAGACAGTCAGCAGTTTTATTATGCTCGAGTGCTGTGGGTAAGTCAATGTCTTAACACAATACAGGACAGTCAGCAGTTTTATTATGCTGAAGTGCTGTGGGTAAGTCAATGTCTTAACACAATACAAGACAGTGTGCAGTTTTATTATGCTGGAGTGCTGTGGGTAAGTCAATGTCTTAACACAATACACGACAGTCATCATCAGGGAATGCCTTGGGTAGATGTTGCATGGTTTCTAAAACAACATTACCCGAATTCTTCAACCTTTTCAACCACTGCTGAAAGCAATGTTTCAGTGTTTTCCTGGAGAACTGTACAGTGTAGAGAAATAATTCTTGTAGTTTTGTGAAGCTTACATCTATGGTGACACAAACAAATCATTTTTGGTTTTACTTGTACAATAACTGTACGCATAAATCACCTATTAAAAACTGCTTTAATAAAAGAAAAGGTTGAAGATTTTCAGTAAGCTGAGTCTTTATCATAAAGCCAACGTTTTTCTCTGGCCTTAATTGGGAATCATACCTATTCAGTTTGGTGTCACAGACCACACATATCAGTTTATTTTGAAATGTTGAAAGTTGATCCGCACAAACTCACAGTGAGAGATGTTTGTCGATGATTTCCCCACAATCGTTCGGGTTGGTCTGCTTGGTTACCCGCAGTTCCATCATGCCCTGTTTGAAATGCCCTGCCGAGTAGCTGATATTCACAGCCGTCTCTTCCTTATCGCCCGTCAGCACCCACACCTGGGCAAGAAACAATTATGGACAGTTAAACTTTTGTCCAACAAATGTTGCAATGGGTAGCTTTTCCCATGCAACTGCGACTTCTGTTCAAGAAAAACTGACAACTGTTCTCTTACAAGAATTTTGAATAATATTAGCTGGATATAAAACAGAGGACACTGCAGGACAATTGAAGGTCATTATTAATGGCAAAAACCATGACACAATAACAAAAGACCCAAGGTACACACTTTTACCTTTATGCCAGCTGTCCGTAAAGATTCAATTGTCTCCGGCACGCCATCCTGGAGTTTATCTTCCACAGCAGTTGCCCCTAGCAACTGAAGGTTCCTCTCGGCCAGATCAAATACTTTGATCAACTGTAAAGAAGAAGAACAATGTGAGAATGAGTGAGTTCTTGAGGTTCAACATTGTCCTTAACAATGTTTCAGTGATATGACGACAAAAACAATCTCAAAGGCCTTGAGATCAAGGGAGACAACCAATGCCATGCAGTTTTATGCACATTTCTGTACAAATATGCAATATTTTCACCACTCAGCATAGAGAAATAGATGTAAAAGCATTCGTCATTCACACATTATTCGAAAACTGCTAGTGTATCAGCAAAATGTAAGTAGAGAAGTGATGAAGTTTGGACATCATATAGTTCAAATGAGAGTTGAAAAATGACCACTGTCATCATTAATGAGAACAATATTAATACAATGTGCAAATTTTACAGTGCAATACTCCACTTATGGCATGCTTATGTATCAGGTACTTTGCCTCAGAAAACAGATAAAGATACACACGTGTCTACTGAAGGTAAATTAAGAAACTTCCAATACAGAATTATCAACAGAACACCATGAACCTGATCATTTCTCCACACAACACAGAACTAAACCATTGTTTCAGTTTTAAGAAAGAGAAAGGAACTATAGTATACTTGTTGCTACATTTCTCAACTGTAGCAGTCATTCTGGCATCAAATGATTGAGTGACTTCAACACAGTATTAATAAAAATTTCTAAAAACATTTATTTGTTTCATTATCTTGGGATGAATTGAGGCTGACTAAATACACCTGGCTACAAATACCAAAAATGGCTTCTTAGACTACAAACAAAAACAAATACTCCACAAAGAAGTCAAAAGCAATAATTTCAATATCACTGCAGGAGCATGCATTTTCAAAGAAGAATGTAACCTTGTGGAAATTAACGCTAATATAAACCCTGACAAATTTAACAAGAAATGGGGAAGTCTGAAAAGTAAATGAATATTTAAATAAACTGATAAACAAAAGTAGAAAACAAAAGAAAATTAACAAGGCTATATGTTACCTGTAACTGTATCCGGGTTTTATAATTGAGAACCTTTATCAATTTATAGGGTCAATATCATATATGTTTTGACTGCATAACAAACATTCAAATTTCCATCTATACACTGTAAGTACATATACCCAGCTCGTGATTCTGTCAAGTGTGAAGACGAGAGGAAAAAAAACTGATTTTAATGACAAAAAACATTATTTTATAAAGAAAACCTTTTCAATTTCGACACCAATGTATTCCAACTTTTAACTCGCACTACCAAGAGTGAGTGTAAGCAGTATGAACCAGCTATACCTCGTACTAACTAGAATTTAACGTAATACTGTCAAAACAGCACATGCAAGTCAGTGGGCCTGAGGGGCAAACTGTATGCAGAGGTATACACAAAGAGAAGAAACCTCCAGCGATATGTGGGAAAGTCTGCCAGCAACCTGTGGATGGCCGCGAGTTTCTTCCGGGTACTACCCACTTTCCTTCCACCATAATGCTGGCCGCTGTTGTAAAAGTGAAATATTCTTGAGTACAGAGTTAAACACCAATCAAATAAATGAATAAATCCACAAACATAGATAAATAAATAACCCGTGTTGGTTACTATCTTCATCCTAGAAATAAAACAAAAGTTTATAAAATGTTAGGCCAAGATTAAGTGTATGGTCATTGGGCATATCTCTAAATTCGCTACAAGTCTACCCCATTTTTTACCCCAGCAAAAAAATTACTAATGATGGCTTAAACATGTCAGAAGTGCCGAAACTGTGACACTATTTCAATTTCAGAAACTTTCAACTGCCCTGACCTTGTCCCTTAAAAATCTTACTTTTCTTGGCACTGTATAATACTTGTACAATAAATCACCTTTCATTTAACTTACTTCTCACCAACAAATCACCTTGCTGTAAAAATTGTATTAAAAAAAAAAAAGACAAAGAAGAGAGGTTGGTGTAGGGGTTTTTCTAGGCACTTTGGAAACCTTGGAGTTTAATACAAATTTATAACATTTGTTTTCATAACATAATTGAGTTTAGTGGTGAAAAAATATCGAGTTTTCTGATTATTAAAAATGGAGTTTCTAAAAAGAAATTGGCTAGAAAACCACCTGTGTTGTATCTGATGCACCTTCAATCATTAAACGATTTCATGATTCTAACCTGCTCTTCGCGATCCTCAAGGGAATTTCGAGCAGCATTCAGCTGAGAGTCGATTTCCTGGAATTCCTCCTCAGTTAGCTTCCTCTGTGCAATACACAATGTTCTCAAGCCAAGCTGAAACAATACACAATGTTCTCAAGCCAAGCTGAAACAATGCACAATGGTCTCAAGCCAAGTTGACACAATACACAATGTTCTCAAACCAAGCTAACACAATACACAATGTTATCACAATTCAGAGAAAATTCTAGGCCTCTGATAGGTCTATATGCCCTTGATAGGCTACCGTATTTGCAAAAACAAGCAAGCAACACAGTTTCGCGCCTTTGATATTTATTCTGCATCGTTACAGAGTCAAGGATTCTCCCACCAGCCAATAGCAATGCCTGTCAGCAATGTACGAGTCAGTAACTTTTCTTGCCTTTATTTTCCAAAGAGCTCTGATGATTCAGCAGTTAACAACAACAACATGTAGAAAAGTTTCTCGTACCATCCTTTTGCGGCCATTAAGTTGCAAACCCTTGCAAATTGAATGCAAACTGACTATACAGTAGTCGACTAAAGCCTAGTATTTGTTGTCTGCGCAGTCAACGCACCGATCCAAGCCTCTCCTGTTCTCGTCGTGTGAAACATGACATCGGTCTCGGAGGCACAGTCAGTGGCAAAGCGTGCGTTTTTTGGCTGAAATACCGGTATTAATTCAAATAAAAGTCACCCAGAATGCTTTTCATTGTGATATATTCGTTACACCAGCATGTTGCCTGGGTATATGGCCTGATATTTCGCAGCGCCATTTTGTGCAACAATCAACGAAGCTAACCCCAAACCAAATTACTATGGGGTTAGTTTTTGTGCCTTCCCATCAGACCTCTCCATGTGACAAAAATGGATACTTGCCATGCCTCATGACCATTTCGAACAGATTAAGCACTTGTACTTGTAGCAGCAAATCATCCAAAAATGAGACACTGTTGACTTAGTTATAAAAGCAGAGAAAGTAAGCCATTTCACTCACCACTGCATACTGGTTGACATGCTGCAGTGTTGTGAATTTATCACCTGTCTCCACACGATCCAAGATGGCAGACTCGGCCCCTTTACACAGCAAATACAACTCATCTGAAAGACAATTCGCATTTCTGTTGTTATCTCCCTTTACATGACAACTTTTTATTTATTTATTCGATTAGTGTTTTATGCCGTACTCCAGAATGTTTCACTTACATGATGGTGCCAGCATTATAGTGGAGGAAACCAAGCCGAACCTGGCTGGAACCAACGAGCAACCACAGGCTGCTGGCAGACCTTCCTATGTATGACCTGAGAGACTTTCCTTTTCAAACAGTATCAGCTATGTACCCTGCAATTCTTAGAGGCTTGCCATTTCTACACCATACTTTCATTAATACCCACAGAAAAATGATCGGTTAATTCAGCCCAAAAACCTTTCCACTTGAAGTGTACACCATTTTTCCCCCCACCTCAAGTCATAACACATCCTAAACACAAACCTCAACAAGTATCCAACTTATCAGGGAATCCAACGAAGAACAAAACAAACTCCACTGGTAAATTTTCATGAATTGTTCATGATCATTATGAATCACTTTCCCAGGATACATCTTTTTCAGGGGAAATCCCAACACACATCTGACATCTTTTCTCAGAAAAGCTTCATGGTAGAATTGTAAGGATAACCAGTAAACTGGATTTTGAGCCCATGGGTGCTTATCATTATGCAGAGACACTGGCGTGACCAGCCCATAAGGACCAAGCACGTAACAACAACGACACATAGCATCGCACGACTGGCTATGCTGGTTTGTAGTGTCCTGTCTATTTCTCACTGGTACCTTTCTCATTCTGTATGATGACACTCATCCTTTTCCTCACAGGGTCAAACTGTAACACATGGATTGGCTTATATCGTCTCATCTCCCCTTTAAATGTGACCTCCATGTAATCTTCATGGATACCATGGAATACAACTCCATACCTGTAAAACAAAAAAGACCATTATCTATTTTGTTCATTTCAATTTCTTTCATTTAGGCTTGAATGTTTTTCTAAACCACCTTTGCGAATTTTTCATTTTAAACAAAGCAGCCACTTTTACTGGCGGAAGAAGGCAGACAAAGTGCCTGGAGTAAACCACTGCTTTTTGGTGACTTACTAAGAAAATTAACAATATGAAATCGAAAAAGAAAGTAGAGTCCAAGAGCTGTGAAATGGGTCTATTGCTCTTCTTCTAATTTTATTCTTCTTGTAAATATAGTGACCAGCTGTCTTCCAGTAAAATTCGTTGGTCTTTTCCACGTACAAAGTGCCTGTAATGGGGGATCCAGCACCAGTACTTTGCATCATTTCATGTCAATCTTTTCTTGTTCAGCTCATCACATTACATGTAGTTTAAAGAGAATGCATTGCACTAAAATGTCGTATTGTGATATACCATAAGACTGTACACATTTTCCCTCACAAAATTTTGCAACTAAGTCCTTACTATTTCTATTTGTTTGGTTAGTGTGAGCACCAACTAAGGCCAAAATGCCTTCAATATTTTTTACCACTGCTGTATATAGCAATAGGTCAATGCAACACATAATACAATACATCTTTAGTATACATTTTTGTCAGACTTGTATTGGGGAAAATTTTCTGCCCCATGCTAGCTGGAGGCTTTGGACCCTTCCAATATGCCACCATTGCTTGTAAACTGGTGAGGGCCACCAGCTAAATGTATTTTGTCAACTGAAAACTGGCACCATTTGATTGTGGTTTGAGGATTGTCAGCTGACTTGAGACCTTCCACAGAATCACTCAACTGCTAACACCAATGTTATGGAAAGTTACTGTTATGCAAAACCCCACAGAACCTGATCAACAAATGTAGTACAGTCATATGAAATGCTCATGTACAGAAATTACTCTCAAATGAAATGAAATAAAACTTCTTGAAAAGTTTACAGATTCATCATTCAACATCAGAGCTAACAGTTATTTCAAACGTTAAAATTGCTAATTTGAATCAGACATTTGATTTGTGAGGATGGGTAAGGGGCATTTTCAAGAAGCATATACATGTATAAACTGAAAATCCAATTAGGAACTGTTAAGTACATCCATGTAGGCTATCCAGGCTATGCAGGCTACAAACACTACCACATGCAGTCAAGGTACCAACAGGTACGGGACATTTACAGTTACCATCCTCAAAACAGCACAAACACATTAGATAACCTTTCGGGAAACAAAACTAAAAGGATAATAAATGAAAGTGCCACTCCAGACATCACTTAAAGTTTTATTCAATGTAAAACCATTACATATAAATCCAAATGCAACAATGAAAAAAACATCACATAAGGTAGCTAATATTTGACCATAACACACGGCCTATTTTGTTAAACGCACTGACACTGAGTACTTGGGTGAAACTACTTCCGGAAATTTCTCCACACTTTTTCATGCCTCTATAATGGGCCTCTGGCAATTATCACCAATAGACACATAGAAATAAAATATTTAGTTCTAGGTAAGTCAAAAAAACGGAAATTGGGTAAAAAACACAAGATTTACATCACAGTATACGTCTCCAGTCCAAGGCTTGTACCCTGTACAACACAAGTGGCTCACCTCCTACACGCTTCCACCAAAGCCTTCTCGTCCGGTGATGGAGCTGTGTAGTCGTACTCAAATCCCGTGCTGCTGTACATGCTGGCAGCGCCCGCCGTAAGCTCGTCTGCACGATCCACGCGGACCAGGTGACACAGCACCAGCACAGTCAGGAACTCCTCAATCTCAGGCTACAAGAAACAAGTTAATCATGCTGAGTTGGGAGTCACAAGCTATGTCGCAAACCCATATCAGCAAACCCTGTGATTACAAGCCCGTAAAGAGGTGCCTGACTTTTTGAAAAACACCCCTTTGGACAAAGTGGTATGACTATGTTTTACATGTTACATAGTTCTGGACAAAGTTCACTTAGGTCATACCACTTCCAAATGGGTGTTTTCAAAAGAATACAGGTCACAGTTTAACAACCAACTCGTCTAAATCAAATCGCCTAATGCTTCAGATCGAATCATCTACAGTTTAATCAACTCGCAAAATGACCTGTCACCTGAGAAGGTCAGCATAAAATATAGGCTATAAATTCACTATAAACAGTTCGGTTTGCAACAGCAACAAAAGTATTCATTGAAAAGAAACAACATTGTTTTCTCTTTATGACGTAGAATAATCGATTCAGAGACGTTTAAAACTTCAGTAGTGCTTCTCCACCTCTTATTTGCTTTAATACTGATATATCCAGTAACTGTTTTATATTACTAGTAGGTGACAAAAATGGGACGCTGGGTGGTAGGTTAAAAGTCTCGAACAAATATCCAAATTTTTCACTACAGTCACATCTCAGGAATTAACATTGCAACTTTTTTTATGCTGGAATTATTTTTCACACTAAACTGTTAACGCAAAATCTGCGAAAATTAGTTCCACCTGAAAATTATGCACTGGTGCTTCATAGTAAATGAAGATTTCCAGCAAAATATATACCTGTAGATGTCAGAACAGAAGAACAAAGTCGTTTTTGCCTAAATTTGCCAGTAATCCACACACGCACACTTTGGGAACATCAGATGATCTGACTTAGACTTTAGACAATTCGTTTAGACAATCTGTCGGGCACCTACCTGCAGACTTGTCATTAAGAATAAGAAGAACACCATCACTAAAAATTGCAGGCACTGTATTCGTTTAGTTCATTTTTGTGGATTGCTGCTGAACACAATACACAAGAATTACTAAGAGTTAATAAGAGTCCCAGGTGTATGGGTGGAGGTAACAGAGAGCCTGGAGTAAACCACTGACCTCTGCCATATTACCTTTTGACCTGTGACATACAGTTATTGATTTATTCCATGATTGCTTAAAGCCGCAAAAAAGTTTTCACGTATACAAAGGAGGTCAGTCTTATGGTTCAGAAGAAATTGGAGGACTCTGAATAAATCACCAGTCTTTGTTAAGTTACTCACAAACTTTCCCATGCATTGGCTTACAGATAAGCACGCCATACTGATGTAAGACCTGCACTCTTCAACAATTAGACTGCACCAATGGCCACACAAGCATAGCAACCATCTCCAAGCCTTGTAAATAGTGACACAAAAGGAAGCTCTACATTATGAGAATAACCATGGTAACTAACCGTGAGTTGATGAACTGGAGGCGCCTGTACATCTGGGATGTCTGGTTTGACACACAGCATTCCGCCCATGTCAATGTAGCGAACACCCTGGATAGAGCACTGACGGAACTGCATGTCATTCTCCGTTAACGTCCCTGTCTTGTCTGTGAACAGGTACTCCACCTGGTGGCAGAAAAAAGCACAGTTAAAACATGAAGAAAATCAAGGCTTGCATGAGTTTATAGTTGTTTGATGTTTTTTTTTTGGAGGGGGGGAGGGTTAGGTAGATGAGGAAAGATGTTAGACATACATGTTCTCCAACTGTTTGAAAAATACTTATCTAAATTAAGTGGACTTTTAGACAATATTTTGTTCCAAGTGGTTCACTGAAAATACGAACGTGCAAAACCAAAATACTGTACAACACCACCTTCCTATAAAATAAGACTATTAAAAGTCTTATTCAAAATATTGAATATTCACTATATTCAAAACTTAGAGGACGACATATGAACAAGTTTATTACCACTACTTGCTTCCATGTATGATGCGGAGACTGAGATGCTTGACAAAATCAGAAAATTTATATCACGTGTAAGTATAACTCAAAGCTAGAAGAAGGTAAAAATGTTACATTACTTACCCTAAATGACCTAAAATTTTGTCAATGATTAAGTTGCTTACATTTTCTAATCCTGAGAGTTCTATTCATGTTAGAAAGTTGCTCTGGGGTTTGCTTGGAAGATTGGATGATAGTCTACTGGAAAAATGGGAGTTTCATCACCAGAAATATTATTTTATGACATTTCTTAGCTTCTAAATATGTACTTTTTTTCTGACAAAATTTAGGTCATTCACTGTAATTAACATACCTGTCCTAACTCTTCGTTAAGATCAGAGGTGTTGGCTTTGGCCGCATGCCCAGTGGCATCATCGTACATTTTAACGTCCCATTTAAAAAACAGAGATCCTACAAACTTTTGAAGTTCTGAAAGAGGAGAAAAAACAACAGTTCACTGTACATAGCATGTAAAATTCATGTACAATTGCACGATGCCAAAAAACATCTATAATACCTATAATGAGACATTTCACATCTCTGAATAATGAAAAGCTTAAAAGAGCCATGAAATGTATATCTTACCTATCTAAAACGAGGCTCATAGGTATGTGGAAAATGAAGGCATTATCCAGCAAAAATGTTTTTTTTTTATATATATATACATATTTTTTTTTTATTTTTTTTATTTTTTTTTTTTGGCCCATTGTCAGAAATTTCAATGGTGACGCTGCTTGGCACAATTTGAAGTCTTAACCCATAGAGACGTTTTGACTGCTATCGATCACTAGTGTTATGACAACACACTTCACCGCAAGCTACTCAACTTACAGACAGATCACTCTTACATTACTGGAGAAAGAAGAAGACGAATTTAAAGTCATTTTACTCCGAAGAAGAACAGTTTATACTTGTGTAAGTTAGGACACATCCTATGCTGCGTATAAACAAAAGCAAACCATATATTTCAGGAATCCTTTAATGGATGACCAAACGTTTTTCTAGCCAATTTCCTTTTAGAAATTACATTTCAACAAATCAGAAAACTCAATATTTCTTCACCACCAATGTACAAAAAACTCAATTTATTTCATGACAACTCAATACAAAATTTATCTAAAACTAAATTTTCCAGGTGGTGAGAAAAATTCCTGGGACTAAAATAAAACACTCAACTCACCAATTGTAACGTATAATGATATGGGTATGACATAGTTGAATAAAACTAGAAAGGCGAAGAAATCTTGTATCACAGCTTTTGCCTGTCAAATTGAAAAAAAGGGGGAACATTTTAGAATGAATTTCCCAAAATATTTCAACAGTAAGAAAAATGTAAACATATAGCATGAGATTACAAATGTATGTTGCCATATACAATTTCCACTATGCATAAGAACACCTATAGAATCTATGTTGAGACATTTGACATTTATGCATATTTTTGGCGATCAATAGTTGGAAAAGATGCCAATAGTGGCAAGTTTTCACAAACTTAAAAAATCAATTTCTCGCCATTTTTCTCGTCAATGATGTTGCCCATGACACTATAACCTAGATGTACTTTAGGAAATAAGTTACGAGAAACACAACTTAAAGGGTTTTGTCCAAGAGGCCCTTGCTGCTAGTGTACTTCCCGTAATTTTACTTGTCTGACAGGCATGTACTTAGAGTAATTCTACTTGCCTGGCTGAAGGTGTACTTGCTGTAGTTTTACATGTGTGGTAGGAGTGTACCTCCATCTTGGTCCGGTTCTTACGCTTATGTCTTGTACTAACAGTAATGTTTTGTACTATCAGTACTGCCTGGTATCTACAGCAATGTCTGGTACTCATGGTAATGTCTGGTACTTACGGCACTGTCTGGTACTTACTTCAATGTCAGGTACTTACGGTAATGTTGTTATCCCAGGGAATGTACCAGGACTGGGCCAGATCTGGCAAACCTTCGAACCAGTACTTCAGGCCAGTGCAAACACCAGCCTCCAACAACAACAGCACCAGGAACACAATCAGAAATATATTCATCGATCTGAAGACAAAAAATGTTAAAATGTATGACCTGTGTTTAGCATCTCTCATGTTCATATATGTACTAGGCATTACTGACAAAGCATGTCTAACTACTACCAGCAAGCAGGTAAGATTTACTTTCTACTCAATCATGTGAAGTCGTCATCGCATAAGTGAAATACTCTTATGTACAGCGTAAAACACCAATCAAATAAATCAATCAATGATGTCAATGATATGCATGTTACTAACATGTCACCTAATCTCAATACTCACCGCTCAACTCTGGAAATTTTTGTCTTTTTAAATTCAGAGTTTAGAGCCATCTTTGTCTCTTGACCGGTATATATTGCACAACCTGAAACACAGATGAATACATACATGTAAGCGATCAATTTGAGGTATATGTACTTTAAACGACCTGCGAATGACCTAAAATTTTGTCTCAAATATTGCATTTTTAGACTCTGTAAAATATGATTTTTTACACTGAAATTGATTTTTTCAAGTGGGCTATCATTCTATGTTCCAAACAAAACCTTTTAAACACCTTTCTGAAGTAAACAGAACTCTTAGATTCAGGAAAATTGAGCAACTTAATCATGGATGAAATTATAGACCATCCTGGTACTTATTCAAGAACTTCAATGACGCCCAAAAAATACACCATATATAAATTTGCCTCCATTACTGCACCGAAAACCAAAAGATAGAGAAACCAAAATTATTATTGCTTGCTTACGTTGTGCGCTGGGTAAATATACAGGGACTGAAGGGTACACTATAGTTGGAAAAATCTGACAGTTTTTGGTGGTAATTAGGTAATTCTCTGTACAACATTAGAGCCAGTGCTGAAAAAAAAAACTTCAACCTCCTATCTGGCTGTACGTGGAAAGGTCTGCCAGCAACCTGCTGATGGTCGTGGGCTTCCCAAGGCTCTGCCTGGTTTCCTCTCACCATAATGCTGGTCGCGGCCATATACGTCAAATATTCTTTAGTACGGCTTAAAACACTTACCAAATAAATAAATAAACAAGTTCAAAGGACTACATTTTTTACCATAAACATAAGGTGTATTCTTGAGTCTGGCCCCTCTCAGTAGGACGTTCTCTGGCCCTAGTGACCTCACGACCGTTTCTCCACCAGAGGTGATTTTGATTCTCCCTTTGAAGCTGTAGAGGTCAGCGATTGGCTGTTCACACTCTATGACGGCACTGAGCGAGTCCAGCTCCTCCACGCTTTGATGTTTGCGAGTGTCAACCACGCATGAGTGTGCCTGATAATCAAGGGAACCGAAAATTCAGATTGTATAAAAGCATAATGCCATCAGAAGACAAAACAGACTTGACTAAAAGTTGCTTGGCAAGCTCATGGAAAAACTTCAGTTCTGAAAGGCAATCAAACCTGATGATAAGAAATACATGGGGATGAAGGAAACTGTTTGTACAAAATTATCTGGAAAGTAGGAGGAATTCTCCAAAATTAGTGATTTCATGATTAGTGACATGGTAAATAAATATAAGGCTGCTAAAGGAAGAACATTGCTCGTTTTTAAAGATGTGTTGAAGTCATTCTCTAAAATCTTGAAATAAAACCATAAAGGAGAATAAATAAAATAACAACATTCTTCAGGCCCAAAACCCATGTTTCTTCCTGTACAGGTCTTTAATCCTTTTTCTTCCTTTAACAAGCAACTAAACATGGTTATAACAAGTGCATAAGGATAAGAAAAAAATTGTTTATGCAAAAATTATTGGGGAAATTGGAGGAATTCCCCCAAAACAGAGAGACCACAAAAAACACTGTCATGCATGGAAAGGACACCGGTAATTAATGAAAAAATGCCTAATATTTCTTCATTTCATTTATATATTCATTTATCTGATTGGTGTTTTACGCCGCACTCAAGAATATTTCACTTATACTACAGCAACCAGCATTATGGTGGGAGGAAACCTGGTAGAGTCTGGAGGAAACCCACAACTATCTGCAGGTTGCTGGCGGACCTTGTTCATTTCAATACATGGCCGAACCACACCCTAATATTTTGGGTCGGGTCCATGAGCGTGGTGGCTCAGTACGTAGCAGTGAACTCCATCTGAACTTCATATTTCATCATGACTATAACACATCAACACATGATTCCTCAGTTCTGATGAACAACACATATAATAACCTAATCTTGTGACATCACTGATATTTATCAAGGTGGAGAAACTTTCCTACCCTTTAACATACACAACCATGCAGAGGATCATCAGATACAAGAAAACTTCTGGCCAACAGAATTTTACCACATCTATTTGAGGCAAGAATCTTCAATTTTCCCCTCAACCATTCATACAATTAAATTAAGCAATGAAGTTACAAATCTTCCGCCCTTATAAGCTACATTTCTTCATCTATGGAATGTATACTACATGAAGTAGAGGCATACCAATTACATCATGTAGAAGATGCATATTATGAATTTCAATGGGCACTACACTAGTTATTATCACCATTTAAATAACTCTTGAATTCCTACATGCTAAACCACAGATCTGTCCAAAATTGCTGTACAGTGATGAGACCACATAAGTCTGGTGTTGTGAATTTCTAACTCAGAAATTTTCTCACAGATTAACCAAGTTCCACAGGTATGTCTTGTTACAGCTCACCTTTAGGTTTGTTTCCCCGTCGAGGTTTGCTGTTGTTATGTAACAGCCTCCTTCTGGATCGTGAGAGGATAACATGACCATGTCACACGGGAAGCCTTGATTCACCTGCACCCTGACGATATCACCCACCTGAAAAAGCACAAAACGGTAAATATAAAAGATAAATTTCATCAGGGAGGAACAGGGTCAAAACATACACTTACCTATTATGATAAAATATTTCAGCCATGACTAAGCCACTCATTTTTCCTTATCCTAGCAGTTGCATTGATTGCAGAAAGGTGTTTTGAGGTTTGTTAGGAAGGTAGGATGATATCCTACTGGAGCAATGCAAGGTTCAGCACCAAATATAATATTTGATGACTTCAATTTACCTCTAAAAATGCACGCTTTTGCACAAACTTTTGGGTCATTTACAGTATTTCCTGATATTATAAATTCTGGATAAAATAATAACACTATTACCTCAAATTTCTTCATACTATTTTTTGTCTCACCATACTGTTGCACACAAAGCCATCCAAAATAGTCACATTTTGCAAATTTTTCACATTTAACTGCTCAAATAATCCCACAACTCTTAAAACAAACTGAATTTACTTCTAAAAGATATTGAAACTTATACCAACAGCAATTTAGTCACTTTTGTCATCTATAGGTACAATGCAGATGACATCCCGATTTTTATTCTTAGTTTTTTCCAAGTATTTTGATGGACATTAAATATTTCTGCAGTAGCTGACCTTTATTGCCATGGATTTGACCTCTGTAAGAATCCCCTCCCTGAGAACAAATGCCCGCCTATTGTTGACCTCATTGTCAGCCACATGTCGCAAACGATCCTCATAGCCCTGCAATAAAAACCATCAATCAACACATTTTTTATTTGACATGTGGTAAATAAATATACAGGTGTTTCAGGAAAAACATTTTAAGTTTTTTAAAAACGTGCTGAAGTCGCTTTAACAAAATCTTGAAATCAAACAGGAGAACAAAATTAAAACAATATCCTCCAGCCCAAAATCCATGTTTCTTCATTACATGAAAAACCAACCTCATGCAGCCCCCCCCCCCACCTTTCATCCTGCCCCCACCCCTCCAAATTTATTCATACAAAGCCAGAGATTCACCTTTTTTGTATTTCAGGGTTTTTTTTTTCTTACATCATATCGCCAAGCAACATCGGAATGAAATACCATTTTGTTTATTTAGCTTTGCAGCCTGGGCACTAGACCAGATAAACCTATGAGAACATTAACATCATGATCAGGAAACGTATAACTTCTTCCCTGTTGCTGGGCAACACCCCAAATATACTGGCTTATTTAATATTAGGTAAATTGTTGGGTGGCTGCATGATAATACACGTAGCTGAGCATAGCATGAGCCTCAATTTTTCCCGGCCTGCCACCACACTTCCTGCCTTGACCCACATACACTTCGTTAAAACACTCATAAATCAATATGGTTTAGTCAAGATAAGCACAATCGCCTGATCCTATCATATTCTACTATAAATTATTTACATATACATCCTGCCCAGTCAGAGCCCAACTTAATTACAAGTATGTCTAAGATGGTGTTGTTGTTGTTGCAACGCTTTCAATCGATTTTCATGAGAAAATAAACCACTTGAGCACAAAATAACGTATCAGGAGCATACCTCAGCTGGCCAAATCACAATGTTCAAACCCATTTCACTAGAGCCTGAGATTCAACATGTCACAATGTGTGGCAAAATTACTGAAGGATCTCGGCAATTGATGAAAGAAGTGTATTTTTAGAGGTAAATAAATGTCATACAATTTCCACCTTTTGGTGATGAACCTTACACCTTTGCAGTGGAATATTATCCTACTTTCCAAAACAAACCTTAAACCACTTTCTAAGATCAAAAGAGCTCTCAGAATCGAGCAAAATGAGCAACTAGTCATGGATGAAATTTTAGGACATTTAATACAGTACGATATTTCATTTAGCTTTACATGAATTACATACATATGACTGAAGTGAGGTGTGACAAGTTTCCTTAAACCATCCACCTGACCAGTTCCCCCTCACCCCCCCCCCCAACCCTGTAAAACTGATCTGAACTTGCCCAGTGGCCTCCATGCATACACATAAAGCTAGGTTTGGCGCAAGAGAGAACAAGGGGGCGTGGCGGGGGATGGAGGAGGGGGCTCATGTGTGAGGCACACTAAAGTTATGACATAACATGACAGAGATGGGGAAAACAGAATGAAACTTGGAAATGAGGCATCCTGATTTTGAATGCTGGGTAAATCTATGCAATGTCATACCAGTGAAACTCTTCAGTATGGCCTTGAATGTGAATCAAATCATGAAGACTGACAAAACTAACTTTACACAGTTGCCTATCGCACCAACTCACCTATACATCCCACCCTAGGCCTAAAACCTAGAACAGCTGTATACATATCGAGCTAATATTCAAAGTCATGGTCCACTTCAAACTATGCGTGTACTCAAGAATTAACTGACAGTTTATGCCAGTGGCTCCCTGTATTAATTATGTGTCCAAGAGCATCAGATAGCTGCTTAACTGATGGATTACCTGGGCAGTCTGAATTACCGTACATTCTTCATGTAGTCACGGAAGATAATTAGTAACCATGTACAGGGCACCCATGCGTAACAAATACATAAGTACCTACAAAGCTGAGATCGAATTAAAGCTTGCATTCAGTTCTGTATGTTCGACTCCTTTCCTGTACTTTTTGCTTCCTTCTGACCAGCCTCAATTTCATGAAGCACACTCAGCTAAGTATTCCCTTATCTGCTTGCTATGACAACATATGTTGTAGAGATGGGAAGTGCACTTAGATATGATTACAACTATAATCAACAAAATTGAAAATAGATACTACAAATTATGTATCTTGATGTAGTCTACATTTCCACCATGTCTCCATATTTTCGAATACAAATTGTAGGAGTAGCAGCATTTTCAAGGAAATGTTAAGATGGCGGATATACAGACAGACAGATGGACGGCCAGCCAATCATCAAAACTGAAAATCAATACCAGGAAATATGTATCTTGATGTAGTCTACACTTGATCCAAGACTCTTTGAAATCAGACAAAAATTGCAAGAGTAGCAGCATTTTGAAGGAAAAGTTAACATATGCCGGACAGACAGAACGCCAAAGAACTTGCTAATACATCACCTCTTCAGGAGAAGAAGCACAACTAAAACCCGAGTAGTTTCTATGACCTATCCCAAAATAAACTCTTTCTTTGAATGAAAATGAAGGTGTTGACAAATTTTACAAAAAAATTCATGTGCTTTCAAGGAATTTACCAACCACTTTTGTGAAAACTTCAAAAATCTCATTACCTCCAAGTGTTCATAGGCCAAGTTGTACTAGCACAACATGTAGTGCCAGTGAAACAGGTGAAATGATTTCCTAAACATGGCATACTGTAACTGACCTAAAATTTCGTACCAAAAAGTACATTTTTAGAGGCGAATAAATATCTTTAAATATTACTTTTGGAGATTAAACTTACATTTTTTCAGCAGGATATTATCCTACCTTGAGAACAAACAAATCAATTTTCTGCAATCAACAGAACTCTCAGAATCAGGCCAAATGAGCAACTTTTTTATTGACAAAATTTTAGATCATTTAGATTCAGATTTCCCATAAGCCTAAAACATCACTAAAATTGGTAAAGTTTACAAGATTGCAAATAGATGCTGGCATTTTGAAAACACCCCTTTGGACAAGGTGGTATGACCATGTTATCCATGTTATTTAATACTGGACAGAGGTCTCTTGGAGCATACCACTTTCACCAAAGGGGTATTTTCAACATGCCAGCATCTGTTTGCAGGCTTGGTACAGTGTAACATCATGCCTGAGGAGCTCACCTGTTTGACCACCGTAACAGAGACGACAAGCACCAGGGGGATGATGCTGGTCACGGGGCTGACCGGGCTCTCGATGATCAGCTGGAAGAAAACGACAGAATTGTTATGTGACACAAGAAACCAAGCAGGATTTTTGTGCCAAATATATACCTTCCCCTCACCCATTGCCAATTTATACTACACCTATAGAGAAAAAGTGTAGTATAAATAAATATTTGTAGTATGGAAGAGACTTTCAACAGCTCTTCCTAAACTCTTTCTCCCCCTCATTTATTTTTATTCTATATTAAATTGTATATGGACCATGGAAATATATATAGATACTTTGTTTTAATTATAGCACAATGCAAACCATAACATTAAAGAAACCGAGGAAGAAACTGTTAACGTAATGTTGGTGAGATTTGTCGCAGGTAGCTGAATCAAAGTCAATCTATTTCATAAACAGTGTTCACATAATCGGATTTGTCAAACTCTGTAACTATACAGATACCGAAATAAGATGTCAGACAACAAAGTGATGCCCCTTTGTGATGTGAGGTCACTGTTTTACTGCATGATAGGGTCAGTCTATACAATTTACATTTATCAAAAACAATAAAGTAAAACTTCCGAAATGTATTCTCCAGTGATGGTGGATATCAGTTTGGACAAGAGAAACGAAATTCCAACGGTATATTCTTCTGAACAAATAAGTTGCCATGTTAAAGGATAGGGATTTGATGTCGACTTCATTTCGCAAAGTAACGTCGTATTTTTGAAACAATGTAACTCGAAAATCAGTAATAGAGTTCAGCAAGTGTGTTAGATAATTCCCTCCATATGAACTTAACCAATTCACAGACAAAATGAGACCAAACTAGACTTTTTCGACACTATAAGGAGATTCTGAGTATTACGCAAAGTTAAAATTCACTCACCATTATAAAAACCATGCACAGAAAATAGAAGTTGGCAATCCTCTGGAACTGTTCGAACAGATTTTTGGGTAGGAAGTTCCATAATGTATACTGAAATGAAACAAAAACAGTCGTAAACTTAACAATTTTTCAAATCATTACTTGCCGATCACATTACCTTTCTATGAAGTTTCAATCTAGACAACATAATTTCAAAAGAAAAAGGAACAGGAAATTGGATTCCGGAATTTTCTGTGAAAATAGACATAGCAGGAAGTTGGTCAACCCTGAAAGAGTACATTTGCACAAAGATCATTACATTACAGTGGACCTCTTACTTCAAAAAATGGCCGCCTGCGTATAAGTGTATTCCTGAGTACAGCTTTAAACACCAATCAAATATAAAATAAATATATACTTCAAAAAAGTGTTTATCAGGCTACATGCACTTGCATATACAATTGTACTGTCTTCAGTGCTGAAAATATTAATTTTTTTCTGCATGTCACATTTTCTTTTCACACCACACTCCTTTCAAACAAACACAAAAAAGCAGAAAAAAACATTCATCTCAAAGACTAGTTTTCATGAGTTCAATTTTGGCCTGCAAATATTTCAGATATTACCTGCATTGCTACAGCAAACATTTATTTTCACCTGTCACTCAGGTAAAATCATCTGCCTGGGGCTGGTAAATATCCTGTTATTTCTAACCCCAGGGGCCCATTTTACCAAGACCAGAGTGTAACTTTTCGGCAAACGTAACCACCATGGTGACAGATCTATAGAAAATAAGACGTCATGACAACAACGTTTGACATAACTCACATATACATCTTGTTTGTAAAATACATGTAGATCCCTGGAGTGTGAATGAGTGACTAACCTTTGATGAGATAACTGTTTTCTGAGAACCTGGTGCTTGAGTGAGTGACTAACCTTTGACGAGATAACTTTGTTGTCTGAGAACCTGGTGTTTTGAGTGAGTGACTAACCTTTGATGAGATAACTCTGTTGTGTTCGTCTGAGAACCTGGTGTTTGAGTGAGTGACTAACCTTTGATGAGATAACTCTGTTGTCTGAGAACCTGGTGTTTTGAGTGAGTGACTAACCTATGATGAGATAACTCTGTTGTCTGAGAACCTGGTGTTTGTCTGAGAATCTAGTGTTAGAGTGAGTGACTGACCTTTGATGAGATAACTCTGTTGTCTGAGAACCTGGTGTTGGAGTAGTTACTAACCTTTCACAAGATAGCATTGTTGTCTGGGGACCTGGTGTTTGAGTGAGTGACTAACCTTTAATGTGATAACTCTGTTGTCTGAGAACCTGGTGTTTGAGTGAGTGACTAACCTTTGATGAGATAACTCTGTTGTCTGAGAACCTGGAGTTTGAGTGAGTGACTAACCTTTGATGAGATAACTCTGTTGTCTGAGAACCTGGTGTTTGAGTGGGTGACTAACCTTTGATGAGATAACTCTGTTGTCTGAGAACCTGGTATTTGAGTGAGTGACTAACCTTTGACCAGATAACTCTGTTTTCTGAGAACCTGGTGTTTGAGTGGGTGACTAACCTTTGATGAGATAACTCTGTTGTCTGAGAACCTGGTGTTCTAACCTTTGATGAGATAACTTTGTTGTCTGAGAACCTGGTGTTTCAGTGGGTGACTAACCTTTGATGAGATAACTCTGTTGTCTGAGAACCTGGTGTTTCAGTGGGTGACTAACCTTTGATGAGATAACTCTGTTGTCTGAGAACCTGGTGTTTGTCTGAGAACCTGGTGTTTCAGTGGGTGACTAACCTCTGATGAGACAACTCTGTCGTCTGAGAACCTGGTGTTTGAGTGGGTGACTAACCTTTGATGAGATAACTCTGTTGTCTGAGAACCTGGTGTTTGTCTGAGAACCTGGTGTTTGAGTGGGTGACTAATCTTTGATGAGATAACTCTGTTGTCTGAGAACCTGGTGTTTGAGTGGGTGACTAACCTTTGACCAGATAACTCTGTTGTCTGATAACCTGGTGTTTCAGTGGGTGACTAACCTTTGATGAGATAACTCTGTTGTCAGGAAACCTCTCGGGAATGTATACCTCGGTGGAGGGAGGGACGCGGTTCCCTGTGTACACGGTGCGGAACTCAGGCCGTTTGGCGGGCTTACAGCAACCGCAGCCCTGCAGCAAACAACACAAACAGATATAAACATGTGCAATACCACCAACATTGTACATGTCTGTCAAAATTTTTCCCAATTTATCTTTGGGTATCAGTTTAACATTCATCAGCTGGGATAAAACAAGCCTCTAGGGGTTTTATTCCCGCCTTTCCAACTGCCATATTCTTGGACTTTGGTAAATAAATGAATTGAATTGAATTGACACTGAACATTGCTTTTAATATCACTCTGGTCATATGTAATGAAAGTACATCTTTGCAATAAGAGACGATCTGGACTCTCCTCCGCACTCTGTTTGCGGTTTCCTCTCACCATAATGCTGTTCAAATATTCTGGTACTCTTGTATCACAATGGGACTTTGTATATTTTCATTTCGTTGACTAAGTTTCACTTACACATGAGCTCACTGGAACTACTAATTTCTGCTAATGAAAAAGAACACGCTTATATAATTATACTGATAATCAAAATGAACTCACTTAATCATGCGCTAATCAAAATTATCCTGACATAAAGCACACAAAAACAAAGAACATCTCTGTGATAACATTATTCACCTCAGTAGATGTTTGATGAGCATATAAAATTGTGGTCAAGCCAACAGGATTTGAGTGGCAGACATCCATGATCAAGGGCTACAGTGGCATATGTGTCAAAGCTAAAATAATGCATTGAGAACAACTGGAGTATCACACAAATTTGGCACATTGGGCATAAGTATGTTTTGTGGTGACAACTTACTTTACTTCACTTCCAATACATGTATGTGTGTAGTGTTAGGAAGAACCAAAGGCTAAAGTCCACCTATGAAAAACTGTGCCTAACTCATAAATATAAACTGCCTACAAACATATTGAATAGTCAAGCCTCTAACTGAACTCCTGTGACATGTCATTATCCATAGCTTTCTACAGGCCTAACATGCAAAACGCAGTTTGTTTCAAGATAATGTACACAAAAATTTAGTTTTCAAAACAGCTGGAGATTATTAATTTAAAAAACTACAGCACAATGAGTAAAACCAGAGCAGCGACAACAGTGTGGTAGTAGGCAAATGGTCACAGGTAACCGTTGTAAATCCGGCCTCTAGTCAATATTCATACTGTCTATTAACCTATAATACATGTAAAACTATTCAGAGGAAATCACTACAACATGGCATATTCTACAGAATATACCGTGCATCCTCTAATTCAATACTTCTTTCCTTTAATTTAGGTCATCCTTAACAATCTGTTTGTTGGGCGTAACCCGATCAATCTTTACAAACTGGGCCTACCCAAACATTTTTATTGGCATATTAATAACATGTTTTTTTTCTTGTCTCTCCATGTTAATTTCTTTAACATCCATATCTTCTTCAAGAGCCAGAATAAAAAAAAGGCTTCCCTACTAACCGACCTTATTTTTTCTCATATGGCTGGATTACACTCAACAAACAGTTTTTTAAGGATGGCCTTATGTACAGTACAAGTAAAATAACCATAATAAGCCAACAATCACCTTCAACTGTTTCAACATCGTTCTGAATGTCTTTGTATCACATGGTACAGGATGTCTGTCAGGCTACCCCAGACACTCATATGCAAAATTTGATCTGAGCCAGTAGTATGCATACAGGTATGTGTCCAGTTCCTCTGGCCCTTACTGACCTCTTGTAAAGAGTGCACACCTACCTTGTCTACATACACATACAGGTGTACATACAATATGCAGACCGCTATGCCTCCACTGTTTTATTGTCATTCACCCTTAAGACTTCACAGCAGGGGACTGTTAATAGCCTAACTGACAGAGATCCCGGTTGCAAATCTTTATAAAATAGATTGCCAGACCCCGACATCCTGACCCCGCCCCACAGCTGATCACGCTGAGGTTGAGAGGCACAGGTAGACAAACCACAACACCTGTAAAACGTTTACACCTGCCTACCTTGAAATCAAAGCGAAAGTGTCCTGAGAACTTACAGTTGTATGTTAGCACTCACACAGACAAAAGTAGGGGTTGTAGGGAGCTTTCTAGCTACTTCATTGCAGCTAGAAAATGGCTGTCAGTTTTGTAGGTAAAGACAAATTAATTCTTTCAATGGCATTTAGAAGTTGGGAATGACATAACATGGAAGAGATTCTTTTGGATGAACAACTTCTATTTATTTGTAGACTCCATTTCAATGTAGCAACTAACCTCGTTATCAAGTCAATGGATTAAGAAAAAGGTAACTGGATAAACATATATATATATGTATGTATGTATACATATTTGCGAGATACATGTCAAGTTGTGAGTAGTATTGACACATGAACAGAACAATATATATCCGTAAACAATAGCATTAACAAATAGTTATTACTGAAAAACTGACTTTCAGACAAGTTTTGTACTGAGTTTTCATGAAATAAATTGAGTTTTTGATACATGGATGATGAAAATATATTGAGTTTTCTGATTTGTTCAAATTGACTTTGTAAATTTGAAATTGGCTCGACAAAACCATCGGTTGTACACGTACACAGATGCCTTGTACATGTATTTAGGTTCTGGTTGAGAGGATTTTGGAAATGGCAAATGTGCAAAATTCTTATTTTCAAAACACAAATATGACAAAAGACATTGAAAACATTTCATACTTATCAGCTACATGGTATGAAATTAGTTCCCTCATTTCTGATCGTCAAAACAGTTAGTTTATTGACTCAGTGTGTCATATTAAAATTCTGACATTCATCGCAATGATAAGCCCATTACCCCAACTCAACAAAATCGACGCAGGTTCCAAACACGTTTTACCCTCCTGCCATGACAGAACATCACGTGGCATTGTGTTTAGCTCAGGTACACATGCATGTAGAGGTATACGTATGTACAGAAGAGTGTGGAGTGTACAGTACAAGTCAACTTCTTGTCAGTTGTAATTATCCATGCCCAGGACTGTCCTATAATTCCTATAAATACTTATGTCAATAATTAGAACAATTAGATGCTATAAATAACTGGCCGGGATCTTGGTTATTGTCCATTTTCTGCCCTAATTACTATTGGATGTTATCCCTCTATACCTGTAATTCCTAAACTGTCAGTAATTTATGGATCTCATCATCACTGAATCCTATTAAATTTGGTGAACTTTTTATAAGCAGATTATATTTAGCACAAATCTCAGAGGAAGTACTATCTGGTGTCAAATGAACTGAGAAAATTCCAAATTTGTATAAAATATTTATTTGAATGAACTTTTATCGTTTTTGTTTCCCATTCATTAAAATGTGATTTAAACGCTTAACTTTGGATAGGTGGATTTACAACCCTGAACATCACATTTCAATGTTAATTACTAATGAAAGACAAATACACCATCCTTTGAAATTTTTCCACAACAAAATCTTCCAGAAATAAAGGAAATATCCAAATATAAACAAGTTTTGATTAAAAAAAAGCTAATTACCTCTAAAAGTCAAAAATGGCTTGGTAGACAGACTTTTGGTAGACAATCTTCTTTTCACTTCATACACATTTACCACAGAGACATGTTCCCACTCACACACAAGGCAAGTTCTCTTTGCACAGAAAAATACAGGTACCAATCTTATTGATGAATTCTGCCATTTTTATTCAATGATACTACCTGAAGAAACTCTTAACTTTACCAACATGTCGTAGCAATCCAATGCTCATTAAATTAAGAATGTAATTTAATGAAATATTGACATTTGAAGTGCTACCTGTTTACCAGTAATCAGTTCGTTAATTGCACAAATTGAAAAAAAATGAATGAATGATGCTGTCTATGTACAAGGTAGTCTCGTTATGAGCAAGGTTAAAATCATTACATGTTTAAACCGAGACAAGATCAATCCGGTTGCCATGGCAACAGTTTTCCACTAGTTCACTGTGCGGATAAATTATTTCATTTTCATCAACAACTGTAATAACAAGCAAGATCTGCTTCACAGGTGTGATATTTAGTCGTAGTGTTTCATGAATATAATGTTGAGGACCACTGTCATTTAACCCAAAATGAAGAAATCAATACATTCACCATGTGTATACAGAGTTGTGTTCACTCTGTCTGTGTTTTATACATTGATTTATTCCACTGTAGCCTAATGCCATAAATCCAACATCTGTACATACAAGTATACAGTATTTTGTTCACGCTCTGTACGTGTATTATTTATTCCATATTGCTAGTTAACGTCAAACCCAATAATTTTTCAATTATACTGTTATTCTCAGTTTTTAAGTGTGAAGGAAACTTCAATATATATATATATATATATATACATGACATACTGTATGTAAAATATATCTGTTCATTATGAACTAACATAACAGACCCTATTAGCAGATAATAACAAAAATCCTGGAATGAGGACTTAGATTATGACTTATGGGATGACAAAGAGTTAATAATCACCGTTTCACACTGGACGTAAAACCTTTACATCCGATTCCGTACCTTTTTCATGAATAATTTTTACAAGCATCTTAAAGGAAAACATCATCATAACATGTCTCTTGTATTTAAAAGAAAATTAATACAACTGTTCTGAAGTTTGAATTTCAGCTGAGCTGATGATATCTGTTCAACCTCCATGACTACACTCATCAGTTTTCTTATTTTATCATCCCGTTTCACCACTGTTTTGAAAACTGGCAATTAAAATTGACAATCACATACTAATTGGTTATTAAAGGCCTATGCTCTGACTACCTGATTCAGTGGGGGCTCCTGTATGTTATAGCATACACACAAGATTTCAGAGTCCAAAACGAGGGTTAGTTTTTTTCTCATGTGGAACAAAGGTTAAGACAAACGAGATAAACACTACTGTGTATTGCGTCATATTTTCGAACCTGTAATTTACTCAAGAATAATTCTAACAAATGCCAAAAGACTATTGATTACACACCTCAATGAACCATATGCTTAACACATAATTAATAAAAAATGAATACACTCAATCCAGTCACTAATTCACAAAACTATTTGCATGCAGTATCACGTCTGAACACATTAACAAGGCAACCTTGTTTTAAAGACGACACGAAGTGGATGTGCAAAAATTGCCACATTACTTGGCCATACATACCATTTATATTGTGAAGTAAGCCGTCTCAAATCCCTGAAGTAGTTCACACAAGCTTAACATATGTTCATAATCCAGCATGTTCCTAAACAAAAGCAACAATGACAGCCTAGGCCAGTTGATGTTGCAATCCTCTATCATAAAAATCCTGATTGACACTCAAACGTAAAGGTACCGGTGTGGTAAAGGTACCGGTGAACAACCTGAATGGAGTATAGTAAGAAACGTCATCACCAGCCAAGCATCCGTTTGTGCTTTACCTGAGCTGACAAACAGCACCAAGGCTAAGTTAATCTCGCATGTGGCGTACCTCGAGACCTAGATAGTATTTACGATCACCCGCCCTCAACCAGGATGCTTAGTGTACTGTGACCACCTGAGAGAAGACGCTAAAAATAAACACAAAACTAGGATATACACATACACTACAACCACGGCAATGTCATCTGACAGGCAGCCAAGGTTTTCCCTACACGACCACCAGTTAGAATGCGCGCGTTTACGCCAGGGTGTGTCCCAGAAAAACATCAGACCAGACATTTCTAAAGAGGGGCTGTTTTTAATAGACACTTTGAGTACAATAGCTATAATTCTTAGCATCGCAAACCCAATGGCCTGAGTTATATGGTGCCAGTTTTTTTACTGTATCCTCATACAGATTTCTCCTTACATCTCAATTTTTAAGAGAGCAAAATGCTGGGTTGCTTTATGCAGAAAGCAATTTCTTATCATCCTTTCAGTAAAGCCAGACAGCTTCAAGAGTAAATAAAATTTAAATGTGACACTTACTTATCTTTCACGTATGTACATTATGTACTTCACAACACAGGTCTAATTTTTTTTATTTTTCTGTGCTCAGACACCAGTTTACAAACTTCATTGATTTGCTTACTTATTTGATTGGTGTTTTACGCCGTACTCAAGAATATTTCACTTATACGACGGCAGCCAGCATTATGGTGGGAGGAAACCAGGCAGAGCCCCAGGGCAACCCACGGCCATGAGCTGGACTTCAACTCACAGCGGCCACATTGGTGGGAGGATTATGGGTCATTGCGTTGCACTAGCGCGCTAACAGACTGAGCCACAGAGGTCCCTAAACCTGACTGTACACCCACAGTATACACAAGTTTCATATTCAATCATAGTAATAAATCCATTTAGTTACATATTTACTTATGGGTATATATTTATTTACTTCATTGGTATTTTACACTGTCACTTTCACTTATATGATGACAGCCAGCACTATAGTGGGAAGAAACCAGACTCGGGTCTGGGAGAAACCCATGACCATCCGCAGGTTGCCTGCTGACCTTCCCATATATGATCGTTGAAGAAGCCAGCCTTAGCTGGACTTGAACTCACACCACTCGCACTGGTGAGAGGCATGTGAGTTGTTGTGCTAACAACCTTACCACCTCACGGTTGCCTCTTATAACCAGTTATGTGCAATATACATATGTACACCGTACATGTATCCTGATAATTACAATTAAGTATTATTGAAATGTAACCATTTCTTGCTTATAAATATAAAAGACACATGAATTCCATCCTGGGGGTTTTCCAGCCACTTTCTCGTTTCTTGTTGGAAAAATGAGTTTTGGACAAATTTTGTATTGAGCTTTCATCAAATAAATTGAGTTTTTGATACATTAGTAATGAAAAGACATTGAATTTTCTGATTTGTTTAAACTGAGTTGAAACTTGCTAAAGTGAAACTGGCTAGAAATCTGTGGGAAGTTTAAAGAAGGTTTATGGATGAAATTTTTCAGGATTTGAAACCAAAATTAATGGCAGAGGGGATCTCACGGCAGGCAAACCACTTCAAATAGTAGTATGACAAGTATGAACAAGCATCATTCAGAATCACCTGACAGACTCGTGACAATCATCCACTTGAGAAATTTTGCAGTCTGCGATTGCGACACACCATGTATTTATTCTCATGTTATATGTGTACATAAGTGAAAGACCAAAGCAGAATAAGATGTCAATGGGAATTCAACGGAGCTACATATAGTGACACTGAGAGCACATGTATTCGGAGTTATATATATTCAGATATCTTTGGGCCCGGATGATGGAACAACTGATCATTTTATAGGGGTCAATTTCTAGCACACAGTATATAGGTACTGTAACTGTTGTAGTCCTATCAGGGGTATAAATGTCAAATAACTGAGCCACCACCCACTAGAGTCAGTCTGTAACAACACATGACCTCCACACTAAACAGCAGGCTTGATGCAGGCTTCAGTACTACTTGACTGCTAAAGTTTCACAAACCCAAGTGTACACCTGAGATAGCAACCACTGATATCTAACTCATCATACCACACATCATCAAGATATGACACCCAGGAGAGGGCAAAACACTGAATAATATTAGAAACTGCATACCACGGTCCATGGGACTTTTCCTAGTGCAATGTAATCTCAAAATTAAATGTCATTTAATGCGTGTATATCAAATGTTAACTGTAACGTACATACTTAACTAAGAGGCGCTGCAGCTTGTTTCATAAAAGTGTTGGTAATTCATTAGATAAGAGTGATTCTACACATCAGTTTTACAGCTGAATTTCAGGTTTTGGGATCACTATGCCTGGGTTTCCTCTGCTGGCATTTGGCTAAGTTAATTCTCATGTATTGCAGCGTTTAACTTAATCCACATCTATATATGGAATGCTTCTGTGTTTCTTCCACACGGGTAATTCAAAATGTATTTAACAGTCAATAGTGTACATATTATCTATGTGAAATGAAATTTCTTCTTAACAGAATTTCTACTGCTTGAAAAGTTGAAGTCAACAATAGAACTTAACATTTCTTGTACACAGTAGGGATGTGTAAGTAATATAACATCTCTTCTACCAAAATTTCTACTGTTTTAAGGGTACATAAGACTCTAAAGTCAAAATGACAAAACTTGCTTTTTTGTATCAATACATAACAATATAAACATAGAAATTTCCTCATAGGTCAGATTCTACAAAGTCAGGATGACCTTTCACCCTTGACCTGAAAATTCCAGGATCTAGTGAAATGTGACCCATAGAAACTGCTTGCAGAACCACACATGGCTGCCATTATATAAACATATTTATAGAAACAGAACAACACTAAGCCACTTTGCAGTAGGCCAATTCCCCAAGGCCGCAAAACTTGAGCTTCTGAGCAAGTGGTCTCTGACAGAGCCAGTATATGAAGAAGAGGAAGTTACACAAAAAGAGGAATTGTCGGAAATTTGCCACAGCTGATGTCAACATGTTGCTTACAGGAACAAACCTCAGTCCCATGTGACTCACTCAGTGGCGTGGTTTTATAGCTCACATACTGGTTGGCGACAACTGCTGAGAGCAGTATGATGCCACTCAAGAAGGCTACCCAAATCAAACACGTACCCTGGTACCGCAGAATGCATAAACATCTAGACATGTAATAAAACACAACATTGCGGCCATATTTATTGCCCACATATATATGCAGATGCTGCTAAAGCTGTTTCGTTCCATGAAGGCCGAGTAAACCACATTTACATGTCAATGAGCTGCACAGAAACAGGGTGGGCAAAGCAACTCATATAAAATGTGTAAATTCTTTCCTCACAACACACGTATGTACGACTGAAATTTGAAATGGAATCTGAAAAAACTAAATAAGGAAAAATCTAAAGTAGTACTGATTCTTTCATTCTCAATCAAATACATCAACAGACAAGATTTCTGTTGTTCTTTTCTTTCTCATTTCTCATGCCTCATTTCTTTACTTGATCTTGCTGCAGTATGGCGCTAAATTTTCCAGGACTCAAATGAGCGAACTAAGACTGACTTATACAAGAGTATACACTTGGGGGGTATATCGTATGTAATTAGGAAGATCTGACATTCCATTCAATAAATGGTTAATTAAGTGCTAAAATGGAGGAATACAAAAAATACTCTGCACATAGTCTCACTATTGGCTCTCTTTACATCTGTGGTATACTTGCTCAGTAGGTGAAATACAGGTACCAGGAGAACAGGGTAGATACATGTGTAACCAAGCTGGTTAGTTGTCATCTGGGGAGACTGGCTTGGTAAAGTAAAAACCACAACAACATGGTATAGTGGAAGGCTGTCCTTTATATTGAACCCCATCTGGCTGTATTACATGGTACCGTACTGACTGGGGTGTCTCTGGGTGTGGTACCTCCCTGTGTCTCCCTGTGTGTCTCCCCAGAGCTTCATTAGGGCTGGACTTTTATAGCCCCAGTGCAGACCTCACAGAGGACAGACCCTGCCCTAATGACCATTCCAGATTTGAACACCAACCAGAGCCAAGTTGTGTTTTCTACATACATAATCTCTTTAAATATTTCTTTTCCTAAACATTACATCTCAATCAATTTAACAGCATTTTTTAGATTTCATAGTGGCACATTACTATGTGAAAGATGAATTTTACACTGTAAATGGTACTTTAAGTTTTAAGCCTTTCAATGTGAAATTTCTGCTACAGAAGATAAAACTTTTTGCATTTTTGCTATTTTCCATTACGTCACAACAACTTCCTACATTTAATTATTAATAAATAAAACTACAAACCTAGACAAATCTACTGATACTACATGCATATTACACAAATGAATGCAAAGGTTAGCAATTCTCAATTAAAGTTAGCTCCCTAACACACACACTGTATCTACATAGTAATCTATACCTAGACTGACTCTACTCTACTACACATGTCCATGTGATTGGTCGAAGCAAAAGAATTTCCTTCTCAACACAGAACTACGAGTTACATTATGAAAATGTGAATATTACTTTTATCCCATTAAAAAGTCTACTGTCTCAACAGTAAAATACTTTCTAAATGTATGCACCAGATCAAATAATACTTGCTTCTGGATAAATGAGCACAAGTCTTGAAGATTCTGAAAACCTTCGATTTCCACATATTAATTTTCCTGTGTGCTACTTATGCAAGAGATTAATTTTATGAGAATGGCTTCAAAGCAAAATATTGTGAAGAGCAGCAGTTCTACATGTACACAGAAAATTACTGTCTCACTATTTAAATCATTACTGATCACTGATTGTCCCTTCTATGTGAGATTTTCAGGTAGACTGAGGAACCGGCGGCTATCAATCTGAGACCAGCAATTAATTGATTTTCCCTCCTGATCCGAATAAAAGGCTGAATTTATGGAAGCCACAAAGAAATAAATGTCTCTTCATAGCCATCTGTCGAACATCTGTCCGTCTACATTCTGGACATTTATACCTCACTGCAGCTTTACGAAGCCACCTATACCTGTGAAGGTAATAATTCTCACAACAGTGTAGGCCAACTCATGTGCACATGTATCGCCATTAGTGTGTGTCATCTTTTTTCTTGTACATTAAAAGGGTCAATTATTACAAACAAGAAAGTATGTGTTCCATTTGTTCACCTACAGCTATGAGTACGTCTATTTACACTACATCTGTTAGCGCACTACAGCAGCACAATGACCCACAGCCTCCCACCAATGCGGTCCCTGTGAGTTCAAGACCAGCTCATGCTGGCTTCTTCTCCAGCTGTATGTGGAAAGGTCTGCCAGCAACCTGCAGATGGTCATGGGTTTCCACCAGGCTCTCCACGGTTTCCTCCCATCATAATGCTGGCCACTGTTGTATAAGTGAAATATTCTTGAGTACGGCACAAAACACCAATTAAATAAATAAATAAATAAATTTACGCTACAAAGGCAGGTAAAAATATTTTGTATTATGTACCAATTTATAGACATGCTTTATAATAATGTTTGTTGTCTTTATCTGCTTCATTCATAAAATCAAGCTATTTACTCCCCCAGGATTGTATGCAATACTCAGTCTAATAAAGTTTTGTATATCTAGTTGTACAAAGACTGAAAGTCAGATTGAAATGGGATTTATATGCAGCCCGAATGTTAACCAACTCAGCTATACAGCCACCTGCATGTAGCTTCATCTGGAATATAAAACCACAATAACGATGTATAAAACATGTTCAAATATGCCTTTTTATGCGTACATGAAGAGTGAAGAACTGTAACAACTGACCTATTCATAACTTCATACTTGGCCCTATATTTAACATAAACTGTCATGGAAGATAAATTGACGACAACTGCAAGTGCCTTTCTCATCTCACATTAATTGCACCTCAGCAAAAGGTTATGTGCCCCGCAGTAGGCTGTATTTCTGTAGAATACTGGGTGTAGCCAGGGTGGTTACCTGGTGGAGCTAGCTGTCTAGACTCTTACTATAGAGTTATCTGAACACTGACCTTTCACGACAGAGCTCGGCCTGGTCTCCAAAGCCTGGGCATACTGGTTCCTGGCTTCTCACTGTATCTGACCATTTCCTTCATGCTCTACCCAGTTTCTTATCAGGTGTTTTTCCAGCCAGTTTCTTTTTGGGAACTCAATTTGAAGAAATCAGAAATCTCAATATTTTTTTCATCACCAATGGATCAAAAACTTAATTTATTTTATTTATTTATTTATTTCACTGGTATTTTACGCCGTACTCAAGAATACTGAATGGGGAGAGGAAACCAGGCAGGAGGAAACCCACGACCATCCGTAGGTTGTGGGCGGACCTTCCCATGTATGGCTCAGAGGAAGCCAGCATGAGCCAGATTTGAACTCACAGCAACTGCACTGGTGAGAGGAACAGGGTCATAATGCCGCACTGGCGCCCTAACCCACTCAACCACAGACGTACCCTCAATTTATTTTATGAAAACTCATGGCAAAATTTGTCTAAAACTAAATTTTGATATTTCCCGTTGTGTTAACATAAAGGAACTGGCTGGAAAACTCCCTGTACACATAACCCCAATCATAAGCATACCGTAGATATTTAAGCCAAGGGTTAATTTATTTTATTTATTTCATTGGGTGTTACACGCTATTCTCAAGAATATTTCACTGATATGAAGGAGGCCAGCATTATGGTAGGAGGAAACCCAAACGGTTGACTGACAAGCTAAGGTCTTTATCATTATCTGTAAGCTATCTCCAAACAATTTTACTCAGCCTAACATTTCAAGAGATATCACACCAATAAGTTATGATGCCCGGTAAAATGGCAAAAACAACAAACATGAAAACAAACAAATCTGATGGTTTGGATCTATTCTTGAAGCCCTTGAAGGTCATCTGACTAGTTCTGATGGTAACCTTCAGAACTGAAAACTATGCAAATTTTGTTCCCTGGTCAGGATGGTTTTCAAAACAAACAAAATTCTGTGAAAGTTGGACAGTATTTCACACTGTTGTACTTCAGCATGATGTTGCAATGGTGTTGGCACTTTGGCGGCATGGACACGGTCTGCCAGAAGGAGACACAGCATATCCTCATTTAAGGACTCCTCATTGTCATAGTTAGACTGAAAAACTGTTAAATATGACGTCAAACCCAAGCATACATGCACACATATACTGTTACTGCATGGAAATCAAAACATCACAGAGAGATCAACAGACAGACAGATCAACAGACCAAATTTCATATCCCTCCCTGTCATTGAAGTGTGAGATACATGTAAAAAAAAAAAAAGATATAACACTCCTAAAGTAAACAGAACATGTATTTTAAATTGATGATGTCCAGTAAAGTACTGAAGGTATGAAATTCTACTTGGTCATGTGGCCAGATCATAATGAGTGATACCTACATGCACATGGGAACATGCATTACTGCCAGCACTGAGGCAGCCTTTGATGTAAATCACCTGGATGGACGTCACACTTCAGTGACTCCACGCCACAATGTGCAGGGTGAAAAAAGTATGTACACAAAATGACACAAAACACACTACGAACAAAAAAAGCATATCACCATACATAAACCTGAGTGACGTGCTAATTCTGCCTGCATGTGAGAAGGACATGTAAAACACGACATCAGACGGGGATTTTACAAGGCTCCCACGTTGAGGAGCACGCCTGACTAAGGTTTTGACAATAAAACACGATGTATTGGTGATGAAGTGTGTCATGGTTTACTTTCAAGGTGATAATATGACACTGTGTCTGATTCGTCTTCCCACCACAAATATACTTAGTCCTAGGATGGGATTGCTTCAACATTAAGGCTGTCCTTAAAAAACTGTTTGTTAAAAGTAGCCTGACACTATGAGAAAACAGTGAATTCTTTTCTTTTTTTGCGGCTATTAAAAAAAATGGGGCTTCTAAAGAAACTAAACTAGAGAGAAAAATAAGTGAAAAACTTCTTGAAATGAAAAACTTTTTGAGTAGGTCCTTTGTTGAATGTTCCTATATTTTTCAGGATGGCCTAATCACATAAACATGTTTTGAAGGGGATAGGAACGTTTTACATGTTTCGGGAGGTAATGGTAACCAATTTACAAAGTTTTGAAAATTTCTGGAGTAAATTCACCAATTCACGGTTCAACCCCAGCTCACGTCTTTTTTCCTAGACTGGATTATGGCAAAAATCAAGCAATTACCACACAACCACATCAGATAACGGACAATATTTTACTGATGACAATCATTGGAACAGGAAGATATCTCTATCCTGTTGACACACACATTGCAAAGATAAACCTACCACAATACACTGGGGTTGTTAATCCCACTGCAGCACGCATGTAACCTGACTCATAAAAAGATTCAGGCTGACACTTTTCCATTTCTTCTTCCTTCTGAAATCTGCTTATCTCACAGGTTCAGCCTTCATCATGTCCAGGAAATACTGAGGTTGTTAGGATTACACATTGTTAGCCAAAAAAAAAAAAAAACAAAACCTTCATAAATTTGCCTAGGGTTACCACTGATTGGCATTTATCAGACATGTGAATTAAATAAAGGATAATGCACTGTGAAGATTGAATAACCATAAAAATTGTTCGAATGAGTGGTCGAAATGATAATCAAAGAGACATAAAACATAACCCAGAGTGAATTAATACATCCATATTGTTGGCTCCCAAAGTGCATTTTTTGAGGCAAATAAATGTAACAAACTATTACTTTTAGTGCTCAAACTTACCATCCTATCTTCCACTCAATGATGAAAACGCCATTTTAAGATCACTCAAATTCTCAGAATCTGGAAAAATTAAATTTTGGACCATTTACAGGACCTCTCTTTGGACAAACAGACACACAGACTTAAATGTATGCCAAAAGTGAGTTGCAGGCGAGTCCAATTTAACAATTTCTGTCTGCCCTTAAACACGTAGCTGAAGTAAAAAAAAAAAAACCTGGTTAACATATGCAAATATTTTTTTATGTGCATAAGTTGAATGTGGTCAATATGAAATCCCTGCAATCAGCAAAGAAAGCAAATACACAGCCAATGCGCCAATGTCCGTATGACCATAAATCCCTACTTGCGAGAAGAATTCATGCACATTTCTCATGATTTCATAACTATATCAGGTACATAAGTAAGCAACATATGTTAAAATGATCATACATTAGACGTAACATTCAGATCACAGCAACTCCTAAATGTTGTCTTTAAAGAGGACATCACAAAACACAAGCAACTCTGTTTGACTGAGAATTCGAAGATGCAGCCGACAGAGGTCACCATCATATTTTTTCACTACATGTATATAATATACACATCACATTGTACTTTTGGGGAAACTTACATGTATGCTCAAATAATTTAAAAAACAAGCTTTTTTACCAGAACACATACAAGAGAAAAATCAAGGTGTTGTGTACATTCTCCCAATGTCAATATATATACATAAACATACTATTCTGATAAAATAATTTCAGTACAAGCACACAGGAGGGAATAAGAGAAGGCAGAAAAATCTATATAAAAAGACACGAAAGCAGAGAGTGCTTGACCTATGGGGTGATGATCCTGCTTAGATGTTTATAATACACATGTCCACAAGGGGTGTTGGTTTATGGATAGACAACCCTGGCAGGTGTGCTAAAGACCTAAGTACACTACATGTACATCCAAATATACCTGCAAGTATCCAGTAGGGCGTACAAAGCGAGACCTAGTTTCCATTCATCCAAACAGGATTAACAGACTTCCGTATTCAATTCATGTAGACCCAAAACTCATTGTGACTCTAGTCCTTTCATTCTTGTCCCGTCTTGCTAGACTGTCTATTTGATCTTCAGTACGCACAAAAGAGACTACTGAGCCAGAAACACGCTCATAGCGCTCAAAAATTACCTGTTCGCCTGTCTCAGAGGTAAAAATACACTTGGGGCAGCAACTGACAGATATATATAAAAATTTGAAATGTGGACTCTGAGCACTTAAACATGATTAGAACTTTCTTCTAATCCCTTTCACCCAATTCTGTTGCCAAAATGTTCACTATTCTAGTACACCAATAATGGCATCTGGTGTCAGACATGTTGGAGAATGACAGTAGCACTAATATCAGAGATAAAAATGTTGATCACAAATGCTGATGATTTAATTTTACAGTTGAAAAAATACCAGAGTCTCAGCCAGCCACAAATCTTGAAGATTTACAGCTGAACCATTATACCAGAGCCTCAGAGTCGCAAATGTTGAAGATTTACAGTTGAAAAAGTACCAGAGTCTCAGAGCCACGATTTTTGAAGATTTACAGTTGACCCAACTGAATACCAGAGTCTCGGAGCCACAAATGTTGAAGATTTAAAGCTGACCCAACTGAATACCAGAGTCTCAGAGCCACAAATGTCAAAGGTTTACAGTTGAACCAATACAAGAGTCTAAAAGTCACAAATGTTGAAGATTTATAGTCGAACCATTTGAATTCCAGAGCCTCAAGGTCACAAATGCTGAAGATTTACAGCTGAACCCATACCACAGTCTCAGAGTCACAACTTTTGAAGATTTACAGTTGAACCAATTGAATACCACAGTCTGACAGTCACAAATGTTGAGAGTTTCCAGTTGAACCAATTCTAGAGCCTTGGAATCACAAATGTTGAAGATTTATGGCTGAGCCAATACCAGAGCCTCAGAGTCACAGTTGTTGAAAATTTACAGTTGAACCAGTTGAGTCTCAAAGTCACAAATGATGTACAAAGCTGACAACACTCTTCCTGTCTACAATGCACATCTAGGAAATAAAAAGGTTGTACTAGGCCACAGGTATCAGTGTTTACATACACTAGGTTAGCCATAAATTTACATGCATGTATATGTCCATCGGTACACCAAAATATAGCCTCAACAGCCCTTGTAACAGTCTTGACTATGCAGTATGTAAATACTATACCAATATTGTTTCTATCAAAAGGAAGAACAGCACTGTTTTCCTGAAAAACCTCACCTTTCACTATGAAAACTGATTCTTTCTAGTACGAGTGTTGTGGACATGGATGACACTTCATTTATTACATACAAACAGCCTTATGTTTTTTAAGCTACCAGTACATGCATCGTTCGGGACATTGGCCTTTTCCACTTTACACTAACTACTTTTTCATAAAAAATGGCATAAAATTCCAAGGACACTAAGTACCTGTACATTCAGGGTTTTTTTTAGACACTTTCTCATCGGGGTTACCCGATAAGAAACGAGTGCAAACTGAATTTAAGGCATATTTTGAAATTGTGTTTTTTTGGTACTAGGTGCGGTGGCACGTGGGGAAAATTGAGTTTTTTTTAGTTATGTAGCATGAAATAACCTCTGCAAACACCACCAAGAGCTTTCCAATGTCTAGAATTGCATCATTTATTGTCAGCAGCGGTTATGTGCCAACATTATACATCGTCCAATTTTCGCTACCTAGCCACACCTTACCCACATACCATTCTTGGTTTCTAACAATGAACCAAACCACTGTTCAAGGTTGGTGTGTAGACTTCCACTATTGCCCTTGGTAGTACATAGTGCATGGTTTATTCATTTAAAAAAAAAACAACAGATGTTCAACTGAAGTTAATCTGTGTTAAAATGACGTCCTAGATGGCGCTACTTGTACATGTAGCTGTACTTGAAGGCTCCACGCAAGTAAGATCGATTTATCAGTAGGTCTATCAGACGTAATATTGTGAAAGTGTCAATTTCAGATCAGCAGGATCATGAGATATTTCTTTCAGGATAGAGTTAAGTACAGTTTATTTGGCTTGTATAAAAAGCAGTTAATGCAAGATATTTGTTGAAGTAAAGATTTTATTAACAGAACACAATATACCGTACAGTCTTTTTGACAAACCTATCCACTTCCAACACAGGCCTTCCTGTAGCCTGTATATGTAGCCTGATCGTTGTTAATATTTACATATTAATATATTAATAATATAACTGAGAAGGCTAAGCTAAAATCTCTGATGCAAATTAGAGTAAAATAATAAAACTTAATGGACACCTAGGATTAATGAAATGTATTTTAAGATAAAGAAAAACTGTAAAGTATATGGTAGGCCTAAATCATTACTAGTATTTAGAAAACATAAAATCTTTCCTTTCAATCTGGCCATGGGAAACATCTTGAATTTTATTCACATTTCTCCATACAAACACTGTTCAAATTTCTAGGAAATGGTTTCAGCAAACTAGGCCGACTGTTTAGGCCTACATTTAGGCTACAATAACTCATTGACGAAGGCTTTTTTTCTACTAAAGAAATAACCCACAGTTTAATACCTCAAGTAACTAAGTTTTAATATTAAGTCTTGTAAGGTTGTAGCAAAATACCCAATTCTGTACACTGTTATATCACTGGATATGATTAGGCCTACATGTTATGTTTGAACTTGGAAGAAAGTCATGCCAACAGGTTATTTAATATCAGTATCAGAAAGGACAAAAATTGAGTTTTTCGCCCCAATACGATGAAAAGCTTGAGAAATTGAGTTTTTCCCTTTTTTGCACGCATTTGAAATTATGTTTTAGCATTTTACAAATTTAGTTTGATAAAAGATTTTTGTCTAAAAAAAACCCTAACATCATGTGGTTCCCTGGTCTATTTTGCAGATAAAACATGACTGAAAGAATTTTCGGAATTTTTCTTTTGTAGCAGTTCTCAGGAAAAGACAATTTCTGACAGAGTCCAGACTTTGTAGCTAAGTTCTACACACACTGCCACATGAATGACTGCAATGAATTCTGTTTTGTTAAACAATAATCAGAATCATTGCCCAGCTCTTTAAAATGATTTAATAAGTTAAAATGGCAGGCTCAGTCAGCCTGACTCTGCATTCAGTAATGTATTAATGAAAACCATCCTTAAACTTCATGTATTTTTACAGACTAAGATCATAGTGTTCTATAAAAGTATATGAACATGATATTATTTTCCGTTGGTAAAACAATATACACTATAAATTATAGTACACCAGTCAGCCATAAGTTTAAGGTGGCGGGAGAAATTTTAAATTTATTTGGGTTAGAAGTGCACACATTTTCCAAGCTTTTTTTTTCTTTAATTTTTATTTTATTGATCTACTTCTTTTTCATTCCTTCACTTCATTGGGTAAAAAAAAATTTCTCTCAGGATGTAAACATCAGCATCTATGTACATGTATGCAAATAATTTTGTCCTCGTTGAGAATCATCTCTTCCAGAAGATGAACAATGTATACCATCAAAGCTCCATAACTGATATATGAGTCCCTGTTCCGTGCATCATAATTACCATATAACCACAATTACATTTATAACAAGTTGGCATAAAGCCCATGCATGCTTTAATATTATTATGGTAATTATAAATACTATTACATGTCGGTGACACAAACTCTGGTGATACAAGAAACCTAATGAACCATCACATAAGTTTATAAAAAATGTTATCACAGATATCTATGAATATATCATTAATGAATTTGAATCACATGATCTGTTAATGCCTCCGAGTACTTACCGGTACATAAATAAACCACTAACGAGCGGGTCTCATGCAAACGAAGACAGTTAATTGGCACGGCTTCTGTCCAGATTACATGATCAGAAAACGCAAAGTGCTCAAAACACAATCTGCCCAAAACGCAATGTGCCCAAAACACAATCTGCCCAAAACGCAATGTGCCCAAAACACAAATTTCCCAAAATAAACCAACCAAACACCTAGCACTTTTTTACTAAATTTTTCCTGGTGGATGACATAAAGCAAATGGATTACATGTAAGCAGACCACCCCTATGTTTTCTGGTCTACAAATACATGTACACGCATGTTATCTACATGGCAGTTTTGTCCAGTTATGAACAACTAGCCTTTGTCAAAACACTGCTGGGCACAGGTCACTATCCTGACCTAGCCTGACTCATTTCCAGGCTTGTTTCATCAAATGTTTTTTAAATTCGTCTTTGATTTTTTAGCTAAGAACAGGTGCAAGTACACTCAGGTGCAATGATAAATCTGCAAATTCATTCACATCATGAATGTCAAACCACAATGACCAAGCACAATATGTACTGTAGTCAGTCAACTACTGCTTTTCCTGTTAAGCCTGAATTCTTACAGGAAGGGATAGCTACACAATTAGAACACAGCTATTGTTGAAGTCAGGATCAGAACAAGGTGTTAACGAAGACTTTTGTTGCATGCCTACCAGTATCTGCACGCTTCAAACCACTAAATATTCTAACAATGGCTGGGGTGCACATGTAAATCATTTCTATATGTAAATCTGCACCTTCTGAAAGGAAAGCTGTGGTTTTTCTCTGAATCCTATAAACTGTACAGTTTTAACTTCTACATATATTTGTTTCTCAGCTTTTCTTCCATTTAACATGTACAAATTACCCAATTGCATCCATAATATGCATCCTATTATTACAGCCCAGCATATGTCTCCTAAGGCATATACATAGCTATCCTAGAAACATCCATATTTTCAGAAACACTCAGGCATCACCTGTTTATATTGAGTTGTTCACATTGAGTTTTTCACTCATAATCCTCCAATGACTGTTCCTCTTAGGCAAGCTCTGAAAGTATTGATTTATTTGCTGATTCAACAGGTGTTTTTACACTGTATTGGTGGATATTTCACTTCTAAAATAGCAGTCTACATTAACATGGCAGGAGCAATCCTGGAGAGAGTCAGGAGAAACCCACAGCCATCCACAGTGTGCTGGCAGACATTCCCACCTGTGAGTGGAGATCGAACATATCAAATTTAACGCAACATGAAATTAAGACCACTAATAGCACATTAAGTCAGTGGGAAAAATAAAGACTAGTAAACAGTCTAAATTTAAAGACATAAGCCATCATGTTTCACTGATCATCATGTTCAGAATTGCAAACATGTGCCTACCCTAAATCTTGAACCACTGCTCAAAGCAATATTTCAGTAGTTTCTTCGACAACTGTGGGGCCTAGAGAAATAATTCTCGTAGTTTTATGAAGCTTATGGTGACACAAACAAACGATTTTTGGCTTTATTTTTACAATAACTGTATGCATAAATTCCATTGAAAGGGTTGAATATTTACAGTAATTATGTTCACAACATAGACATAATTAATCAAGAGGTTAATTAGGCTAACCTGACATCACAGCTACAGGGCATTTGCATGTATGTATGCAAATAAGCATAACAGGCATGTCATAGGCATGCCTATTATCCACAGTCTATATACGTACTGCTAAACACTTTTAAATTTTGAAAAATTATAAAGGTGCATAATAAAACTTGAGGGTTGTTTCTTATCTCTTTAAGGAAATTACATCTACTTTATATGGAATATTCCAGTTCACAGAAACTATCAGTATCAACTTCAGTGATCAAACTGTTTGGTCATTCAATTGTTCTTCAGAGCTCAAAATGATAATAATGACCTATTATGATGTTTTACAATGATATAAAAGGAATCTCATATGTTTCACACCAGTCAGTCATTTTTGGATGACCTCTGTCATCTTCTTTTGTCGAGGTCATCACTCTGGACAGTTTGAAATTTCAAACAGTTTGACCGCTGAACATAAATATATTCTGAGTTAGAGAAATTCTATGTTATAAAAAATGCAAATAATAAGCAGATTAAACAGTAAACACTGACACTGACTTTACAGTAAAAACTTAAAAACAACTACATTGAAGTCTCTTTGTGCTTTCTTGTAAGAAGACCAGACAAGGAAACAGTGACACTTTTATGCTCTTATTTACGAACTGGTTAATTGAGGAAAATTCCTGACAATCCCTTCTTTCTGTAAAGGTCATGTTCGATCCAGCTGGTCGCGAACATGTGATTTTATTGATTGAGGTGTGGGGTTGGGGGATATTTTAATTAATTCAACAGAAGCAGTGCAAATTATCACTCTGGATTCTCTGCCACTGAGCACCCCAGGCCCATATCCAGTTTTTAAAGTGTGTGTGTGGGGGGAGGGGGGGAGGCGGTGTCACAAAGGCAAGTACAAGAACTATCCAAGCTAATTACAGGCAAAGATCCAGGGGTTACCTACTTGTAGATTTCAGACACTCTGTTACATTTGGGACCAATAAAATTATGTGTACATTTAAAGCTGTGTAAAAACAAAACTGAACATGGCCTAAGGTGATTCACACTTTCGTGCTTGTTACCCCGTCACAAAAGATGAGATTATCACAAATTCTGGAAAAAACAAGATATTGAAAAACTGCTGCATGTAGCTGTTAAGCTCAACAAACTACATCTGCCTGCATGCCTGTTACTGTAATTAAATCTAATTACCTACAGTCATTTGAGCCAGATTCAACTATTTACATCACCTTGAAGAGATAACATTTCCAAGAACAGAACCTGTCTCAAATAAACAATGATGTTTCGCTTCTTGTGATCTTTTTTTCACATCTTTAGATCGGTGTGTAAATTTATAAGCATTAAGTCAATTTCACTTTTTATTTGTTGGATATGAGGTTAAAACTATATTAATACCAATAAACAGATTCGTTAAGATACATAATCATATACATGTATATACAGGTACCGTTTTGAAGGCAGATAAGATACAGTTATTAATTTCTTTTCTTCCAATATACATGCTCAGCTTCAGCCAAGCTTAAGCCTCAGGCCATCACAAGTATCATCATTGTTTCTTTAATTGTGTGTTCCCCATTTGGGTCATGGTGTATTAATTAACACTGTGGCATATAGCAGGTTGGTAGCACACTTTGACGATATAACTATCACAATGATGAGATACAATCCTCATGTGAACAGTGGATTGACAGATTGTTTAATGTCATATAGTGTGACCAGTATATACACTCAGCTAACAATATGATGGGTGACCTCAATCACCTGTAGTATAAATGATTATAGAGGACGAAGACACCTTTCCTCACCATTAAAACATGAACACTGCGTAACAATCCACATACATATAGTCATGCAAATTATCATCACCTTAGTCATTCTCAGAAAAATTCATACTTATAAGGTATACTTACAAACACCATAACGTCTTCTTCCCCTTTCTACTTTCGCAACATTACAACTTTGTCTGTACCTCGTTATGTATGAGCTGTCACTGTCAGCTGTTCATATGCGTATCACAGAATTAAGGGATTTTCGTCCCAGCACAGGTGGGATACATCAGTCAGTTCCTCTCTTGTGATTAGAATCCCCCATCATTCACAGGTGTTTTCAGTGGCTGTGCGCGATGGTACAAACGTTTAATCTAATTGCTCGGTGGGTGTACGTGGCACAAACAAATCTCGGTCACACTTGATGAATACCTGGCAGCTAGTATAGCATTTATCTGACATACATGTCGAGGTCGTTCACTTCATTGAACAAGTCAACGCAGCAAGCTCTCCCGTGGAAAACCTCGCCCTTGTCATGCCCAAACTCTGTCTCGTCTTAGTGGTCGAGATGAAAGACACACATCATAACAGCCAGGCAAACTTCACACACATGCAGTCAATCCTCTGGTACATCTACCACACCGACTAATTTTACCTACACTTCCGTTACAATTTCTATTTCGGAGGCCTGTGTTTTCCTCGTCGATCTGTTTTCATCTGTTGGCATCCTCACGTGTGGATGAGCTGACCTCCTGACACGCGTAGGCCTCGCGCATGCGCAGTCATGTCGCGCGCGGTGAAAACAAAAATGGATGCAAGGTGCGATGGTTGATGACATGCTGAATATTTGGGTGCCCTTCTCTAAATCGACGAGTCTCTCCTATAGAACACAGGTCTGAGAAGAGAAAATGCGCTATGACTGACAGAGCCTTACATCAGATTAATGCGGCAACGATTCTTACGCACAGACTGTGTTGCAAAATAACCGGTCTTGACGACGGTAAGCATTACAACAACAACAGAAATGCGAAATGCAGAACTTTTGAATATCATCATGACTCACTGAATGATAACTGTGTTATTAACTGTTTCCTAAGTTGTTAGTAAATGATGCTGTGTAGAAGTTGGTGATAACTATGCTAGGGGTTAGTTTTCAATCAGGAAACCCTAATATTATTTTTCGTTTTTCATGCCTGTTGATTGCACTTTTGACACTGGCATATACAACGCTAGCCAAGGATCTCGGCTGTGGTCTTTTAATATGGGGCTAGGCGTAGATCACTGCCGAGGAGCCTTCCAGGTTAAAATAGTGCTAGTTAGAATGGCTCAGAAACTCAGAGCTATGAAAATCAGTGCTGTGAAAATCCGTGAGAAATAACCAATGCATGCATGACCCGGGTAAATCTGAGATAAATTATCTTCACCAAAACATTCCTTGTTCTCTTGCCTAATTTTTTTTATATTGTGCAACCTTTACATTTCACATTTGTGACTTACTCTCACGTGTGTTGTTGACAACTTGACCAAATAAACTGCGTTGTTGCTCCCCGCTCATGCGCATCAGAGGTTGACCATTATGCAACTTGATTGGAGGTGTAGAGTTGTTTCGCATGGATGTAAATTTCAAGATATGATGTCACGGAAAGGTCAACCACATCATAAGCCGACTGACTGTATTTTCTACTTCAGCAAAGATTTACTTGAGAATGGTGAGGTAATGCTAAGTAGTGATTACAGCAAAATGTGCACAAGTATTTTAACTTTCAGAGTTAAGGTGCTTTATTCATATTCAGGAAGAATCTAACGCATCAGCCATGGAGTGGAATTGAACCAGGGGGTAGCACCTTACAAACATTATACCTAAATTGCATCCACATAGCCCTCAGGCTAAGGGTGGCTTGCGTATCACTAAATATAAGCCACCCTTGTTCTCAGGCTAGCACAACGCGCCATGAACACTTTCTGATGTTATGCATGTGTACAGGTTCTTCCATGTAAAAGGGAATGTATCCCTCACCTGTCTTTTATTTGCAGGATTAGCGGCCTTTAAAGTTTGAAGCTGAAACTACTTTCAGTGGCTAATAATTAAAAGCGATAAGGTTTTAAAGTAAATTTTTCTACTTAGTATTTCCAGTTTCCCCATTGTTTTTTCTTCGAGTTTCTGTGAATGGGAAGGTACGACTAGGGATAACCATCAATTATATTGAAGTTTAAAGTGCCCATACTGAGTTGTTGTGAGTGTCATAATGACTGTGGGTCCAGCAAACGAGCAACATGTATTTATTTCTTTGATTGTTGTTTTAGACTGCACTCAAGAATATGTCACTTATATGACAGCTGCCAGCATTATGGTGAGAGGAAACATGTACTACGATAGGAGAAACTGATAGTTGGCCGTGCTCCATCAACTAGCATGAAACGCCACCATTTTGTGTAGGCTTGTCACCTGAGACTAGTATGCTGCTAGGGTTGTGTTCGTAACTGTTTATAACTTGAAATGATCAAGAAACTTATTTCCTCCAAGACACACTGGTCTGTTGTTCACCCAAGTATTTGTTATAATTAAAACATACAACATTAAAACAGTGTGCTGCCCCTATGTGATTATGTATTACTATGTATTACATTGACAAACAACTCAGAACATTTACACCACAGCTTATAAACAGCTAATATCTCCTAGCTACCTGATTGGTCAATCCCTCATAAGCTAAAAAGCATGGGCGCATTGAGATCCCCAAGTCGACAGAACAATACTCCACACTTTAAAAGAAGATAATTCAACAAGATTGATGCAATTTCAAACAGGTTTTTACATTCAGAATGTATTTCAGAGATTTTTATAATCTTTTTAATGAAAAGTACCTCAGTCATGAGCTGTCTGTTATGTTAATGATTCTCTGAAATATATGACAGAGTGTTGTAAATGTTAGAGTGTGTGCCATGAATCACGCCAGCATAACATCAGAAAGTGTTTCATTAAAGGGAAAGGCTGCACGTACATTGTTGGGTGGCTTCTAGTTGCACAGAACCCTGTGTGTCATTTTGGGACCTTAATGAAATGTATTACATGGGTCAGCACTATGAAGTCGCAACTTGGCAATGTAAAGATGAATGGCTGTATTAATATATACCTCTTTATATACATGTAATGATACTACCCATTATGCCTGCCAACAAAGGATAGACTCCATTCTCGCCTTTCCAAGTGGCCAAAGGCTAAAAGAAGGTGCTGTAAACTTTATTATTGTGTGTAAAACTATGCATACACAAAGGTAAGTAAAAATGACCAAAAAAACAGGAGATAATGAAGAATGTGAATGGTACAATTGAATGCTGACATTGGCAGAGAAAGAAGAAATCAAGTGAAGGACTTGGCTAACACCTGTCCAGTGCAACCTGCTGGTATGAAGCCTGAGTGTTCAGTATTCATATCAAAATAGTTAACTCTTAGTGATGAAGCTTCTTCTTTAAGTGAGAAGGATTGTCAGGAACTCTGTGAAGGACAGATCAGGGTTTCCTGACCACCATGAAGGGTTGTCTGGAACTCTGTGAAGGACAGATCAGGGTTTCCTGACCAGCATGAAGGGTTGTCTGGAACTCTGTGAAGGACAGATCAGGGTTTCCTGACCAGCATGAAGGGTTGTCTGGAACTCTGTGAAGGACAGATCAGGGTTTCCTGACCACCATGAAGTGTTGCCTGGAACTCTGTGAAGGACAGATCAGGGTTTCCTGACCACCATGAAGGGTTGTCTGGAACTCTGTGAAGGACAGATCAGGGTTTCCTAACCAGCATGAAAAGAGTATTCTTCATCTTGATTGTGACGTAACACCCCAATAAAATGAATAAATATACATCCAGCAAGTTCAGGTTTCTGTCGTACATCTGTATCTGGTTAGTTAGTTCCTCTGAACATACATTTTCAGATGCTGTCTTGCCCCTCTATATGAAGGCAGTGCGAGTCTTTGGAAGGTAAGCATAACTTTCTGATTTCGCTTTGTTCCGTTATATACCCGAATTTCGAATGCCATCTTATTTTTATACAAATAGGAACTACTGAATTATGTTGTCAGTTCAGAGTAAATGTGCTAAAAACTAAAGCTGTGTGCTTGTTCACAAGCTGCAGTGTGATTGTGTGCACTGCCACTGAATGTACAAATTTCACTGCATACAGCTGTAGGTGAATGTGAACAGAGGTACTTTCTAGATCCATCTGACATTTCTGTGAGATTGTTCTCGTTTTTTTTTTAAGTGTAGTGTTATTATGTATACATTGTTTGTGTGATTTCTTCATTAAATATGAAATGAATTGTGACATTTTCATTGTTATTTAGCAATGTGTCCTGCCCATTTGAAGCTGATGAGTTTGTAATTGCTCAGAAAATTACCAGATTGTGTAAGTATTTTCGCTTCGTTATGAAAATAGTAAAAATAGTAAAATAGTAAAAAAGACAAAAAGGGCTGGGGTGATAGTAGCTCACTTAAGTTTGGTATTGTTTTAAGATTACGTAAATTTGGTAGATTTCACAGAAACTTGATGGGGCCTTTATCCCCGTTCTGTAATCAGTTTTCAATGATTTGTGTTCTCATTTATTTTCAGTGATTTGTGGCATGTCCATTTCTGTTTGTTTTTCTTGTATGGTGATCTTTTCTTGACAGCAGTTCTCTGTCCATTTCAGTGGTCAGACAAGGCAAAGATGTAGCCACCTTCAATCAGCTTCATAGGAAACTTCAGTCACAGGTGATGTTCTAATGACTGGAGCTGCACATTGTTCAGTTGTAACAGCTTTATCTGCAGATGGTTGTGGGTTTCTCTTAGGCTCTCCTTGTGTTACTCCAACCATGAACCTTAATGCTGTCCGCCATCATATCTGTGAAATATCCTTAATTATGTATAACACCAATCAGATAAATAAATAACATCTTTAAATCAATGTGGTTTCCAGAACTGAAATCCAGTTGAGCAAATCTGTATTTATAATACCTAGCTTAAAGAGCTAGCGAGAAGACACAGACTGCAGTAATTTGCACTTTTGCATGTAGTTTAAAATGTGATGACAAATTGAGCACTATTACTTGATAGTCAACTTCCAGTCACTAAATATAAATTATTTTAAGTTTTAAGCTAGCCCCACTCATAGTGATAATTATGTTGTAAGGTGCTCTTTGCCGTTCTGTAAAAGAAACCATTTAAAATATTGCTTGTTTTTAGGCCCTGAAGAGGCGATGGGCCATGCTTTATTTACTGCTGTCCCTAAGTGAGCATGACACCAGATCTAAGGTAAGTCTGTTGTGTACTCCACAAAGAAATCTGACCGGGGTTGGTTAAGTATACATGTACTCAGGGCTCCAGATAACTTTTTTGATTGACGAGTATTTACATATCCATTTGAAAATAAGAGTGAGTAAAATTACATTACACTACTTTAAATACAAGTCACCACCCACATACAGGCCATTTTTTTTAAAGCAGTTAAGATACTGATAGAAGAGCATCCTGACTACCAATAAAACCTTGGGATATGAATATTCAGTGTAACAACCAAGTGTTTTATCTCTGAGATTGCAACAGTTTTCATCATTGTTTCTGTTAGAATTAAATTTTTGTGAAAGGCATGGTCACAGCGATGTTGAGATCTTTATGGAACCCTTGTGTGAGTGAAGGTTTAAATGCTCTTCCGTTCGACAGAACACGCATTTTAAAGCCTACCTCTGCTGCTACAGATTCTATTGTGCAGGTTTCAAAAATATTTTTATCATCAGAAACTACTGCAAACGTGTGGCAGAGATCACAGGCTTTCATTCGGCCGGGAAAAGATGGCCAAGCTGAAAATGTGCTTTGTTGTTGCGAGGGCTACTGATACGCATAAATATGAAGCTGTATGCATATCTTTGTGTTTTGATGCATATCTTGTACACAAGAGTTTCAGAATTGAGTTGTATTTCTGGAAAAGTTGTGCGTAAATATGCACGCTATCTGGAGCCCTGAGTACTTCATTAGCGATTTAACAGAAATCCAGCTATAGCAACAACAACCAAAAGATGTCTTTTTATAAAGTCTAGAAATCTCTTTCTTGCCTATATTTCAAGATTTGCAGTTTGTTTCTTCCTCCTGTAACAGGTCCAGTTTGAGAACTCCCTATTCGCTCGTAACCTCCCAGGTTTCTCCACCTCCACACCCTATCATGCTCTGGGGCGCCCTCAGCCTGCACATAGCCCTGGGGGTGGTAGTTACCAGTCCGACAGCCAAACTACGGGTAGCAGCGGTATCAGTAGTATCCACAGCATGTACAGCAGTAATGATCCCACACCTGTCCACCTCTCATTAATACCCAGGTATGTGGTGGTCATTTTCGCTGTGCAGTAAGGTATGGTATTGTTATGCAGATCTGTGTTGAAAACTCAAATAGAAGTGTCTCTGCCAGTCATTGAATATTTATCCATATATGATCAAAAGGTTATGGCAAGTTATGACAGAGTGTGGCAATCAAGGATGAGTGATATCACCCCCAGCTCTCCCAGATGGTAGGACCTGGGTGACAATAAGCTATTGATGGCATTGTATGGCAGTTCTAATGTTCTCTGAAGACAAGTTGTCTTACGCAGATATGCTGAGTATATCTGTATCACACATGGGAAAGTTTGTCAGTAACTTGCCTGGGTCTCCTCAACACATAAAACTGACCGCCATTGTGGATTGAAATGAAACATGACGCAAAACAGCAGCCAAAAAAAAAATAGTGTAACTTTTTGTCATGTGTATCATGTATGTACTGTAATCGATTATTCCATTCTTTCTGCTGAACATGGTCATACAATGTACCAATAGTGGAGTTCCACATTTGAGGTCTTTTGTTGCAAATTTTGAGTCCAGCTGTGCATGTATCATGTGATTTGTCAAAATTTTGTTGACATCAATTTACAGAGCACCTATCTCACAATGCTAATGGGATACAAATGACCTTTCCTTCATTCAGGAGCCTCTTAGGTTAAAAAACTTCCAGCTCGTCAATCTTCTCTATCTTTCATCTAGTCTGAGTACCTTTTTGTGACACTTCCCTTAGATGCCCATGCTGTAAAACATGTAATTGGAAATATTTGCCTAAAAACATTTTTGACAGGTTATTAAGTGTTACAGAGGGACTTTTCTAACCTTTAGCGATGAAAGAGTTTGTACGCGAAACTCTGCTATTATAATGTCCTAAAAAGCTTTGCTTTGATAACATCCTACTCAGTATTTTTTGCTGTAAGAGAATGGAGGTTTGCCTGTTTCTTAAAGCTCGTTAGCCTTAAAGTAAAAGACAGCTCATGACTGAGGCTTTGTTCATTGAAAAATTCTCTCTTTAATGCAAAAACCTCTTTGAATCTGTACGAATTTGTTGCAGAATTATCATCCTTTCAGATATGGAGTATTTTGCTGCCAACTATTTTGCTGGCTGAAGGCATCCATGCTTTTGAGCTTATAAGAGATTGAGCAATCTCTTTCAGAGTTAGGAGATATCAGCCTGTTGTAAGCTGTGACATAAATGTTTTGAATGTTTCGTCAATATGAAATGTAATAACCTAGGACAAGGACAGTGTTTTAGTGTTCTGTGTTTTAATTATAACAAGTACACGTGTGAACAACACTGCTGTGTATTTCCAGACCATTGTGTGGGAGTAGGTTTCTTGATTATTTCATGTTATGATTTGACATATATACCTAAGTTACAAACAAAACCCTAGCAGCCTACAGTCTACGGTGACAAGAGTATTTCGTGTTTGTAAGAACTACGTCACAGCCTAGACATACTGGCTGCGTTTCATGCTGGTCAATGAAGCACAGTCAAATGTCAGTTTCATCTGCTGTAGCAGCTGTTAGCAAACTTGACTAAGAACATGCACTGTCTTTCACTTTATGTCTTGTCCCTCTTCAGCATACTTTCCATTAGTCAATGAGACTGAGTCCTCGAATGAGGCTTTGGCAGCTCAAGTGGAGTTGTTTTGTGGGCACAGCCAGGTTTCTTTCACTTATATGTAAACAAACATTACCACCATTATATACGTGAAATATGATTGAATATGTCATAAAACATCAATCAAATAAATACATGAAAGTTCCCTGGATGATTGCTTCACAGCTTGGTATTCACCCCAGCTGCAGCGGCCCAAGGAGACTTTAGCCAGGTGTCTCGTGTCACCCAGGGGCATCGTGTCCCTGGACTCAGGCAGACTAACTGGACAGGGGTGAGGACAGAGGAGAGACAGGCAACTATAGGTCAGTACAGTTTGCACCAGTCATCCAGTGACAACAGGTGGGCATCTCAATGTAAGCCCACTACCAAATTACATCCGTTGAGGACATTCTACCAATAGTGTGTTTTATGCTGTGCAGTTATTTTGGTGACACCTGTGACATTTTGAAGTTCACATGGTGCAAGTTGAGGTACTGCCCTGAAGGCTGCGATAAACTTCTTACATAATCAGAAGGTGAGAAATGGTAAATTCAGTGGAGAATTTGTTTCCGACTCACCTAGAAAGATAACTGTGACCCACAAAAGACTGTTTAATAATTCACATTACCAGAACTGGAATTAAGGCATTGAATTGAAGGAGATTCTTTCGAATTCCTTTGACTTTCGGTGGAGGAAGTCATGCTTTTTTCCTACATTCCTTCATAAGAGAAAAAAGATGTTACCATCACAACATAACCTACAGACTTTATTCCTCACTCTGGCTGTCAGAATGTGCCTAACTAAAGGCCTCTTGTGTCCTAAACGAGATGTAGTTTGAGTGGAGTTATGTTTAAGTCGTAATCCATATTGACAGCAGCATGCAAGAATGATATAAAAATATGTAGACATGTTTTGGAGTGAGTAGATGGGAGGAAAAAAAAATTTAATCATTCTGTTGATTGAACCCGGCAATTTCCCATCATGCGTTGATCACTTATTTTTACTTTTGCTGATGACTCTCTTCCTTAGGTTCAGACACAGATATGGTACCCCAGGGCTGGAGATCTGCCCCTACCACTCACCCCACCTTCACAGTACATGGCCATGACAACAGTAAGTCTCATGTAGCCTGGGGTACAATCTGTCTTCCTCTGAGTGGTGACACCTGACCTCTCTTTTTCCTCATGATATACTAGTGGCTCCACCTTGGTAGAATTAAGGAATTTTTTACGGTGTCTGTGTGCCCCATATCTTCTAAGGCCTATTACGTTGTCATTTTTGCAACCTTTTGATCTGAATTGGGGAAATCAAAAGTTAACCCACTTTGTGTTAAAAAAACAATCTTGTTTATTTCTGTTGTCATGTGTTACTCACACATTTTCCCCAACCAAGGCTTACCAGATTTATGTGTAGAATCTTCATCGCCAGTTACTCAAAACATGAATTCTTCAAATTTTTTAAGTTTCATGGATGTTGAACTCATGTTTCATGAATAATGTCCTCCTTTTCTGACTGTAATCAATTATGTGTAGGATCAGGTAATTAAAATTTAAAATTTGGATTGTGAATGTCTGTTTCAGCATCTTTTGCATTGCCAGAACTGGAGCTAGTTGATGGATTACTCATGGTTTTCCAGGGAATTGAATCAAAATGGATCAAATTTGACAACACAAAGGACAGTTACACAGTCATCAGTAATGTATGTTCACAGTTGGTGATCAGTTTCAATATCTACCGGTATGCCCTAAATGACTTGAAATTTCTTCCATGATAGTGTTGCTCATTTGGCCTGATTCTGAGTTTTCTGTTGTTAAAAATTGTTTTGAAGTTTGTTTGGAAGATAGGATGACATCCTACTAAAAAAATGTAAGTTTGTTTTATGACATTAATTAGCGTGAAAAAAAAACTCTCTCTGGGCAAAATTTTAGGTCATTTATATAGTAAATCCAATCAATTTCTTCTTTTTCTTTGAAAGAACTTCAGTAATTTTAAGAGAGAAAAACTAAGGAGAATGGTGAAGTAATTGAAAAAATAAGGACTTTTCTTTTGAGAACGGGCATGTGTACTCCAACTTTATTTCAGCTACGTATTGTACAGCATGTATTTGTTCCCCTATTTATGAATTTCAATCTGGGCATACACATAAGGGTAACTCTTGCTTTTCCTTTTTGATATGCCTTGGTCATGGAATTTGTATGCGCTCTCATGGATGCTCAAATCTCATCACTGTTTTTACAGTCAGGTATCCCAAAGTCAGTTCGGCAGATGGTAAGTAAAATGGCTGAACTAGGATGGCTCTACAACAAAGCACAGAAATATTTAAATGCCAGAAGTTCAGACAAAGCCTTCGGGAGGGTAGGAAAGGTGAGCATGGGCTGTACATGTAGTTATCTCCCTTTTATATTTCTAAAACTTTGCAGTATTACGTCATTCTTGGTTGTATGCAGTTAAAGCTTATTTCTGATGATATCTACAGCACTCTAATTATTGGAGCACTTTCTGTTTTTAATATTTCCATATAGGAAATGAGATGTTTGAATCATGTAAATCTTAATTCAGAAGTTCTGGCCAATACGCAGGTTTCAAGTTTTACCCCTTTTTCGAGTTTTATCCTTGAGGTAGGGTCATTTCCCTATCCTTTAACATGGCAGGTTATGTGTTCAGAAGAATCTACAGTTGGAATTTTGTTTCTGTTGCTCAAAATGGTACGTGTCGTCACTGGAGAGCACATTTCAGAAGCTTTTATTTCATCACTGTTGATAAATGTTCAACATCATATATACCAGCCGATGCAGATAGACCCTACCGTGCTGTAAAGCAGTGACTTCACATCACAATGGGACATCACTTTGTTGTTGTAACATTCCATCTCAAAATCTGCGTACTGTAGGATTTTACAGAAAGTAGAATGAAATCAGTACTAATCAGAATGAAGCTCTAAAAGTCTGGCCAAATGTACACAGTATGTTAACAAAGAGTTACAGGTATTCAGCTGTCAGTTTCAGGTACCAAACCTTTTTGATAATTATCACTTGTGGTTGTGTTGCAGAGCTTCTGTGAGGCGTTGAAGCAGGAGTTGACAGAGTACTACAGACTGATCGCTGTTGTCAAAGCTCAGGTATAAGTCGTGTGTGTGCCATGTCATAAAAGCAGCGGGAAGATGTTCAAATACATGTGTGATGACGTAAAATTTCGCATTTCATGAAGTTGAAGATTTTGCCTGATAGTGAGAGCTCTGTTGATCTTAGAAAGGTGTTAGGTTTGTTTGGAAGGTTGGATGATACCCTACTGAGGAGAAAAGTTTCGGCTCCAAAAGTTTTTTTATATGACATTAAAAATGCACTTCATTGCGAGCAAACTTTTCGTCATTGACCATATATACTGTCTCATTTGTTATTTCGCAAAGGATGCTTGCTTCTTCAATTCCATGAATATCTGGCATGTCTGGAGTGTTTTGTTTCTCACATGCACCAGATATTTTCAAAGAGTTCAAAACCCAGCATTATATAAAGTTTGAATTTGTCAGGCATTCAGTTAGTCCTTAATTTACACATTAATAAATTGGCATACATTCATGATAAACTCCAGGCACAACTCCTGGGTGTTTTCTTCTTTGTGCTTCTTGCCTTTTTGACAAAACACCAGTTTAATCCTCCATTCCAGGAAATGAATAAATGGAATACTGTGGATAACATCAAGTTAGCTTGATTTCAGGTGGACCAGGATGCCTCAAATAAAGCCCTACCAGACTGTGAAAAGATGACGCTACGCAGGCTGGCCGTCTGGGCGTTCGACCCCCTCATCAGATTCAAGGCCTTGGCTGCTCTTGTGGACGTCTGCAAAGGTAACATCTGTGAATTTGTCAGTAGGTGAAGTCACAGTGTTTTTCCTGCTTTTTTTTTCATGTATTCTGTGCAAATTTTCAGACGCGAGTCCTATGGATGTGAAACACAGAGCCAAAAAGTTGTTGTCGCTTAGACCTGTAATGGTGAAATCCACAGCCTGCAATCAATAATTCAAATGTTTATCACTAATTGCCATTTTGCTTTCCTCATAAGCGATTCACAAACAGTTCATGGATGAAAATGTGAAATTATGATAGATTTACATTAGTGTCTTGATCATAAACAAAGGCCAGGCAACAGAATTATCCACATGCAAGAAGACTGAGCATTCATTATACAATACATTCCAAAGTCTATAGGCTCTAGTTTTTTCATGTAAATTCCTACTGTTTGTATTAGCAATGTTGTTATTGTACAGATAACTTGTACTCACAATGCTGTTGGATCTGTAATAAAAAAATTTTCATGCTCTCTTACTTTCATTCTTTTCTGAAACACTTTTATGGTCCAGTGCTTATAGTGAGACAATAGGAAAATTCTTTTCTTTGCATGTAGCATGGCTGTGAGAACTACTCATCCATGGTCACTAGCTATGAGATGATCACCAAGACATGCATGTGGTGTATCTCTTTAATTCACACCATATTCAGTAGCGGTATCTGTAGATCCAGGCTCAAACCCGGGTGGGGTCATACCAAAGACTTTTAAAATGGTACTTGTTGCAGCCCCACTCGGTGCTCAGTACTGATAGGTTAGAACATGGAAACAGGACTTGTCGGCCCAATTTCATTGTAATATGACTGGGTGAAGTGTCTTGTGTGGTGTCTTCAGCAGCACTTTGGCAGCATGGACTCCCCCTTCCAAAACAGAGACACAGTACATGTCTGTGGACTCCTCCTCTTCATATGACTGAAATATTGTTGAGTACAACTATAAACCCAAGCAAACATACATACCTTAGGTTCGACTCAGAAATGTTAACCCCAAGCTAACAAATAAATATGCTGTTGTTGTTTCAGGAAAGAAGGGAGGTGCCCTTTGTTCAGCTATATACTCCTACATGCAGCACGGAGACCCACAGATGCGCATCTTAGTTAAGCATATGCTTACCATTGTGAGTTAGCTCCCTTTGAATATTATAATTAACTATGACACTTCACTGTTTTCCCATAACAAGGAGGAAAGTGGTAAACATGGCCGGCTTTTATGCCAGAGATCATATCATCATAGCTCCCATCCTGCGCATCAGTAGAGACGACAAGAGATTGCGAAAAAGTTATGTGGGAAATTTCAAAGTACCTGAATTCTTTTATTCTTCAACCATACTGAAAATGTTCATCCATCATTTTCCACACATCTTGTTCTCAATGGAGTAAAGCTATGATCACACTATACATGGGAATATGTCTGGGGCCCGAACCGCAATAACATTTTCGGAGCGTTGCATTCATACACTGGAAATTCAGAGCAGACACCATGTCCTAAGAAAAATTATTTTGTGAATAAATTGGTCATTATTTAGGTTAGCACTGGACGAACTGATAATACCATTAGTAATCAATTTATAATTAGAAATTTATGAAGAAATTACACTCTATGTTGTTGCTTTTGTAGTTGTGTTGATGTGAATTTCCACACTTACTAGTGTACTTAAGGGTGCAATACATGTAATTAAGCGACTGTTTTGTGTCTGACATACTGGACGGAAAAAATAGGTCTGTAAGTCATCTGGCAGAATCCATGGCCTGACACAAATTCGTTTCCAATGTGTGTGAATGGTTCTACCTTTTACTACAAATAGCTTTTTGCCAAAAAATGGGAATGGAATTTGATAAGGCCACTGGATGGTTTTTGGTGTGTACTGTGAACAAAACTTCAGAGTAACTGTTTAAACCATCAAAAATTTCTGTTTGTTTTTCCAGGTTGCCCAGCCAGTGTACATTACTCTGGTACGATGGAGTTACGATGGAGAGCTAGATGATCCCTATCATGAGGTCTGTGATTATTTCCATTCTTAGTTTTGTACCAGGTTTTGAAATTCTTGGCATAGGGACTTCAGCAGAAGCCTCAGCAAGCCTGCAAATAGGTGCCTCACATTTTTCAAGACACCCCTGTACACAAAATGGCATGGCCATGTTTTCTGTGCCATACCATAATTTCTCCATAACATGAGACACTCTATAATTGGGACATCCTGAAGTAAGCCAGGAAAATCACACAGGTCTCCTGCGACAGCTCACAGCAGGTGGTATTGTCCTGCCAGCAAGGCTGTATAGACTGGCTTACACAACAGCCCAGTCTGTCCGGGAGATTTATAGTTTTTAATACAATATGCTAAAAATAGCCTAATGAAAATTGAACACCATGTTGACACAGTGTTGGCACATGATTTCCGGCTCGAAAAAGTTTTCAAATGGGCTCCTTTTCTACAGCCAGCACAATAGTTTTCTCCTTCAGTCTGGCTAAATTTACCGATACACCTCAAATTAATTACACTGGCAGTACATTAACCTTGGTGCATTTGTCAAATGTATGAATTTACATCATATTATAAATAAGAGACCGACAGCAGGGTAATTTATCTGAATGAGGGGATGGGGAGTTTTCTTATACACAGTCATAATTTTCTCGATAGTAATCTGTAGAGCTTCGGCCAGAATTTCTTCACCTACAATTCACATGAAAGTGACAAGTCAAAAAAAAAAAATAGTTACCAATAGATACATCTATTCTAAGTGAAAATCACAGATGTTGAGTGATGATCCATTGCTATTTAATAATTAATCTGTCACTATCAGGATAAAATCTTGATGTTGCTTTTTCGTCCGTGTTCTGCATGTTATACACAATAATTCAAACCCACAACTGTCATGGTAAGAAAAGAAATACTTCCTAAGTTGATAAAGCTCATGTATGAGCAGCAAAGTTTCTTTTTTGCACGGGTATGTCCAAGCCTGAATTCTATAAACACTACAAAATTCAGTTTGAGGATATAGTCGAGTGTATATATTTGCAATTGAATGAACTGACACAGTGGTGAACATTTGTCGCTGCGTGGCCTCGCCCAGTTGCATTCTTATGCTAGTTAGCTATCAAGAAGTGATCGGTTGTAGTCCCTCAGTTTACAGAGGACTTCATGGAAATCCTGCAATTTTTTTTGCTGAAGTGTTGCTGGCAGTTATAAGAGTGAGCATCTTGTATTAGGGAAGACTAGAAATCGGCGCCTGTAGACACACCCGTGTTTGAATAGTGTTGTAACATACATCATTAGATGTGGCTGACGTAAGACGACCAGTTCAATCAAGTTCAAGGGACTCCTGGTCACCCCTGGCAGGACTTTAAATCTTCCAAACCACAAGCCCTTCTGAGATTGTATACATAATGTGCAACTTTGTTGTTGTTATTGGAAGCTCTACATCAAGTTCATACATTCAGAAGCCTGCACCAGTTCAGAAGCCTCTGCCAGTTCACAAGCCTCTGCCAGTTCTCTGCCAGTACAGAAGCCTCTGCCAGTTCAGAAGCCTCTGCCAGTTCAGCAGCCTCTACCAGTACAGAAGCCTCTGCCAGTTCAGAAGCCTCTGCCAGTTCTCTGCCAGTTCAGAAGCCTCTGCCAGTTCAGAAGCCTCTGCCAGTTGTCTGCCAGTTCAGCAGCCTCTGCCAGTACAGAAGCCTCTGCCAGTTCAGAAGCCTCTGCCAGTTCTCTGCCAGTTCAGAAGCCTCTGCCAGTACAGAAGCCTCTGCCAGTTCAGAAGCCTCTGCCAGTTCTCTGCCAGTACAGAAGCCTCTACCCAGTTCAGAAGCCTCTGCCAGTTCAGAAGCCTCTGCAGAAGCCTCTGCCAGTTCAGAAGCCTCTGCCAGTTCTCTGCCAGTTCAGCAGCCTCTGCCAGTACAGAAGCCTCTACCCAGTTCAGAAGCCTCTGCCAGTTCAGAAGCCTCTGCAGAAGCCTCTGCCAGTTCAGAAGCCTCTGCCAGTTCTCTGCCAGTTCAGCAGCCTCTGCCAGTACAGAAGCCTCTACCCAGTTCAGAAGCCTCTGCCAGTTCAGAAGCCTCTGCCAGTTCAGAAGCCTCGACCACGAGCATTTCTTCTTCTCTGTATCACTATATCACTATACAGTAGAAGCTAGACGAAGGATTAGCGTACAAATTCAGTGCACATTTGATTCAGGTTTAAAACAATTCACAGGCACCGAGAAATAAGGTTGTATATTTTATATTAAATCTGTATCAAGTCACTGACATGATATTTCACTCTGATGGATGTATGCGTGGATTTATAAACTTTGTCAAAGCGTATGTATGCACACTTACTGAAGCCCAAAGTCATTTAGTGAAAAATTACACTAAATCTTGGAACAAAAACACGGTTCACACATTTCAATCCTTTAAATTTAGAAATCACAGAAAATATCCCTCAATCTGGAGATACTTATATTTCTTAGCGGTTTATGTACCAATTTTAAAATTATCTGAAAAAACTTTCACTGATCTGTACGCCAAGTAGTTGGACATGATTTCAGCATGGTTGGTCTGTAATTCAAGTTTTAAAATTACAAATACATGTACCAGTGATATCAGACGCTATTACTTCCCGGACTGATGAATTCTTCTAAAGGCTAAGCAATATATTTCACCAAATTGGAGGTTTTGTGTAATATTACAGTTTATAGGCGTATCAATGTGTGCATAGCTTACAGTGGCATTAAAAGTGAAACTTTTCACAACCTTACAGGGAGCCTCTCCAGTCTCAGCCAGCTAGTGTGGCTTAATGAGGCGTGACGAAAGCATGGACTGTCAGTAACTGACTACTGGTAATCTTCTGTACTCCCCTCTGAGAGTTTATGACTTATGACAACAGCACTAGCAAGACATCATGGTATACACTTGCCCAAAAAGCATCCCATATTATGGAGAAGCTATGTTACTGAACAAAGGTCATTCCACTTTCAGCAAAGGGGTGTATTCAGAAAAGTCAGGCACGTATTTGCAAGTTTGCCTTAGTAGTGTGAAGTGCCCACTTTTGGGTAGAAAGTACTTCCAGCACCAGTTTTGTACTGTTTATGCCTATCTTTGCCTTCCGTATTGAAAAAAGAGGTGAAGTCAGAAAAAGACCTTACCAAAGATGCATCAGTTGTCAAGAGATTTCATCGATTACGTGTGACCCTTTGCCAACTATAACACTGCCATTGCTTCTCTGCTTTTACTGTCTTCTATGTTCCTGCCAATTCCATTGTCGAGGGCATCACCAGGGCTTTGTTTTCATCCTTTTTACCGGAATCTAAATGGATTTACCCAGGTTATCAACCAGAATCCTTCGATAACTTATCCAAATCTAGTGTCTCAAGAATTTGATCCAAGTGAAAGTATATGAAAGCAAATGGATTTTGGGGTACCATGTTCAGAACTTTAATGATCTGAAGCACTGCATTTTTTTCTTTCTATAAAACAATGAATTTGAATTTGACTTTTTTTTATGGCAATTCAAGAAGTTTCATGTTTACGGGAGTCATGACGAGAGTCTGATTCCTGGATTCCCATTGGAAGTAAAGCCCTGATCACTCATGCTGCTGAGAACAATTCCCTGACCTCGTCCTTGTTTTGTAGTATGGTTCAGCATTGACATTACAATAGGAAGTTTTCTCAAGTGTGTAATAAGGAGCTGGGGTTTTCTCCTGTCCCCATTTCTTTTTTCCTCAATCCATAAAGCTGAGTGCTGTCATGCAAGTAGAATACTCTGAGCTGAAAATCAGAAAAAAAATAAATACATGAAGCAAATAAAAAAAATCTTGTTTTGTCTTTTTCTTTTGCGAGGGTTTTTTTTTTATTATTCCTGATTCTTTAAGCTGTGTGGTGTATCAGTTTTTTGTAGCCTCTGATCCGACAGTGAAGGATGAGCGCCTGTGGTTTGAGAAGTACAGCCTGAGGAAATCCATGATCCCCACCTTCATGTCTACAGATCAGGCCAGGAGGGTGAGCAGCAGCAAGCACTGTTACAAGCTTGCAAACAGGTGCCTGGCACTTTTTGAAAACGCCCCTTTGGACAAACTGGTATGACCATGCTTTCCATGTTATATAATTCTGGACAAAGTTCACTTGTGTCATACCACTGTTTTCAAAAATGTCAGACACCTAGTTGCAGGCTTGTTGTTAACCCAATACTGGTAGTAATTACTTTTGTATATAGGTGAAACATAAGCATACATGAACGCTCTGAGTGTTTATGACAGGTGAATAACTGGCTTATAAGAGAGTTATACACCTCTTATCAACACCTGTGGTCAGAGAAACCACACAGTACGTACCATAAAGACTCCTGGGTGAAAAAAGAACCAGTATGTAAGTATAAAGAAGCATTTATCTTCCTCAGTGGCAGCATGAGAACTGGCATCTTGCAAGACGCCCTGTAGCACATCACGTCTGATGCTTCACTGAAGCCCTTCAGCTGAAAACATTGCTTAACTTGTTTGAACGCTCAAAATTATTATATTAATTTATTGAAATATAAATAATAAATAGAAGATTGTGCAGTGAAAGCATTGCTTAACTTGTTTGAATGCACAAAATTCAGATGGATTTATAGAAATATAAATAATAATTAGAATGTTGCGCAGTGAAGTTTGAAGACCATAATTACTGTAATATCTCCATGAAATGGGACACTGAGTAATTGAGATACCTTGAAGTCAGGCCAGAAAGCTCACACAAGTCTCCCTCAACCACTCACAGCGGGTGGTATTGGCCTGCCATCAAGGCTATATAGTCTGGCCTACACAACGGCCCAATTTTCCGGGCAACTTATGGTCAATATACAATGTGCCAAAAAAAAATGGCCTAATGAAAATTGAACACCACATTGACACAGTGTTGGCACACAACTTCGGACCCGATATTTTCAAAATGGGTTCCTATTTCACGATAAGCGCAATGGTTTTACCTTCATCCTAGTTAAATGTATTGACAGACCTCAGATGAATTACACTGGCACTACATTAACCTTGGTGCATTTGTCAAATTCATGAATTTAGGTCATATTATAACAGACCGATGGCAGGGTAATTTAGCTGAATGCTGCGATGGGAAGCTGTAGTTTTTGTTGTTATACACACTCGTAATTTTCTCCATAGTAATGCGAGGAGCTTCGGACAACTTTCCTTCTCCTACAGTTCACATGAAAGTGACACCAGCAGGCACACGGACATGTACTTGAAGTGAAGATCTCAAGTGTTGAGTTATAATCCATTGCTCTTTAATAATTAATCTGTCACTATCAGCATAAAATCTTGCTGTTGGTTGTTCATCCATATCCATGTTCTGCATGTTATACACCATAATTAATTCAAACCCACAACTATCATGGTGAAAAAAAAAATGTTTCATTCATAACTTCATTAAGCTCATGTACTAGCGGCAAACTTTCATTTTTGCAGAGGTACATGTATATCCAAGCCTGAATTCTATAAACACTGCAAAATCCATTTTAGAATACACATAGGTGCAAAGGTTTCCTGTGGCTGCTCCCAGTCACAAATTACCCGTCAAGAAATGATGGGTTGTAGTCCCTCAGTCGAAAGATGTCTTCATGGAAATCCTGCAATCCATTAATATTTTTTTTCTGAGGTAATATTACAGGAAATTTATATGAGTGAGTATCTTGTATTGAGAAAGACTAGAAATCGGGGACCTGTTGACATACCAGCTATGTTTGAAGAGTGTTGTAACATACAGCATTAGATGTGGCTGATATCAGACAACCAGTTCAATCGAGTTCAGTGAACCCATTGTGACATGGAATCTGGCAGCAGAGCTTCAAGGCTTCTAAACAGTTTGCCTTTCTGAGATTGTACTGAATTTGCAACTTTGCTGTGGTTATTTGAAGCTCTGCATCAAGTTCCCCTGACCACAAGCCTCCACCACGTGCATTTCTTGTTCTCTCTATCACTATACAATACAAGCTAGATGAAGAATCAGTGTACAAATTCAGTGCACATTTGATTCAGGGTTAAAACAATTCACTGGCACCAAGAAATACGTACATATATGTATATTATGGTTAATCTGTATCAAGTCATTGACATGATATTTCACTCTGATGGATGCACCCCCAGATTGCAGTCTTTGTCAAAACTATATGTATGCTCACTTACTGAAACCCTAGGTCATTTAGCAAAAAAGTACACTAAATCTTGGAACAAAAACACGGTTCACACATCTCAATCTTGTAAATACATTTAGAAATCACAAATATCCTTCAATCTGTAGACTTATATTTTTTACCTGATTATATATGAATTTGAAAATAACATGAAACAATTTTCACTGACCTGTGCGACAAGAGGTTGGATAAGATTTCAGCACCACTGCGTTGTAATTCAAGTTTTAAAATTACAAATACATTTGCCAGTGATATCAGACGCTATTTCTTGGCGGACTAACTAATTCTTCTAAATGCTAAGCCATTAGTTTACTGAATCGCATGGTTTTGTGTAATATTACAGTTTATAGGCATATCATTGTGTGCATAGCTTACAGTGGCATAAAAAGTTTTTCTACAACTTGGCAGGGAGCCTCTCCAGTCTCAGCCAGCTAGTGTGGCTTAATGAGGTGTGACGAAAGCATGGACTGTCAGTAACTGACTACTGGTAATGTTCTGTACTCCCCACTGAGAGTTTATGACTTATGACAACAGCACTGGCAAGGCATCATGGTGTACAGTTGCCCAAAAAGCATCCCATATTATGGAGAAGCTACAGTAGTGGTAGTGTTCTTGTGAAAGGTGGAAAAGACAAGCCACGAGACATTGCAAGGGTTATCATTTCCTCCTCTCACTTGGACAACATTTATGTTTTTCCGGCAGAACTATGACCATGTAGTGGCGAAAAACAGTATACATAGTAGTCATGTCTGTTTGTCAGCCTGTCTGTGTGTTTGGACCAGAGCAGCCATGGCTGGCTCAGATGGTTATAGGGAAAGACCACGCAAAAATAGAGTTATGGCAAGTGAAAAGACCATTAAAAACTATCTGAAAATAACTTCACTGAATTTCTTTTAGATTTTTTTCTGGTCAGGTAAATGCCATCAAGTGTTTTGATTAGGCCATCATTAGGGGTTCAAGCCGTTCAGGCTTGAATCCCTTTTGTTCTCGTTTTGCTGTTGGGTAATTATATCATGTGACCCAAAAACTTGTTTTTTCAAAACAGTTTCTTAACTGTTTAAGAATTTTACTGTCGGAAATTGTTGTGTCTGATGCAGTTTGGGACGCTGATTCGGAATATGCAAATTTTGGGGGGGAAAAAAACGGAAGTAACTTCACCAAAACCTGAAGTGAGTGTATCTCCATAATGAATAAAGCTACAGACGCAGTCTTAAGGCCTAGCAGCAACCCAAGGCATGGAGACGAATTTCACATAACCGGAAGTGAAGTCAGCAAATCGGAAGTAGTACACACCAAAGCAAAATCAGCATTTTCGCAAGTTTCAAAACTGAGGTGGCAAGGCAGAAGTGCACAAAACTTAGGTAGGTAGTATGCATGGGGATTGTGTTTTGTGAATATAAGTTTGGATGCTCTCGGTCACATGACTACCATATTGGAATGATAAGAAAACTTTTGAGAGGCATTTTCTTCCAAACACCAAATGCAGTTGACCTGAAATTTACAAGTGACAGGTAACAAGTAACAACTGTTACCTCTGGATTATTTGGTCGGAAAGAGAATGCATTGTATGAGTAAATAAGCAAAACCTGAAGTGATGTCATGTGAAAACAAAAATTTCGAATTTGAGTTATTTTAAATACGCTACCCGACATAGTTTGCTTTCCTGATCACAAATCTGACCTTATTTCTTTCCTACGATGCATACCCTTGTCGCAAATTGCAATCAGAGTATGATACAGTGCTATTTTCCCCATATTTGCAGGTCATATTAGGGAAGATGGTTAAAGCTATAAAGCTCAAGATCGCTCAGTGGAAAGCACTATATATGTACTGTGTGTGTGCTGAAAATCTTGAGCTGTCTTAAAAATGCAGGATCTGCAGGGCTTCAAAAGTTTACAGAAGGCTGATTTACTGTATTTGGCACATTTTTATCTATATGCTATATAATGAGTATACTACGAATTCGTGTTTAGGAGGAATGTGCAAATATCAATGCTACCCCACATAATTTGACGTCCTGATCACGAATCTTATTTCTCTCCTGTGATGCATACTTTCGTCTCTAATTGCAAGCAAAATGGGAAAAGGTGCAACTTTCCCTCTATTTGGAGGTCATGTGACAGAAATACTTTACATCCGTAAAGCTGAAAATCAGCAAGTACAAATCACTACATATGCACGATATGTGTGCCTAAATTCGTTGTGCTGTGTTAATAAATAGAGGACTTGCAAGGCTTCAGACATTGTTCACAGGCCGATTTTCTACATATGGCATTTACATCTGTATACATGCTAAATAATGTACATGCAGTGTATTAATCGCTCCCAAGAATTTATGCTTTCTAAAGCAGAAATTTAATGTCATATTACCTTTTTAACACACAGGCAAACTTTACAGGAGTACACTTCTCAGGAACTGTATTGGTCTGCCAGTAATCTGCGGATGGTCATGGGTTTCCCCTGGACTCAGCCCGGTTCCCTCCCACCATCATGCTGGCTGTCGTGGTATAAGTCAGGACGGCATAAAACACCAATCAAATAAGTAAATAAATGAACATTATTCAGAACTAAACATAAAAGGTCTACAACAAAGTTTTGTGACGTCATTGGTGAACCACATCATCAGTATGGTGGGGCCTCCGTGGCTCAGTCGGTTAGCGCTCTATCGCAGCTCAGTGACCCGAAGCCTCCCACGTACGGCTGGAGAGGAAGCCAGCATGAGCTGGTCTTGAACTCACAGCGACCGCATTGGTCATCGGACTGCATTTATTTTGTTAAAAAAAAATCTAAAAAATTCAGTGTTGGTGTTTTCATATTCTCTTTTTAATGGTCTTGTAACTCAGCATAACTTCATGTTTGAGTGGTCTTTCACTTTCAAGCACTGGCAACGCTGCGTGTTTCATGCCTGTTACCCGTCATCTCGTGTTACAATCCAGCACTTCTGCAGAAAGACGGCCAGTATTTTTTCAGTCAGGATGCAGCTTTGAATCTGATCGAGCAAATTGTCAAGTGAGCTCTAGAGTAACAAATAAATACTTGAGGTTTGTGTTCCAGATTTTGCTGACAGGAAAGTCCATTAACTTCCTGAAGGAGGTGTGTCATGACAGGACTCCTATTGTGGGCCGAGAGGATGCCATGAACATGAATATGGAAGAAGGTGGGCTGGCCAAGGTATTGCCACATTGTCATATTTGAGTTACTGTAAATCTTCAACCTTTTAAATCTTTAAAGCAGTTTTTAAAGGGTAATTTATGCAGACAGTCATTGTGAAAATAAAGCCAAAAATGAGTTTGTATGTACAAAAAATGTATCACCATAGGTATAAGCTTCATAAGAATTATTTCTCTAGACCCTACAGTTTTCCAAGAATATGCTGAAATATTGCTTTCAGCAATGGTTGAGAAGGTTGAAGAATTACGGTACCATAATATGAGAATGTTTCTCTCCTGAGATATAGATTAATGTATGCATTTACATGGAAATGGAAGAAGGTATAGGCTAATCTTACTGTAACTGTGTTAGGAAATTTGAGTTGCTCATGAGAATGTTCGTGTCCTGAGTGACAGCTTCAGGATATCTGAGAACATGGATATGGAAGAAAGTAGACTAGCCAAGGTCTAGTTGCAGCATAAGATTTTAGTGACCTATCATTATGTTCACACCCTGAGTTACAGCTTTAGGATATCTATGAACATGGATATAAAAGAAGGCATTCTAGCCTTGCTAAAGCCACAATATATGGGTGTGACCTCTTCTTGGTCATCGAATTACCTATAATAACATTCATTTCATGGCTTACAAGTGTAGGATATCTGTTACAAACGTGGATATGGACGTAGGGTTATGCAGAGGAGCAGTAACTTTACAGTTTTGTGTGAAGCTGAGTGATGCAGCACTTTTCTGCGTAAGGGATATCAGGGTAACATACACTCCTGAGTCTTCTAGTACTGCACAGCAGCTTTACAGAGTACCTCACAGTTCTTTGCTGTTCAGTATCATACAGGTACAGAGCTGTTCCACAAGGTGTATTAGTAATACATGTTCATAGCAGGAGAAAAAAAATAGTAAATAAATAATACCTGTGTTTCTCGTTAATTGCAGGTGCAAAGTCCATGTTTTCCCAGGACACTAACACTGTGTTTCAGCAGAGGATTGACACAGTTTACAAGGAAACCAGTCAACATTTACTGGATGTGTTCCATAACAAATACAAGTTCATGGACCACTTGAAGGTAAATTTTCATGGCTCTGCGAAAAAAACAAATAGCTTTTATGACATGAAAAACAAATATCCTTAAACTCATTAAATATGTTATTACATGTGACCTTAATTGCGCTGAGGAAAACTTGATTATACAAGATTTAACTGAAGACAGTTTTTTGTGTGTACAGAATCAGCAATGGCAGAGTGGTGTAAGGGATTACCCTTGCTACAGCATACAGTTTATTTATTTATTTATTTGATTGGTGTTATACGCCGTTCTCAAGAATATTTCACTTGAACGACAGAGGCAAGCATTATGGTGGGAGAAAGGCGAGCAGAGCCCGGGGCAAACCCATGACCATCTGCAGGTTGCTGGCAAACCTTTCCGGAGAGGAAGCCAGCATGAGCTGAACTCACAGCGACCACATTGGTGAGAGGCATCTAGGTCATTGCAATGTGCTGGCGCCATAAAACCTGCTACAGTATACAAGCTGTTACATAATGAATAATTGCTGGAGGTTTGTTAGGTACCTGGTAAGGTACAATCATTAGCTGCCTGGTTTCAAAAACCTGATCACTAGTGGATCTTCTTTTGTGCTGGGGAATTCAGGAATAGTTGTCAAAACAGTAGTTAATGAATGTATACCTTGTTGCAACCTTAACAGTTGTGTAATTTAAATGTGTTTTACATTGATGCCTGCAACTGGAGTGTTTACACTTCAGCACTCTGCCCAGTTTCCTTCCCCCATAATTCTGGTTGCTGACATTTAAATGAAATATTCTTGAGTATGGAGTAGACCACAAATCAAACAAATAGATAAACAAACATGTTTATGTTCCAGGCCATGAGGAGGTATTTGTTACTAGGTCAGGGAGATTTCATACGCCATCTCATGGACTTGTTAGAGTGAGTTAATTTTATATAGTCTACTTAGTGTTCTAAATGTGCATGATTTGACACTGCTTCACTCTCACAGTGTGTAGGGGCCTTTGCTGACAATAAGCAACTGACGCCTCTGGTTGGGATATACACTGTTGTATAATCAATGAAATTACAGGGCCCACTTGCATGAAGGCGACTTAGCCTTAATAGCACATAAGTACCATGGTACGGTAGCTACATGCTCGTAATGTTAAGAGGGCTTCGTGCTAGTGGCCACTGGTCTTTCACCAGTATCGAGAGGTGTTAGTCTGTGTGTCAAGTGGTAAGGTTTGTCGGTAACATGCCAAATGTCAGTGGTTTATCAAGGGCACTGCTGATTCCTGCAACTTACCAACAGTCTGTGATTTCACTTTTTGGTACCGCATTGCGAAGTATGAAGAAGTGTGCTTGGCTTTTGTCAGTTGTCGGGTACATGTTGCAGAGTTGCACAAATTTCCTGTAAATTTCTGTAAGCCAAATCAGCCACCTGAGATCATACACCACAATGTTGAAACTTATATTACAGATACGTAAATGACCTAAAATTTCGTCCAGTAAATTGTGCTTATGGAGGTAAATAAATGTCATTAAGTACTACATTTGTTGCTGAAACTTACTACTTAAAGAGGTAAAGAAATGTCATTAAATACTACATTTGATGCTGAAAGTTACATTTTTTCTGGTAGGATATTATCCTGCCTTTCAAACAAAACTTAAAAGCACCTTCCCACATTCAGCAGAACTCACAGAATCAGGAAAACTGAGCAACTTAGTCATGGATGAAATTTTAGGTCATTTAGAGTGGCCCATATTCTGCTTTAAAGTTTGCCCAAAAAGGGCATTTAGAGGTAAATAAGTCTCATAAATTGTTTACTTCTGGTGCAGAATCTTACATTTTCCTAGTAGGATATCATCCTGTTCCATAAGCAAACTTCGAAACGAGTTTCCAAGATCAACACATCTCCCAGAATGTGGCAAAATGTGTAACTTAGTTAAGGTCGAAATTTTAGGTCAAATCCAGAAAACATCAAAAAATTATGTTAGAAGGACAAAATTTGATAAAAGCAAGCCTGAAGTTAACAATACTGTGTGTTTACAGAGAAGATCTAGCCAAGCCAGCAGGTAATCTGTTCTTCCACAACCTAACTGGCATCCTGGAGACAGCAATCAGAGCCACAAATGCTCAGTTTGATGACACGGATATTCTCAAGAGGCTGGATGTGCGCTTGTTAGAGGTAAGCTAAGATGGGGAGCAGGCAGGAAGGAGATTCTACTACCACTCAAAATCTGCTTGTGTCAGTTTGATTAAAACCAGGTTTGCCTTTTCTCGCTAAACCATGGGTCATCCCTATACAGGGTCATGTCTATACACGGATGACTCTGGAATGTTGGTGGGTAATTCTTGTTCAGATACATGTAACTCATGTCATCCAGTAAGGTGCCAGATTGAGTAGTTGTGACCAGAGCGTCCGCCTTAAGTGTGCAAGGCAGAATTCAGGCCACATGATGATGCAACATTGATTTAAAAACAAAGTCGGATGTGCTGAGAGATTTCATTGGGTGACCCAGTGTACACGATCCCATTACTAGATTGAAGTAGTAGGTTGTAGTATTGGAAGAGGTGAAGTGATCTTATGTAGCGAAGCAGAAAAGAAACCTTCATATTGTGAAAGTGGGTTTCACCAGGCATCTGTCGAAATGTAGCACTTCCTTTTTGGCTTTACCAGTTTGTCAGAATAGGATGGGGCCCACTTGCATTGTTGATAACGGCAGTAACTGCAAATGTGGACGTAAATATTTCAGCCAAAATCAAACAAAATGTATGGTTCTCTTTTTATCTAATTTTGCCATGCCAGACCTGATTGTACTCTCTAAATGTGCCATACAGCTGAGCAATGTGCTGCGGCATACAGCCGAGCAATGAGCCGCTGCATACAGCTGAGCAATGTGCCACTGCGTACAGCTGAGCAATGTGCCGCTGCATAAAGCTGAACAATGTGCCGTTGCATACAGCCGAGCAATGAGCCGCTGCGTACAGCTGAGCAATGTGCTGCTGCGTACAGCCAAGCAATGTGCCGCTGCCTACCACCGAGCAATGTGCCGCTGCATACAGCTGAGCAATGTGCTGCTGCGTACAGCTGAGCAATGTGCTGCTGCGTACAGCTAAACAATGTGCCGCTGCCTACCGCCGAGCAATGTGCCGCTGCGTACAGCCGAGCAATGAGCCGCTGCGTACAGCTGAACAATGTGCCGCTGCCTACCGCCGAGCAATGTGCCGCTGCCTACAGCTGAGCAATGTGCTGCTGCGTACAGCTGAGCAATGTGCCGCTGCGTACAGCCGAGCAATGTGCCGCTGCCTACCGCCGAGCAATGTGCCGCTGCCTACCGCCGAGCAATGTGCCGCTGCCTACAGCCGAGCAATGTGCCGCTGCGTACAGCCAAGCAATGTGCCGCTGCGTACAGCCGAGCAATGTGCCGCTGCCTACCGCCGAGCAATGTGCCGCTGCCTACAGCTGAGCAATGTGCTGCTGCGTACAGCTGAGCAATGTGCCGCTGCCTACCGCCGAGCAATGTGCCGCTGCCTACCGCCGAGCAGTGTGCCGCTGCCTACAGCTGAGCAATGTGCTGCTGCGTACAGCTGAGCAATGTGCCGCTGCGTACAGCCGAGCAATGTGCCGCTGCCTACCGCCGAGCAATGTGCCGCTGCCTACCGCCGAGCAATGTGCCGCTGCCTACAGCTGAGCAATGTGCTGCTGCGTACAGCTGAACAATGTGCCGCTGCCTACCGCCGAGCAATGTGCCGCTGCGTACAGCCGAGCAATGTGCCGCTGCCTACAGCTGAGCAATGTGCTGCTGCGTACAGCTGAACAATGTGCCGCTGCCTACCGCCGAGCAATGTGCCGCTGCATACAGCTGAACAACGTGCCAAACTGTGAAAGTTTCTTTCATCTCCAGGTCTCCCCAGGGGATACAGGGTGGGATGTTTTCAGCCTCTACTACCACGTGGATGGGCCAATCAGAACAGTGAGTTCATAATAATTCATGTTTAGCATTGCTGTACATTCGTGGCAGATGTAAACACAACAAACAAAATACCAAGAAGCTGAAGAAATCAGGAGTATACATGTATAGAAAATATATCGTGGGTCATCAGGATTATGTTTTACATTGACAGAAGTTGGAGGCACTAGCATTCATCTATCTGTGTGTCATGCATGATGCAGTGCTATATATAAGTCTCTTTGGGCCTCTTGGTGAAATGAACAAAATGACATCGTCAAGATATATTTATTTATTTATTTGATTGGCACTTTACAAAGTACTCAAGAATATTTCATTTACACACTGGCGGCCAGCAATATGGTGGTGACCATCCGCAGGTTGCTGGCTGACCTTCCCACATACAGCGGGAGAGGAAGGCAGTATGAGCCAGATTTAAACTCACAACAACCAAATTGGTGAGAGACACCTGGGTCATAGCACCGCACTGGCATGTTAACCACCTCAAGATATCAGAGTGAGTATGAAATAGAATATTGTAGAGTCAGTTTTGAATCCCATTAGTATTGTTCTCAAGAAAGGCAGAAAAGTTTAAATCACTTGATGTTTTGTTTCTCTGGGGTTATCATTTCCACCTCTGACTTCCACCTCTGATTTATGGTAATCTACCTTCACAGTGCAATATCCTCAGTGGGTCCACCCTTATTTGCAGGTGTTCACCACAGCAATGTTAGACCGTTAGGCCTGTATTTTTAAAGCATTAACCCTGGCAGTGTATAATCATGTTCCCGTATGTATTTTCAGGTGGTTATCCCAGACTCGATGATCATGAATTTGCTTGTATTCTCAAGCTTTTACACCAGGGTAGACACCAGACATGTTCATATGTATTTTCCAGAGTTTATACCATACTGTTTGATTGTGTATATTTTCAGGTGTTTACCCCAGAGTTTATGATCATGTCTGTGTGTGTTTACAGGTGTTTACCCCTGTGTGTATGATCATGTGTTTGCATGTGTATTTTCAGGTGTTTACTCCAGAGTGTATGATCATGTATTTGAGAGTGTTTAACTTCTTGTGGCGAGCCAAGAGGATGGAGTACATTCTGGCTATGGTGTGGAAGAGTCAGATGTCCATGGACAGGCTGATAGCTCAGATCCCAGGTAGGGTGCCAGTAACACACAGTAAGTCAGCGGAAAGTGAGTTAATCAGAGGAACCAGAGGTGCAGTATTTTTAATCCAGACATGTTAACAATAAGTGTAGGTTATTGGCTTGTATGGCTCTGTATGGATGAATTCTGGTGCTCCCGCTTGCTTACCAGCACCAGGGGGAGTTCATACAGAGCCATACAAGCCAGTAACATATTTACTATAGTTTATTTATTTATTTCATTGGTGTTTTACACCGTACTCAAGAATATTTCACTTATACGACGGCGGCCAGCATTATGGTGGGAGGAAACCGGGCAGAGCCTAGGGGAAACACACAACCATCCCCAGGTTGCTGGCAGACCTTCCCACGTACTATTTATTATACACCCACTGACATAATATAATTAAAAATGAGTTAAATACGACGTAAATAGCTGACAAGAAGTTTGTAAAGTCTTCATTTTTGTGAAATCTCAGGTGTCCAGTGTTGGGCCAGTCTGTCTCAGGATAATAATCTGGTGTAACTTTTCATTCCATTCTTGGTGAAAATAATTATGATGTCATGACGTCACAAAGAAAGTGGATTCAGTAATTCATTCAGTCATTGATGTACCGTTGTGACCTTGCAGTTGTCCAGTGTGATGTAATATTGGACAGCTGTAATATACTACAGAATGTCGTTGGAGCCAGACACTGAGGTGTATGATAATATCATAACATAATATGTGCAAAGTAAGGTGCATGTGGAAGAAGCTCTTCTTTTTGTGGATCCCCTTTGAGATATTTGTGCAAAGCCATTCACTTTGTTCTCTCACAACAGCTCCTTTGCCGATTGTGCTATATGTTCAGATAAAGGCGCATACTTAGATATCTTGTATCTACGGCGTGGTGTTCCACTTGGGCACCATTGTGATTCATTGGAAATCTAACATCTTTGAGAGTCACCTTACATGGACTGATATAATGTGGAAAGTGAAAGCAACGAAAGGAAATCATCAACATGATTGCTAAACATGCCACTTGGGTGCTGGTAGCTCAAGTGTATTTCTGGCTGTGTTAAGTGTATGAATTTGTACTATGCTTAATTTATTTATTTATTTATGATGGCGGCCAGTAATATGGTTAACCACTAGATGTATTGACATTTGAAACTACGCACTCTGCACAACGTGGTTTGTTACAGAGCTGCTAGGAGTGAAGCATCAGTGCCATATGTTAACATGCGAGATGGTTCACTTTATACAACAGGTCCAGTATTACATCAACTTTGAGGTAAGCTCTCCACAAAACAATGTTCACGGCATGTCATTGTACAAAAACAGGTATTTTTATGATGTTCAGAGAAAGTTAGTGACATTTACATTGGTTTCACAAGGGTGTCCTCCATCCATTAAAAGGCCACAAGCGTAATAGTGAAACTTTCAGTGTGAGAAAAGCCGTCCCTTTTTAACCAAATCTGACAAAGGTAAACCACTCTTCAAGTGAGAAAGCAGTGATCTCTAAACTCATTCCCAGGGTAATGAGACACACCATTCCGCTTCATACAAAAGCAGACAATATGCGACCTTCAGATTTCAGCGATGTCAGTATCCAGGACAAAGAAACAAAATATATCCCACCTTTATTTGCCTCTGTGGAAATACACGTCGGATCTGTTTGTGTCATTGGCGTTTGTGAAGCTAGGAACACTGACCTAGCTAACACTTGTAGGCTACTGGATAAGCAGCTGTGGCTTATGCCGTAAGTGTCACTGCCTCATATAAACCTACCCTAATTCTTCTTATTTGTACACATCTGGTGTGCTTTTTTTTAGCGAGCAGACAAGTAATAGGGGAGTTTCAAGCTCCAAGCCTTTTGTTGTTGGAGATAAAAAAAATTCTTCAGCATCATTTGACTTGTGAAAAATGAAAAATAAAGAAAAACACCTGTTTTCCTTCACAAACGTTCATCTCCTCAGTTTTCTCCATCTTTTGTGTGCTCTAAATAACTTTCTATGAAACTTTCTTCAGACTCCGATATTGTGGTAAATGCAATTAAAACTAGTTACCTAGCATTTCTGACAGGTCACATGCTACAATGGCACATCTTTTACCTGCAACAATAAAAGAGTTCGAACTCCAAATTCCCCTATTGTAACAGGAATACAGATTTATCTTTTCTCTTATGGTTTGTAGGCCATCTAATGAACAACATATCTTGGTCTTTAGTTTTCTGAAAAACTTGGAGAGAAAAGCAGTTTTTAGCTTTCAGCTCTACTGATGTAATGGGTGAAGAGTTTACTGTGTAGGATTTGAACTTGGGATCTCTGTGGCCAAAGTTCAGCGCTCTATGAACTGAGTTAAAGGGAAATTCCCACTAGCGACTGCTTGTATAAGCACTGGAATGCTGCTCCCATTATACTCCTCCCCACTTACATCCTTCCCCTCTCCAAGTTCACACAGGTTCAGAGCCCCAGAGCTCCATGTCGCCATTCTGTCATCACCATTCTGTCCACCCCAGGCTTCTTGGAACCTGTCCTGGACACGGCACCAATGTAATGGGTGGAGGATTTAATCTGTGAAATTTGATCTCAGGATTTCTGCAGCTAAAATTCAGCATTCTACCAACTGAGCTAAAGGAAAATGTCCACTATCTACTGCTGGTATAAGCACTGGAATGCTGCTCCCATTACACTGATACCTGTCCCTAAAATTAGAGAAATGAGGGTATCAGAGAAAATTCTCAAGTGTGGTCTTGAACACCAGTCAGGTAAATACATAAATAATTGTGACCATTCATACTTATAAATACCATGCTGATGTGAAAGCAGTGATGCTTGTCTGAAGGGCCAATTGTAGAATTACCAGAATACAGCCGTGAAACAGAGCAAAGAAGCTGTGCGTGTCCGCCAGTGAAAGTATTGCTCAGCATTCACGTGTAACTCGGAAGTATTTTGGTACAGAGTTTCAGCTGTGACAGCTTCTGTCCACTTTCAGGTGTTGGAATGTTCATGGGATGAATTACTGACCAAAGTCAGAGAGGCCAAAGACCTGGATGACATCATCGCTGCTCACAAGGTGTTCCTGGATGCCATCAATGCCCGGTGTCTGCTCGATAAGGATTCTAGGGTTAGTACAGCAATAATTCTGCAAATTTATTTTTGGGTTGTCAAATTTAAATATTTAATAAAGTACCTAGTTTCAGGCACTGCTGTTTATACACGTATTTTGTCCTCCCTCATTAAGAGGGAGAACATTTAGGGATCGCTTTTTCCATCCGTCCGTCCTGCTCAACTTTGTGGGAAGCATATCTCAAGCAGCTATTACATATGTTTTTCTTAAAGTCACACAAAGTGTGCAGTGGCCTGAAGTTGTGCACTGTCCGGTTATTTTTTTCCATTTTGATCTACTGTAAATGCCTTTTTATTCGCGCGGTTCTAACTTTCGCAGATTTCGCGCGAAAACAAAAACCAGCGAATACAAAACCCATACGTTTCTTAAATACACCTATATTGTATTATGTACTAGTATTAGTCTGCACTACAGCATGTACAGTCTACTTGAGCGGCATAAAATAAAGGACAAAGCAGGTATTTTAGTAAAATAATTTATTTATTTAATTGGTGTTGCAATCGTACAATACAAAGCACTACAAATTTAATGGCACAATTAAGTTCACAAACGTTGAGAAATATTTACAACGTACTTGTATGGATTCCGGCTTTAATAAATCCAGTTTGGATCAAATCCTGTCTCTTGCTGATTATCTCATGGTACTTGATAATCCAGCGGAGAAATATTTACAACGTACTTGTATGGATTCCGGCTTTAATAAATCCAGTTTGGATCAAATCCTGTCTCTTGCTGATTATCTCATGGTGCTTGATAATCCTGCGGGTATGAATAGGCTTCAATAGGCTATCTTCAAGCTGGGTCATGACTTCATTAGCATACCACACCTGGAAGCAGTTTTTGAGTTCATCCTTGAAATCTTTGTTGACGGAGATATGAAGCGACTGGATACGGTCGGTGCAGCATGCTGGTACAAACACACAATAAATATGGTGTCGTCTCAGTTTGGCTATTAAATCTTCCCCCTGGTGGGCTCTGAACACGTCAAATATTGTCAAACGCTTCTGGATAGGTCTCAGTTTTAGTGCCTTCCGCTGTTTCTTACAGTAAAGGATAATGACTTGGTCCACATACCGCAGCATGGACTCGTCTGTACTCCAGAGGAATTGCGTGTGAGTGACGTCCCAGTCAGCAGGGAACTTGATCTGGGGGTGACAGTGATCGGTCTTCCCCGGATAAATGAGCTGGGGTGGCAAAAGTTGTCCAGCTTTGCTAACTGCAAGTAGGGCTGTCATTTGCCTTTTTTCATCGATCCCCGACATAGAGACCTGGTTATCTCCATTGTCCAATGGCCCCTGGGAACCATGCTAAGGCCAGTCTGGTCCCAGTTGATGACAAGTTCATCCGGGATGTTGTTTTGGCCGATGATGTCAGACACATCCTCTCATGTCATAATCATAGCTGTTGTAGTCTCCATGCTTTCGTTTTCTGGGATTTTCTGTTAATTCCGAATCTACAGCATCATTGGCAGCGTGAATAATGTCGGCTTCTTCTATGGACTGGCTGGTCTGTGGTAGATTTGGTAGACCGGTAGTCTTGGCAGGGTTCGTTGTGCTTATCCATTTCCACAAAGACATTTTTGAAGCAATCGTGACAGACTTTGTCAAGTGAGAGAAAAATGATTTCAGTGGCAGCAGCAACTGGCTTATATTACCAGTAAATTTACTCAAATCTGTCACAGGAAATAAGTTTACAAACCAGTTTTGGGCATGTGAATTAAACAGTAGTATTTATTTATTTTTGTCACATTTACCGTTAATCCTTAAGTTTAACTCTGGAGATTAACTTCCTCACCCCAGGGATCCTTAATCTTTAAGCTGACCAGCGAGACTAAGTGTTCAAAAGATTAAAAACTTAAGATGATTATTTTTCTTTGTCTAAACCAAGACACTGAACTGTATAAAGCCTTCGTTATATCTCACATGTACAAACAAGTTAAAATTAAATGTATTTGACGATTCCTGTGTTGAAGACTATTGTTTGTCAAATGTTTTTGTTAAAATCCGCGAAAGTTTATTCCCGCGTATATGTCTTCTTGACGAATCCGCAAAAGTTCATGCCCGCGAATATAAAGGCATTTACAGTGTTTTAGGAGTTATCTGCCCTGGACCATATTTTTCAACTTTGTGCAGAGCATATCTCAGCAACAGTTAGGCATAGGATTCAAAAACTCACACAAGCTGGGCAAAATGACCTGAGCTAATGCACTGTCAGGCTATTTTTTCACATTTCGATCTATCTTAGAAGTTGTCTGCCTTTGTGCTCATTGCTCGAATATGTGTGCAGACCCAGTTCCTCCCTTGACTTTGTGTTCACCAACACGGACTGGTACAGATTGTAACTTCCCCCTGCTATTTTTCTGGCCTAACATGTTTCCATGTCATTATTGAATCCATAACCCAGTGAAGTATGTGGTCAAAAATAAGTGTTTTGATCAAATTTCAAAAAATTTAAAATGAGGTCTGTGTTAACGTTACAGAATTGGCAAAAAGCAGTGAAATTGTTGCTGAATGCATCTGTCAGATTTGTCTGTCTTTCTCTAAGAATTTCAAATGTAGTGTACAGGTGATGCTTGTAGTATGTAATTACTGCGTGCTAGTGAAACATGCTTTCTCTAGGCTCTGCTCAATTTCATTTTCCACCCATAAATTAAAACCCTATTACTATTCAAATATCAAAATATTCTTCATTAATTCATTTTTCTGAATGATCAGAGATATATACTGTCCTCAAGAATATAGCACAGATGCAACACTGAAGAGCCAGTGAATACCAGCAACCTTTGCTGTTGACAACTAGATGATGGGTCTGACCAGTGAATGTTTCCCACCTACAGAAGCCAGTTCCAGAACACATCACTCTCTGTTGCTGTGCTGTAGTGCTTGTGAATTTTATGTACCTTTTTGCCTTACAAGCACAATGCTGAAAAAAGACAAAAAAAAAACAGTGACATATTACAGAAGTCAGTTAAAGAGTACACAGCTTGATAGTACTTGTTATAGGAAGAAAATGGCCCCAAATCGACAGCATTGAATATGCAGGTTTTGAGATGTGGTCGGATCTTAGGATAACAAGGTGATGTCTCTTTGTGACGTGATGTCGCGGCTTTACGGCACAGTAGGATCAATCTGCACAATTTAACAATGGCTAGCATATACAATATTGAACATTTATCAAAAACCATAAAATAAAACTTCCAAAATGTGTTCTGCAGTCCTGCTGGATATCATTTTCAGCCACAAAAACAAAATTCCAACAGTAGATTCTTCTGAACACATAAGCTGCAGTGTTAAAGGATAGAGAATCGTCACCATTTTGCAAAGTCACATCACTGTGTTGTCCTAATGACCTAACTCGAAACCGGCATATTGGACTCATGTGTTTAGAATGTGAGGTGTAAACTATGAAGCTTGTTTACTCTGCAGGGCATCCTGACCCAGCTGAGGACGATCTTTGACCTGATCATCCAGTTCCAGGCGGCTCAGGGCGGGTTTTACAGCGCTGTAGAAGAGGAGATAGATGCCAGGCAGCACTTCACCAAGCAGATGCAGAAGAAAACAGAGGAGGTGCGTCTTTTATAGTGTTTGTGCTCTGGAGGTTGTCTAACCACTGTCTCGTTGTGGTAACGACTAGAAATGTCAGAAAATTGAGTTTTAGATAAATTTGGTATTGGGTGATGAAACAGTATAGTTTTCTGATTTGTTCAAATTCAGTTTCTAAAAAGAAATTGGTTAGAAAAAGCCATGAATTCACAGCGTGGAGGAGGAGCTGGTGGCCATCTTGGATTCCGAACAAAAAACTTCATCTCTCCTGTAGTTTGCCCATCGACATGTGCACGGCAGCACGAAACTTCGTGTTAGGGACCCAACATGGCTGCTTGTGCAAGGCATTTGTGTACACACATTACTTCACAGTAAATTTGTCTAAACAGCATCTAAATCTAAAGGATTTTGCTTGTGAAACATTCCAAGTTAGCATTGGTAAATGGGGTCTTAAGCCTGAAAATATGTGCCCAACATTTTGGAGAAAATTGGTAAGACCCCTATTGTCCATGTCATCTCACTGTTGGACCCAATAACGTAAACAAATTCTGCACAGCACACATGATTCGGTCATACTAACACTGAGGTGTGTGATTTTCAGGGCGAGTGGGGTGTGACAGAGGCAGAGCAGACGGCAGAAGATGAGAGACGCTCCAGCTTCCTGAGGAGTATCGTTCCGTCCACCAGGCCTCAACTCCAGGTGCTAGCCACCTCCTACAGGGTAAGCTACTTGCGCTCCATAGGGCCAGCCTCTGTGGGCAGTGCACTAAGGAAGCGTTATGGCTTAGAAGTCTGTCCACAGTGCGGTCGCTCTGAGTTCAAGTCCAGCTTATGCTGTCTTCCTCTCCACTGGTTCACGTGGGAAGGTCTGTCAACAACCTGCGGATGGTTTCCCCCAGGTTCTGCTTGGTTTCCTCACACCATAATGCTGTCTGTCATTGTATAAGTGAAATATTCTTGAGTACAGTGTAAAACACCAATCAAATAAACAAATAAAAAATAGTAATATGTTTGTGGAGGTTAACACCACCAACACCTAAGAAAAGAGCCATACTCTGAAGTTTTTATTGGGTTTTAGATGGACTTTTTTTCTTCATTTTTCTCTCCATGTTAATTTCTTTGAAATCCTTATCTTTTTTCATTAGAATGAATACAAAGGAAAAATTTCCCAACCATCCGACCCTATTTTTTGTGATAGGGTTGTGTTACCTGCAACAAAGAATTATTAGAAAAAAAACAAAAGAACATTGTCAAAATGAGATGACAGAGCATGGAAATTTATTTGCTGATATAGTTTTTAATATTTATTTTGTTTTTATTTTTCTGGAGAAAAGAGTATTTGAAAATATTTTTTTTTGTATGATGCTTATTTGGGACCACCTCTTGGTATATAGTGCCTTTGCATTATAATGTTCTAAATAAGGATGTGATGCACGTTTAATAAATGTATTTGAATGTTAATTAGTTGTTTATATTCAAACATATGCATTTTATCTGAATTTTGATAATATTTATGAATATATTAAAAATATAAATTTGATCAGAATTCAGGTGGAACGCATTAATTACATGAAAAGACCAAATTTTTGTGCAAATATGTTTATTAAACATGTGTAACATCGTCATTCATTACATTTTTATGCAAAAACGCTATATTCCAGGAGGTCGTCCCAAATAATCACCACACAAAAATATTTTCAAATACCCTTTTTCTCCTGAAAGAGAAAATGAAAATAAATGTAAAAGATTAATTGCAAATTAATTTTCATGCTCTTTCATCTGATTTTGGTGTCGTTTTTATGTTTTGTTCTACTTTAAGGATGGCCCAATGGTGCCATGACCTTATTCATGGCTTGAAGGAATGGAACGCTCGACAACGGGGGCAATAATAACCATAAGACCATGTTTTTTTGTTTTTATTTTTTTTGGTCTATAACTTGACTATTACTCATATTGCATGATTCTTAAGGTTACATTGATCTTAGAAAGGTGTTCTGAAGTTTTGTATGGAAGGTAGGATAATATTTTACTGAACAAAACAGGTTTCTGCATCAAACAGCAGTATTTTATGTCCTTTATTTGCCTATAAAATGTACCTTTGGGGAGAATTTTAGGGCAAATACATAAACCTTGCTTATTTCTCAGGGATATTTTTCACAGTTAATGTGTTAATTCTTTTATTGTTTTTGTAAGCCAGCTTGATGCAGAGTACTTCCTTAATTGGCTCTTTAATAGCAGAGAGTAATACTCAGTCCAAATATTGGTCAGTGGGGTGTCAGCATTTTGTAATGGGGTGGGGTGTCACTGAGCGGTTTGTTATACCAATGTGTTGCATTCAACAGAATCTCCATGTGTGAACAGACGTTTGGATTTCCACTGTGTGCGTCAGTCTGTTGATGGCTGTCTGTCCTCCTTTCCATGATTGTCCCTGTGTCTGTCTGTTCACGGGTGTCTGTTCTCTCGTCACAGGATATGGTTCAAGAGTTCATCATGATGGTCACCACCCACCAAGATGTCAGTCTCCGATTTCTCAGCTTCCGCCTCGACTTCAACGAGCATTACAAAGCCCGAGATCCTAAGCTCCGCAGCCCATTGGTGTACCAACGTCACAAACAGCGGACTTAAAACTTTATGCATGTCAACATTATGTGTCATGTACACAGTAAATAGCCTGTAATTTTATAGAATTTGTCCCCAGATGATCACCCAGGTATTCTAAGTTGGTGAGACATCAGCTGAAATTTTATGACATTAAGTGTAAATCAGGTTTGACCACATTTTTCAGTAACTTCTGTAAATGACCTAAATTTCAACCAGAAATGCACATTTTTAGAGACAAATAAGTGCCATATAATACTACTATTGGAGTTGAAACTTGGCTCTTTCTTGTAGGATATCATCCTGCCTTCCAAACAATCCTGAAAACACCTTTTTGGAGTCAATAGAACTCTCAGAATGAGGAAATATGTGCAGTTTTATCAAGGACAAAAGTTTAGGCTATATAGGCTAACTGTTCTTATTTACTTCAATGTGTATAGCATGGCATTTAGTTCATGAGAAATTTCATGAAATTATTGGTCATGTACTGTGTATATGTATATAAATATAGTGTATAAAAGTTCTGTGTACTGACTTGTGCTGCTCATACTCAGGCCCCTGTTAACCAAAACTGGGCCCCTTATCTTTCAGCATAGATCTTAACTTTTTAAATTAAATAAAAATTGAATTAAAAATTAAGAACAAAATTAACATCAAATAAACACAGCAATAAGGTATCACACACATCAACCAATTTAACCTTTCTTTTCCCATGTTTGCTTTATTTCAAGAATAGAGTCAGTGCAGTGAAATGTTTAAATAGCAATGTGTAGAATGGAGATCAGGAACAGGTAAGGCCCTTTTTAGTGGTTATCTAATGCATTTTTGTCTTTCACTTCTCTTCTGTGCAGAATTATGATGCCTTTTCAGGTCAGCTTTGTAGTGATGTCTAAACTCAGACATCAAAGGCATTGACCTCTGCATGCCAGTATTATCTGAATAAAACTTCTTACGGAAAGAAACACTGAAATGCTGCTCTTTGTAAGAGAGTATACGCTGTGTATAATGGTGCTTGTGAAGCAAAAAGGTGGTTCACAAACACTGCAAAATAATAGCAGAGAAGGATATGGTTTTACGCAGCTTGGGACCAACTTGATTAGGCGGGAAACGCTCCCATTGACAAGTGTTAAACATTCAAATTTGACCTCTGACCTGCCACAGTGTGCCCATGGGCTGTCATGAATACCAGTATCTAATCCACTCTGGCAATCCCATCAATAAGTCCATGTATTCAGTTGGAGTGAACCTTGACCCCATAGATTTTATGGCCATGAAAGGAGTCATCTTTTTATAATACATATGACATTTTGTCTGTATCTGCTGAGCATAGAGACATTTCACAGGTTTCCGTATGATATAACTTATTGGGGTAACTATAGAGAAAAAGATTAACCAGAAAGGTAATATGCAAATATTACTGCTGTCCGTGTGTAAGATGACATTTATTTCAGAATCAGTGAAACTTGACAAATTTTCTGAAAGTTAAAATGTGTAAACATAAAATATCACAGGCTAACACAAGAATTGGGTTATGCAAATATTAATTCAGCATGAAACAGTTAAGCCTGCCAGATTTTTGTATACATTATGTAAACAATGAGACAATTATTATACCACCCCTTGCATGCATTGTACCACAGCATTTGTGACCACATTAAAGCATGTCTTTATAACCCATTCAGGCCTTCGAGTGACTTGTTTAATTCCTGTATACTTTTTCAGATTCCTACATTTTCCTGTATTCTGTCCCAAACCATGTATGTTTGTGCCGAAGTTAGTAAGCCCACAAGCCCTCCTAGAAATGTAGGATTTAATGAACAGCTTTAAAGAAATTTAAAGTAATGAATCATGATGACAAAAAAATAAGAAAAGGACAAATATGTTTAACTTGGTACGGTAGTAATTTTAGTGACCAGAAATTGTCCTACTGGCATGATAGACTGTCTGTATATCCCTATCTGTTGAGTTGGGATGGGACATTAGATCGGCTGCTTTAGCATCTCAGAATTTTGTGATCAGGGCCTCTTTTGCTCAGTCGGTTAGTGTGCTAGTGCAGCGCAATGATCTGAAGCCTCCTACTTGTGCGGTCGTTCAAGTCCAGCACATGCTGACTTCCTCTCCGGCCGTACATGGGAAGGGCTGCCAGCAACCTGCAGATGGTCGTGGGTTTCCCTGTGCCCGGTTTCCTCCCACCATAATGCTGGTGACCTTGTATAAGTGAAATGTTCTTGAGTAAGGCGTTAAACACCAATCCAATAAATAAAACTGTGTGATCCGCCGAAAAGGACAAATATGCATTTTATCTCTACTGAGATAACGTTTGCAGTTATCGGATAGCCTGTTTTTCTGGGCGCAAAGCTGTCCCTGCATGGACCCTTGTCCATTTGGCTATAACAATAGTTGTACTGCCTGGTTTATCCCAATAGCTGGTTACAAAATAATCACCTAAAGCACATCGGTGGATATTTAAAAGACTGAGCTCACTTGCACGACGCCTTCTTCAAGCACGTAACTGCCACAGCAAGTAGCACTGTAACCATTACGTCTAGGGTACCCTTAAGGTTAAGAGGGCTTTGTGCACATGACCCCGGGGCTTCTAGGGTGATGAGGAGTCCTGCTTGTGTGTCTTCTTGTGGCAGGGCGAGTCCATGCCGTCAAAGTGCTGCCGCCGCTGGAAAATCATGCTGAAGACACCAGACATGACACCCCACCCAGTCACATTATACTGACACCAGGCCGACCAGTCCTGTTTCCTTACTCTAAGCTCTCAATGCTGAGCGCCAAGCAAGGCAGCAACAAGTACCATTTTAAAAATTGTTTGGCATGACTGGACCTCCCGGCTTTGAGGCGTACCTTCTAACCATTAGAACACCGAGGCGGTCGGCTGATGTAGTAGTGTCTCCGGTTCAACTCCTCCAAATTTTGACATTCTGCTGTCCCTTGTTACATACTCGTTATCAATGTATACCGATACCATTTTCAAATGAAATCCATTTCCTTTAATCAATTCAAAATTTTATTTCACAAGTCAAAATGTTGGAAGAATTTTGTATCATCAGTCAACACAATAATGTTGATTATTATTATAATTAATATTATTATAATTTATTCCTCTTACACGGTCCTGTATACCATTCACTTGAATGCCAGTGGTGAAAATATCAAACTGACATTAAAGACTTCAGTGTCAGTAAATCCCAAGTTTTCTTGTCACAATACCAGTCTCTTGGATTTTCACTGGATATTGTTTGATCTCTACCCATTTATATCCCACAGCAACTGTGAACATGCTGTACACGAAACCATAACTTATTTTTCTCTGCTTTGCAGACAATTCCATGTTTTTCCAAATTTCCTTTTGTGTTGTTTCCTATATTTTCACACTGGTTCACTTGAAAACCTGCCCTTTTTTCATCCTTTTGTAATGTTGTTTTCTGAGAAAAACATGTTGTGTATAAACCTAAGTTGAACAGTCTAGAAAATACATTGTTCGATCTATTTTAATGGTGTTTTATATACAAAAAATGTATGTTATTGATCCTTTTTATGTGCTAGAAGGTTGAGAAAATATATAATGTTGATGATGAAGGTATGTTAAAGGCTGAAAACTAAATTTCACATTTTTCTCTGTATTTTTAGGAAGTTTTTATTTTTTCAAATAGCGCAGTTGGTAAAGCGTCCGGTTTCAGATGGGGAGATCTGGGTTCAAACCTGGGTCCGGTCATACCAAAGACTTAAAAAAATGGTACATCCTGCTTCCTCACTAGGCTCTCAGCAAGAAGAGGATAGGGGCTGGACTGGTCAGCCCGGTGTCAGTATGATGTGACTGGGTGAGGGGGCTTGTTGGGTGTCTTCGGCAAGTCGTCTCGGTGAGGCAGCACCAGATAAAAGATACCTTGGAAATCCATCCTGCACCTTTATATAAGTGAAATATTCTTGAGTAGGGCGTTAAACAATAAGCATTCATTCATTTAATCAAATTTAACGCAGTCATGTATATGTTGCAAGAATCAATATCGGAGAAGATTGTGACTGGTCTCTATCTCCATCTAGATATTAATTGCTTGATGTTAATTAATGTAATATGTAGTGTCTTTATTGATTTATTAGAGTGGTATTGAGCCCAATGGCCTCATCAATGCAATCCAGCTCCGACTGACTTTCTGTTCGGTCGTACATGAGGAAGGTCTAACAGCAACCTGCAGATGGCCTTGGGGGTTTTTGGCGAGCCCTGTTCAGTTCCCGCCCACCATAATGCAGACCACTGCCATATAAGTGAAATATTCTTGGGTATGGCGTAAAACTCCAGTGAAATAAAAATAAACAGACAAATATTGGATTGAGTTTTAATGTTGAGCTCAGTTATCTGATATAGAATCAAGGTACAGTATGTTAGGGCTTTACTGATATCGGTACATTTTTTTTTTATTTTTATTTTTTTTTTCTTTTTCTTTGTTTGTTTGTTTGGGGGAAACAAATGCGATAATTTTTTTTTCAGATACCAAGAAATTTAATTTCACCTACTAAATTTTTTTTCAAAGGATCATTATGATTGAACAGCAGAGAAAATGATTTATACCTTCTTGAAAGTATTTAACACTGTGGAAACATTTTTCATATGAAAAATCAATTTCCTATGTAAAAAGCAATTTCTTCGTAAATAATAATAACATCGTTATTTTTTTTAGGGTAATACAACTCAGTCAGTATATTACTGATCTTCCCTGAGTTTCTACCATGTGACAGTCGGGCACCTAATCACTAGCAATTCATCTCCATTTCAGTATTGTTCCATTATTGATGACAGTAATAAGATGCCTCATTTGATCTCACTGTTCAGCTGATGATCGGGTTGTGGTTTTGTGGCGAAATTCTAAAAATAACGTAATATAATGCTAAATTTATGGTTTAAAAATGGTAACAAAAGTGATGTGCCGTGACCAGGATTCGAACCTGGGTTGTCTCGGCCACAACGAGAAGTCCTAACCACTAGACTATCACGGCTTCACGGTGAGTTGCGAGAAAAATTGGAAGAGTAGGGAGAGCGGAGAAGAGGAAGATAATTGTTCTTCGTTACGGGAAATAATAAAGAGCAATGATGTTTCGAGTAATTTAAATTAAAATTCACTCGGGAGTCTTTCATTATAACCCTTATATAAAGCTTCTCTGTTGTGGTTGGCTGCATGGTCACGTGACCACTCTACCGCACGACGGAGCCCGGTTAACCAAATGATGTTTATTTATTTATTCTTTTTCTTTTCACGTTTTCAAGATTAAATTTCAATTGGCGATAAACCTGGGAATCCAAAGAAAAATACCCCAGCATTCAGTTTGGAATGATGATTCAATCGAAAGTATTAGCTGAAAGTGTTTTATGCAGTTGTCATGTGGAAGAAAACGAAGAGGTATTTGAGCAGCACGGTCAGAGTCATTGGCAACAGGCGACGTATATCAATATGTGATATATTAGGCAGTGGTGGACTTCTGAAGTCGAGTGACGGACACCACTTTGATGTCCGCACGTATGAGCTCGAACAGAAATACTCCAGTGAATGTCCAGTTTATGTAAAATATTTTCCAGATTTGCCGAGACTGTCAAGTTATGTATGTTTTTAGACCACATCACAAAAACTTAGGTTGGTAGCATCTTGATTAGAAAAACAATAGGTTAGCTATGAAAGTATGAATCACATTCTAAAACTGACTTGCAACCCCAGAGAAATGACTGATCGTGTCGAAAAAAAAGTACATGATATAGTTCGTCTTCAGCTGGCCAGCCTAAAGCGAGCTATATATGGCATGGGAAATTTCACACTAGCTCCGTGGGCTCAGTAGTTTATCTGCGTGGGACAGCTTGTCAGAATCTCCGAGGAATTTTGTTAATGACGGAAAACAAAACAAAATGCGTATTTTGTCAAGCAGAGGACAACTATGAATTCCTCGCACCCCACGGACTGCGAAGAAACCTGAATCAAGAAAACGCGTAAGGGCAATAGACTAGGTACCCAGGAGTTAAATTATGCTGATATCTGATATAGGCTACTTTTTATGCATGCAGGGTCTATATGAATCCAGGATTAGGCTATATAAGAATTCACAAACTGATTTTTTTACATATATTTTATGTTCTTATGCGTTATGTTCGTGTGAATTCCTTGTGTGACCGGTAAAATCCGGGAGCAGAAAGCGGATGGTAATGGGCCATCTCACACTAACCCGCTCTTTCATAGTTTCATTAATACAGATTTTTTTTACTAACATATCTTTGTGTCTGAGTCAGGTTAATTCGAAAATGGGTCACTGTATTTGAATTCACAGACTTGAGACGTGATTGAATACATGTGGGCCTATTTTCCTTTCTAACCATTGTTGAGTTCGATGCACGTTTTCATTATGAATTGATTCTTACGATATGCTTCTAATTAGCGGAAAAATAAATCTAAAATACGGTATTCCCGACACATACATACAGGTGAACAAACAAACATAAAATATGATTCATGGTTTATGCAGGAATACAATATTAAGACTACAGTGTACACAGTAAACCAAAACCAGTGACGGCAGTGTGATAGTTGACAAATGGTCGCACGAAACGAGTGATATCTGGACCCTTGGCAATTTACCTCGGTTACAGAGTTGTATTCCAAATGTTCAGATAAAAATCGGTACATCACCTATGGACAAAGTTGGGCCTCCGGCCTATTCATAATTGTAGCAATTAAAGGCAAAGGTTGGTGAAACTAACACGGTCGGTCACTTCTTACATCCATAGTCGGTCTGTAGGCACTCACGGTGAGTCTGTAGACGCTCACGGTCGGCCGCGGTGGGTTGCGGTCGGCCACGGCCAGTGTTTAGTATGACCCCTATCTGATTGGTGTTTTACGTCCTACTCAAGAATATTTCACTTATACGACGGCGATCAACATTATGGTGGGAGGAAACCAGGTTGAGCCTTGTTGAAACCCACAACCATCCGCAGGTTGCTGGCACACCTTCCCACGTACGCTCGGAAAGGAAGCCAGCATGAGCTGGACTTGAACTCCTAGCGACCGCATTGGTGAGAGACTTCTGGTACATCACGCTACGCTAGTGTGCTAACCAACTGAGCCACTGAGGCGCCATGTCACAGAAAAGAGCTAGGGAGAAGGAAGATAAATCTTCTATTAACATTAAAGATTCAGCTGGTAACATTGATTTGGCTGAGACTTTCTTTCATTATATTGATGGTGTTGAAGACAGTCAGGAGTTAGACTGTCCGGTGTTCTCTCGATCTGACGTGGTTAAACAACAACGGGTACATCCTGAAGTGAGGGAGTTAAGTAAGTTTGCTTTATATGTGGAGGAAATAGCTGATGCACGTGTTGGATGTTACATGGAGGATGAGCTGTTGATGAGAATGTATAGACCTCCTCATGTATCAGCTAATGATGACTGGGCAATTTTTAAAAAAGTTGTCTTACCTCCTGTAGACAGGAAGTACTTAGAATGGCTCATGAGATTCCCACAGGTGGACATTTAGGCATGGCAAAGACAGAAAGTAAAAACCACTTGCCATTTCAACTGGCCTAGGATTCATAAGGATGTGGTTAATTTCTGTAAGACATGTCACACCTTGCAACTGGTGGGAAAACCACCACATTGTGTAAGGCCTTCACCCGTAATTCCTATTCCTGCTTGTGTTGAGCCTTTTAGTAAAGCACTTATTGTGTTGGCCCATTACACAGAACTAAGTCAGGATACTAGTATCTTTTGACTATTATGGATACAGCTACTCGATTTCCTGAAGCTCTCCCACTGAAACAAATAACTACTCTTCAGATAGTTAATGGCCTGTTACAGTTTTTCACCAGGTATGGTTTACCTAAGAAAATACAGTCTGACTAAGGATCAAATTTTGTGTCTTCTGGCTTATTGTATGGAATACCCTGAAAACTGGGACAAAGGGCATTCCATTTGTATTCTTTACCACAAGGGATACTCCTAATGAGCCCGCTGGGTTTAGTCCATTTGAGTTGGTGTATGGTCATGAGGTCAGAGGTTCTTTACCTTTGATGAAGGAGCGTATCTTGGCCCAGGAAACAGAAGGAAACTTTTTAGATTATGTTTCCCAGTTTCGTGACAGGTTATGTAAAGCCTGGGAGATAGCTCGAGCTAATTTAGACCTCTCAGGAGAAAATGAAACTGTAATATAACAAAGCGGTTAAGTCAAGAAGCTTTTCTCCTGGAGACCAGGTTTTGGTTTTATTGTCCCAGCCTCAGCAACCACTTATATACTCCACACTGATATATATATATATATATATATATATATATATATATATATATACACACATTTCAGTTGCGGAAAAATTTTAACGATGTTAACTGTATTATTAGGACACCTGATCATAGGAAGTCTGAAAGAGTGTGTCACATTAATATGCCCAAGAAGTACCATTCCCGCGATACAAGTCAGTCAGTAGCGGTGGCTAGCACAGTAGTAAACCATGTAGAGCAAGGTGATGATTTATCTACTACATTTAGTGAGTCCAAAGAGCCAGGTAGCATTGAAGACGATTTGTTAGATCCCAAGTTGGATAATTCAGTTGAATTGAACTATTTTGATGAAGTGGTAAGTGATTTTTGTACAAGGTAAGAGACAGAATATTTGTAAGTTGCTCGAGATTTATGCTGAGATATGTGAGGTATGAAGTACCATGTTACACTAATGCTGCAGTATATGATGTAGATGTAGGGAGGGCTGCACCTATTAAACGGTACCCATACAGACTTCTTTCTACAAACTTAACGTTTGTTAGCAAAGACATGCTGTACATGCTGAATAATGGTACTACTTAATTACTGCTTGTGATATTACTATCATTGTATATACTGTGTATATATCATAATCCTTTATGTCATGGGATTATTTAACACCTTATAATGTCAATTGTATATACTTATCCCACTGTATGTACTTATTAGAATAATTCAGTATCCATTGAGTAATTTAAGGTTAGGGCACCATCGTAACATTATTGTTTGACACTAACGGCCTTATGCTCTGGAGATTGTACATATTGCTGGCAAAGATAATATTGTGGCAGACATCCTATCCAGAGCTTAATTGAGATTTGTATATTTCTTCGCATATGTACAAATATTACTTGTAACATCATCTTGTCACTGTTGTAAATATATATTTGTATTGAGTGATTGTAAAAATCACCGTACTTCTGTACAGTTATCTTTTCTTTAGGAGGGAAATGGTTGCGAACCCCGTCCTTAAGATATTGGATAGTATTTTTTTACATTTGTTTTCACGCTAACCTGGTCTGTGTCTCACCTACATTTTTTCTCTGTGTACATTGTAGCCTGCACTGGAATTCAGTCGCGTGTTTTTGAGGCGTCTGTGTTTCGTGTCATTGTACGTAAAGCATACATTCTGGAAAGATGTACCCATGTTGTAATCATGTTTACGATCAAATCCTCCAGAATTTTCCATACGTTGGTCTGTAAATATGAGTGACGAAGTTGTTAGAAGTTTCGTAGTCTTTTACTCAAGTTCACGTGAGCGCAGTCATATTTACTCTCGTTTACTTAGAAGCATTTTGTGGGATATGGAGATATGGGCTTTCGTACCATTCGATATAAATCATTTCGTGCTCCACTTTTCTGTACGTAACACTTTGTGAGCTTGTGTTTCGCCACTTGCTATTTGGTTTGAGACGTTCTTTTGAAGCTTGTTTCGCTCATTGTCTTTTTGTGCGATTACGTACATTTCAACCCAGCTTACCCTGAAAGTGACTTTGTGTGTATTTCCGAGAAGTAAACCATACATCGCCAGCTCAGCATCAGGGACGCTATTGTCAACCTGTCCGCCCAGGAAAGTTGTACCTTGCAGGGGAGTGCCGTGTCCACCGCTGATTGTCTCTTACAGGACTGTCATCCTTCGATTTGAGACTTCCCAAGGACTGTGGATTGTATATTTATGTGGACTGACTTGCCTTTGGAAGCCGGATTATTCCATCCGGATTTGGACGCTTTCGTCAGTAAGAAACTATATATATAATTTTTGTAATTATCTACATTGTTTTTTATATTATTGTCAGTTGTACCATTTGTATACTTTGTTCAAATATATGTATTGAACTCAGTCAAGCGTCTTCGTGTTTCTTTGTTTGATCTTGTGTAAGGCCTGTTGTTGTCTGAGAGGTGAACAAGCCATTTATTTACTTTTTTTTCTCTCCGATAGTGGTACCCTTACATGGTCTAGTTAATCGTTGTTTATCGAAATACGCTATGACACAAATCGCATCTTTCCCGGACACGACGGACTCCATGGCTAACCTGACCTAAACTGTATACTGTGTACCGGTTGTGTTTTGATTGTCGTGTTTTTGCCATCGCTCATGACCCAGCTTAACCAATGGCTGTGATCCCCAGACATAGTCATGGCCATTATGACAGGAAACCTTGAATGCCACCATGGATCCAGTATAAAATGTAGTTTTCAGTGTAACATTATGACCACAATACCTGCAAAATTTAAGTTAATCAGACAAGGGTTGGAAAACAATAATTTTTTGTACATCACATAGATTTGTGGCAGTGCTGCCAACATTATTTGGGTAAGACGTACTATCAATAGTCATGTCTTCTTCTGGCAATGGCACAAAATCAGACGAAAGAACTAGTGATCCAATTTCACTGTCAGAAGACTTCAGAGGTGAACGTCCACATACCTCCTATTGCTGAAAATCTGTCCATGTCCCTCAGGATCGAGTTAGACTCATATATCAATGTTCCTTCCGTGTTCGTCTTGGGGTGCGTCACACAATGTTTTGCTAGAATTACCTGGAAAAAAAGACATGAGACAAATGTACTACTTTTATGAGAAAAATTCATTTTTTCAATACGTAGTTGTTTAGTGGAGAAAGCTACTGTTTCAGTGGATACTAATATGAACTAATTTTACCGTACAGCAGTAACACTGTCAAATAAGTGTAGCAGCGCCTGTTAAACTACAGCTCTCTGTGTCCGTCGTGTAGGAATCAACAGGTACTTTCCCAGCAAGTCTTCCTCCATGGGAACGAAAACTTTCCCCTGAAGATAATGCACCCATTGTTTCAACAGATGTGGCCTTGAGAAAGGGAAGCGAGAGCCTTGTATGAAGACTTTCCGAATACATTTTGGAAAGCTACAGCCAGGCATATAAGCATTCTGGTGCTACCAGATGTTGTTAACAGTAGATCGGTTCGCCAGCAGTCTGCGGATGGACAGAGGGGTTCCCCCGGACTCTGCCCAGTTTCCTCCCACTATAATGCTGGTCGCCATCGTATAAGTGAAACAGTCTTGAGTACGGCGTAAAACACCAATCAAATATAAAAATAAATCAATGCCCCTTTTTTAGACCAAACGGGTCTAAACTTACTCAAAATATTGTTGTGTTATCACATTTAATGCAGGCATATAATAACATGAAGAGAATGCAAAGGGATTAAGACTCGAGGATGCTTAGTCCACAAGCAGAATCCAGGTTTCAGTGTTTCCAGTTACCTATAAATTTTAGATCCTGGTCGCAGATTCTTGCTTCATCTTAGAAATGGTATTAATGCATGGGAGAATGACTCCACTGGCTTTGCTACAACCACAAAAGACGTTAAGAGACATTTGTTATCACTCTACCGTGCCAATGATCAAAGCTTTGTGTAAACCAAACATCTAATCCGGAGAGACGAAGGAAGCCCGCTATAGTGCTATCTAACACACACAGAGGTAACAGTGAAAATGCAAGGACGGCCTTCCCATGAAGACGATGATACTCACTATGGTTCTGATTACCGTTCCATACTGCAGGCAGGCATGTATCGTGAACTGTAAGCAGTCGATCGATTTCTAGCACTTTTGGAAGCAAGACTCCCAAACCTTTGCTCACAGATCAAGTGTAACAGCTGGGTATGCAGTACGGAATCCACGGTTTTTCCATCGATGGACAGGTGTTTTCTTGGCTTTGGCTTCTACGGTAAGCAACACTCGCCTAATGTGATTTTATGTGGTTAGGCTTGTATCCGCATTCGTGTCGAATCGGACAGGACATAGGACATCCAAGACTTTGGAAGGAAATGTATTCCATATTTTAAGGTGATATAAGAAATTTAATGCGGACTCCAATATCAATAATACTTGCAAGGACATTACATAAGAGTTGTTGTGGAAAAGGACGTGTGAAGTAAGAGGCCTTTATACTTTATTGTCATTACTCGTTCAAAGTGTTCACATTGCTCAGACGATTTCCTGAATTGGGCGTAGCTTCTTAAAAATAACTTAGAATAAAAATGGACACCAGCTCCAACATGTCAGTGTCCACAACCAACACAACGGGCAATGTGGAGTACACCCCCGTGGGAAGAAGTGTAATACGAGCAGCAGTGGTGCTTCTGGTGTCTATCACAATCATTGCAAGCAATCTGCTTAACTTCGTTATTTTGAAGACGGCTAAACAGATGTCTAATGTCACTAAAGTGTTCCTGACGAATCTGACAGCAGCGGATTTTTGCGCTGGACTGATTGCCTGTCTTCCGTCCGTAGGTCCGGCGATTACCGGCAAGTGGCCCTACGGCGCCACCTGGTGTCACATAAGCGGTGTAGTTCATAGGTCATGCTGCGTGGTGTCCGTTTGGACTGTTGGGGTCATCGGAGTTGAACGTTATATCGCCACTCGTCACCCAGTGTACTATAAACAGAAACTGACCCCCCGAATATCTCTTGTGATTGTTGGCTTTCTGTGGGCATTGAGCATAATCATGTCCCAGATACCAAACATTACTAAATACCAGTACAAATATGTGTTAAACGAATTTCTGCCGGACATCTGCATGTGTGGTTTGCATTGTGAATCACAAGGGTTGTGTATCACCAAAGTGATTGTGATTCCCGGAATGAGTGGATTAGTTATTATCTGCACTACAACATCGATTGTGAGGGGACTGAGACAAGAGAAATCCACACAAACTCGTGCAGGTGTGCCAACCATGATGACACGCGGCAGAAATCAACACACCTCAAGAACTCGTGAAATGAAAGCCGTACGGCTGCTGATCGTAACCACGGGTTTATATTTCCTCACTTGGGGACCGTACTCTACAAGTGAGTTTCTGAAAGCATATGGACTTCGCTCACCGGACTGGCTTGCTTTTACCCTCATGTGGACCGCAAACAGCAACTGTTTTGTAAATGTTTTCATCTACTCCGCCATTTATCCTTCATTCAGAACTCGATTGAAAAAACTTTTATTTGTGGTTATCTGTTGCGGATCTTCTTTCTCAGGGTCCCTTGTTGAGCCGTGGACTACATCAAGAACTTAAGGAAGAATATGACATTAACGGAGATCCGTGTAGCCTGTATATTTAATCGTTGCACTGTTCGTTAATAATTTGTACCAGCAACAATTCTTTGGTTGAGGGGCTAAAAACACATCTGTGTCAGCAACTATGTGTGCTCGTTCAAATGAGCGCGATATGTTTCCAAGAACTGGTTACACTAAATGCTAAAGGGATGTTATTCTACAACACTAAATGTATTGGTGTAAATGCGTCCCAATTTCTGTTTACCCTCAACAATGCTTACCACCTTTTAATTACACGAGGATTAATTAATTACACACACGCACATGTAAACCCCCGCACATACACACACTCGCGTAAAGAATTTCACATTTCAAAGTATTACAGAAAAAAAGTAGCCTTGGCGCGCGTAGGATTAAATTAAGCGCCTTACGCTCAGCTTTGAACTCTCCAAGTTGGTATCAATTTGCTAAGTGTGACTGCTGGTCAAACAGTTTCAAAAGAGATAATAGTAAAGAGTAATACAGCATTACCACAGAACAAGAACAGATGTGTACAATGTTAGTAAATGCATGCCATTCGAAATAAAGTTGACAACAGCACTACAGTGTATGATGTGGAGTGTGGAAGTGTTTTGAAACCCATTGCAATGGAAACAACAAATTGTGAGCTGTGTGCAAGGGTGAAGAATGTGAATGCTGCCTTAAAAGACAGCCCACAGTTAAAAGAAGACAGTCTTTAGTTTAGTCTCATGCCACAGATGATCAGTGACTTTTTACTTAAAGGAGAAGATCGGGGAAGTAGTGGACAATTTGTGATAAAAGAGTATACAAGTTTCAAGATTTAAAAACAAATTTTTTTTTAAAGATTTTTTTACTTCCGAGGCAACAAATTTCAAGGCAGGTCATAACACATACTCATTCGCGAATAATAAATACATGTACCTTGTGCAAAAAGGAAAGTAAATTTAAAAACCAATCACAGCGCAGGATTATGTAAAGCCCAATTAGAGGACATTGCATGAATCGGTTGGCTGCTGCCCTACGTTTTGTTGGTGTACAGACACCAAGAGATGGCAGGATGTCTGTGTGCACAAACTGCACGTCGAATACTGAGGGGCTTGATATAGCTTCTTATGTTTCTTACAAAACCCGGGCTTACATATAGGCGTGCTGCACGAACCCGCACATACGCGTGATACTCGGGCCTGCATATACTGAAGGCGTTTGCACGCCTGACCTGTCCACGGACGTTCAAAAGCAGAGTTCAAGTCAAAGGGCGTTTACTGGATTGGGACTCGGTGCTGTCCAACACTGGGTGGAATCGTTATCAAGGGATGTCGCATGCACAATTTCTGTGAGTTGTAACGGCTGGTGTTTATTCGCCCAGCGCCCGAAACTTGAAACAGAAGTTTAGAATTTCTTGGTCTGTTGGGTAAGCCATGAAGTTAGTGGTGTTGCTTCAGCCTGGCTCAGCATGAATATCTTGCAACAACAACATCTTTCGAGTCTCTATCAGTAAAGTCTGGCAAGAGCCGAGTGCTCGACTAGCGGCCCCTAAAAGCGATCAGCTAGATGTCAAAATGGCCAGTCCGGGGCCTATGACTCGAAGAGTTTTATACAGGTGTGCATTTACTAGAGGCTGTGCGACCGGACAACGCGGGACAACGAACAGCTCAGACATGTTTTTCAACGGAAATAAATATTTTATTGATGCCAACATCAAACTTAGAGGGGAGGATCTAGGGCCTAGCCTCTAGAGATAATAATCTATGCGTAAATCCGCTGGAGCTAACCTAGCCTACATCGACAGCGTCATTTGTCAAGGTAGATGAGTTGTACCTGTCTACACACTGCTTTTGAACTGCAGCTGTGCCCACTAGCGTTTTCTGAGCACTAAATTCAAAGCTGAAAACAGATGGAAAATCTGAAGATTTTAGCCTTCACAAATACATTATCCGACTGAATGATAAGAGCAACCAAAGAGCAAATGTTCTGTGCAGATGGGATATTTGTGAACGGTGAATATAGACAGAAGATTCCTACGGGTTAATACACCGAAAATATGCGCGCGATGTTGTATGTCCTGGTGAAAGGTTTGTAACTCATGGTCAGTTCAGGTGAAAGATTTGCATCTTATATATAATGGGTGTGCAGATGAAATTTACGATTTGTAACATGCTCACACGCGTGACAAATGAAACTGTTTACACGCGTGATACATGAGCCTGCTTACACGTGTGATACATGAAATTGTTTACACGCATGATTTACCCCTCCTCTTTTTTAGGAGGAGGCAGAAGTATGTTTCTCCCCTCCCCCTACCACCTCCCCACTTCTTGCGGAAAGTGTATAATTTTTTTAAAAAATTAAATATATATTTATATATATTTTAATTATTTAAAATAATTAAAAGGACAAATGTGGGTAGGATATAGGATAATTTGTATACACTAGCTTACCATCCTAAGATACGGAAACTTTTCTGGTTGCAGATGGCTGGGTTTCCGGAGATCTAGGCGCCCACTGGATCTTCGTTTATTGGACTGGAATATAGTATAATTGCACGTGTAACACATATCAAAATTGTGTGATCTTCCTAGTTAGCCAGTCAAGTCAAGAAAAGTGCCTAAAAATTGGTTTGATGGCATCTTTATGTTACAAACAAACTAGCCAGATCTTCTCACTAGGTACCCAGGATGACCACACGAGCGGGTGTCAAGTTTGTAAACCATCACTGCCAGTAAAAAATGGCGTCATTCAAAATAGCCGCCATATGGTGATACTATGCTATGTTAAGTAAAGCAATAATCATCCGATTTTGTAATTTTGAGTGACAATGGACTCGTGGTTGCTCTGGATTTATTATCATATTTGATTAACACGTGCAATCAGACAATCAGAACTTAATTAAATATTTGTATTTCAAAATGGCTACCATAAGGTTTCAGTATTACATGCAGCATTATGCATGTCTTGCCAAAAAATAGCACCTCTTTGATTGTACAAACTTGTAATAATTTGTGTTCGGTATCATTGATGAGCATTGCAATGGAGTCAGTACGCTTGGTTCATTCTCCGGCAATCATCAGAAAGTTGTGTGTAAAAAGGATGAATATTGGGTGTGGGGTTTAGGAGGATAAATTTACTAGCGACAAAAGAATAACGTGTCAAAAGACAAAATATTTGGCCAGATTGGATCCAATTTCTTGCAGAATCACTCCCAGTATAATGAAATAAATATAACTGTAGCTGTTTACATTTTATAATAGATAGCTGTGTTACAGAAACCATCGAACTCACACCCACATGGAGAGATGCTCATCAGCTGCGAGGCATTTGCATGAAGCAGTCTATCATTGTTCTGGAAATACATGTTCTCAAATATCTGGCGGAGGTGAAAAATTACGCTAGTCCACCTGCAGTTTCTCACTATCCAGGGGATAAGTATAGTAACTCTAGTCCACCTGCAGTTTCTCACTATCCAGGGGATAAGTATAGTAACTCTAGTCCACCTGCAGTTTCTCACTATCCAGGGGATAAGTATAGTAACTCTAGTTCACGTGCAGTTTCTCACTATCCAGGGGATAAGTATAGTAACTCAAGTCCACCTGCAGTTTCTCACTATCCAGGGGATAAGTATAGTAGATAAGTATAGTAACTCTAGTCCACCTGCAGTTTCTCACTATCCAGGGGATAAGTATAGTAACCCTTCACTGTTTAGCGGCCATGGTAATTTGCTACTGCCATGTGTAACTTAAGAGCATGTTCTCTTGGTGCAAGTCCTCGTTTTTTGTGTTTTATTTTTCAATAAAGATCAAGTTTAGCGTTCTTCACACCGCTTTTGGTATCCAGGGTCTTTAACAAGTGACAAACAATTTCAACAAACACGGGAAGTTCCACCCATTATCAAAAAAAGGCTTTGTTTGAAAAATTTCCTGCAGGAGGAAACAAACGTGTCTCTGTAATGGACTAGGACTCTCTTATCCGTGCGCTTAAGAATAATACTCGTATCCGTATCTTCATGAGCTCGGCTAAGATTGGTCAGAATGCCTCTTCTTGTTGATGATGATGTTTATTGGAAGCAAAATCTCCACCAACTCTGAACTTCATCATACAGGCATACAGGTCATCTGACAGAAATGAAAGACCATCACCTTTAGATCACATGAGCTCTTGTGGTTCCACAACCTAAGTTAATGGCTCTGGTGAATGTGCCTGATTATCGTCAAAGTATATACAACTAATAGGTGTTCCTAAACTCTCCATAAAAGCGTTTCCTTTAATCAGAACATATACATGTATAACTATACTCTGAATATTAGACACACCCGACTTTCCTCCCAGAATATTGACGGGTGTCGTCAGTGGTGACGTCCGCCATTTGCCACCATTTCCGCACATACGAACTCCGCGTGAGCCGTTTTACCCCTTTGAATTGTCAATGGGAGACCATCCATTCGGGGTGATATGGATTTATCATCATAGAAGCATCTGATACGACAAACGCCTCTCCCCAAGGACAACAGATGTATCAGGCGTTGAACCAATGTTGTTTGATGTGTCTATAGACACTCCAACATGGTATTGTCTCACCAAGTTCTTTGAGATACAACTTCCAATTTCCCTCTGTGAGTGTCGCGAGAATATCTGCGAGCTTCATGTATGCCCATCAATTATAGTAATTTGGATCTTCTTTGAGCAGGGGGAACGCGGGGGGGCCTCCGTGGCTCAGTCGGTTAGCGCGCTAACGCAGCGCAATGAGCGAAGCCTCCCACTAATGCGGTCGCTGAGACTTCAAGCCCAGCTCATGCTAGCTTCCTCTCCGGCTGTACATGGGAAGGTCTGCCAGCAACCTGCGGATGGTCGTGGGTTTCCCCCGGGCTCTGCCCGGTTTTCACCCACCATAATACTGGCCGCCGTCGTATAAGTGAAATATTCTTGAGTACGGTGCAAAACACCAATCAAATAAATAAATAAATCAATCTTTGAGCAGGGCATCTAACTGTAACAATCTAACTAACACCGATGCCTTCGATGAAGCCAGGGGCTTTTGGAAAACATATGTGATAGTTCTTCTACAATCGCAAATATTATATTTCACCTTGTTACATTTGACACCAATGTCTTCAAGATCTTGGCCAATTGCCATGTCACGTTAAATCTAATATGCAAGTCATCATCATCACACTTATTGGTGTATATCAACAGATTGGCCCATATGAGTTCTTTGGTTCTGCGGGTTAAGGGTTAGTCTCTTGGATCCAGCATTGACTAAGTGCTCCTGGCTGCCGCGCTTTGGGATTTCACAAAAAAGATTGAGGACTGTTATCATTGTATTCTTGCCATCAGCAGGAGCAGGAAGGATCGGCATCATACATGTATCCAGCATGGTAGAATACCTACCTGTCTACAACCAGGACATGGTCTTAAATCTGATGGGATTTTCCTACAACAGTAATTCCATTAATAAACTCTTAGGGCCTTTTACTCCAGCTGTAGCGGACTTTGTATGTAGGATGAGTCAGCGCTTCTACCTGTGAATCCTGAGTCTGGGAGAATTCCTGATCGTGTGTACTGGTGATCCAAGCCGCCGAAACGTACATTGCTGCAGGAAAAGTAGCCTTACGTCTCCTATAGCACATCTACTTCGTCAGATGACGCAAAATCAACATAGGGCAAATACCAGCCATGGAACTACCTTTGACCACATTCCTCGTAGTTTGGAGAGTGTTGATACCAGTAGTTGTCAATTTATCTTTTCTATTGTGTGTAAGATACGTATTCATTGCCCTTTCTTTTGAAAATTATATTTCGTTTTCTGTATTGTCACAGAGAACATTTTATATATTCATTGGAGTGTTGTATAGGAAAATAATCATTGTCAAAATGGGGATTAGGTGGTTCTTTTGACAGACATTTTGTTTTTTTCCATTGTTGATACATTTATGGTCAAACGGACATCCACCCTGGTGATGTTTTATATCACCCATAGAACATCCCGGGATAGTCAGTTTATTTGTAACAGAGAGATGCCATCAAACGACAAAATAGTCGTGTTGGTTGGCTGACTACCCCCTGAAAAGTGAAAATATGCAGGGTTTTTTCGGTGTCCCATCATAATTCTAGTAAGCGAAAGATCGTCCAAGGCCTGTCTCCGACTATGTAAAGGCTACAGCTTCCGGGGTTGCCTTTGGACCCTTGCCTATTTCCCCACGGCAATAGTTTCATTGCTTCAGCACTCCCAAATTATGTGAGATTTCCCCGTGAGGTCAGTTTATCCCAAGTTTAGTTGCCCCAAATCGCCAAAAGCGTGTCTCCTGTAATTTAAGATGCCAGAGCTTCCGGGGTCTAGGCGCCCCCTGAATCCTTACCTATTGGGGAGGGATAGTATTTTCTCTGCTTGAGCCACCCCACATTCCACGATGTTTCACTTCGCCAGAGGTGTATGGGATGGTGACCAGGAATATAATATATACATAGTTTATTAGCTAATGAACTTGAACACGTGGATTTTAATCTCTAAGATTTATGCTTTAAGACAAATACATGTCTTTGTGGGCCCCACTTCATTCAAAGCCCAGTTGAAAGCCGCTTCAGTTGGATTCGAACCTGTTAATATCTAACTGGTGTGTGATTTATAGATCCCGTTTCGCTATTTGTATTTTCCGCCATGTAAAAGATAAGCCTTTATAGACTAAATCCACCTTACAACGCCTTAATGAAGTTGGAACTATTTAACGTAAAATATTGCCCAAACACACCAAGCTTCGGCTATGTACAAGGCTTTCGTATATTGGTGAGGGATAGTATTTCCACTGCTTGAGCCTCACTTCACGGTGTTCTGTTAACTTTACACTAAATCCACCTTGAAATGCCCTAATGAATTCGAAGCTGTGTATTTTGTACTCTACTACCAACTTATAGGCGGCGAGTTTGCAGATGGCAGGCAAAAGGTGCACTTTGGGTCATCGAAGATGGTGCATGCAAACGCAGTACAATGGCTCAAGAGAGTCTTTCTATTCCGGGCTACCTCTCCGGTGGAACCAGACCTGGGACTTCTGCCCGGTTTCTTTCCACTACATAATGCTGGCCGAATTCGTGTAAGTGAAGTATTCTTGAATTCGACGTAAACCACCAATCATTACCCTGTACCTTGCGGAATCAAGAGATTTCGGAGGCACAGTGTATGCACCATGTGGTGGTTTATGATCACATGACACCCTCAAGAGTGAATTGGATAAATAGATTTGTAACTCGAAGTCAAGACGTCGAGTTCTTAATAAGTCTGCTCAAATCCGCAGTATTTAGTTTTGCCGGGATGGCAGTTTTATAGCCATTAGTCTGTTAAATGAACTATTTGTAACTTTATCTGTTATCTTTATCTATCTATTGTCTTTATTTAAGTTTGGTACATGTAGCTTACCACTGTGACTGTGAATGCAGACAGACAGACAGTTTACATCTCAGTCATTAAATGGGCTTTAGACTGCTGGTTTCCTTTTTCCTCTCCCAGCATGACACTTGCCAACATGATTATAGAAGGCGTTAAAACGCCTGACCTGTCTACGGATGTCTGTCGACATGTCCAGAGAAAACGAATAGGTAGTCAAAAGGGCCTTTACCATACTGGTGATCGAAGCTACCTAGCATCGAACGGAATCGTGATCAAGAGATTTCGGAGGCACAATTTCTGTGAATTGTGGCGGATGGTGCTCTCTTTGCCCGTCGCCCGAAAACAAATAACATGTGGAAATACTGGTGCGTTTGAACTTCACTTAGGTTTCAAAAATTAAATTTGTATTTGCTTGTTTTTATACTGTTCGACGTCTTTTTCACCATTATTCAGACATTATTAAAACGTATTATGCAGAGAGATGCGGCTTTGGAAGAATCCAGAAGATTTGCAAGCACTGTGAATAAACGATAGAGAGTTTAATACAGTAGACTCACTTCGAGTTAATGTGAAAGACTTTTAGTCTGTTTGAAAGGAATAGATTTCATTCATTTTCATGATAAATTTGATGGTGTGTAACCTGTGTCCTGGGTTAGCCTGACAGCGCAGCACAGTGACTCAGAAGCCACTCACCGATGTGGTCTTCGTGAGATCAAATCCTGTTCATGCTGGTGTAATCTCTGACGCTTAATTGTTTCAATCTGACCTATCTCAGTGTCGCCGTTTTGCCCCTTTCTCGCTATATTAATTCGCTTATCATTGTAGTCTTGTTGCTTAATTGTTGCCTCGTTGCCCAATTTTCGTCTTGTTATTGCCTCAGTGTCGCCTTACTGACGCAGTGTCACCTTATTGACTCAGTGTGGTCTTACTGTCTCATCAATTTCGCCTTATTGTTTCATCAATATCACTTTCTTGTTTCATCAATGTCACCTTATATTAGAAATGTCCCTGCTTCAGTATTGCCTTTGTCTCATGTCACCTTATATGTCAAAGTCGCCTCATTGCCTCATCATTTTCTCTTCTTGCCTCCTCATGGTTGTTTATTGCCTTAACGCTCCAGTGTCGCTGTATTGCTTAACACTCCCCTTTTTGTGATGTGACAGTTTCTAAATCAATCTCCTGCTCTATTACTCTTTTCACATGAGTGCGTGATTAACAGGATTAAGGACAATATATGATGGAAATAATCAGCTTTCTTGGAGCCTGTAAATCTGACCCCAAGTCCATTGTTTAACATACAGTAAACTCATATGACATGTAGGGTGTTTTGTTGGTAAAACTTCAATGACCAGCCTCTCAACTTTCCCATAAGCGACCAATAATATTATCATGCACACACAAGATCAGAGTACTTCAAAGAAGAAATTTACATTCATCCATGTTATTTATAATTACCTTGAAGACTGCGAATACCAAATGATATCGTATCATTATTCGACCGTACTCAGGCGCATTCTTTGAGGATTAAAGGCGCTATAAAGGCGGATTGCTCTGAATGTGTAGTTCGTGCCGAGTTCAGAAAGAGCTGAAGTGAATTTCTGTGTCGGCCTACCTATATATAAACAGTGACCCTTCACATAACTGCCCACGTGAAGCCACATATAGCGTCCTTATGCCCTTAAAATCAGGTGTTATACTCCTGTACTAGCTCACAGGCAGGTAAAAATCAAAACCGGTAGGTGAGCCCTTTAGATAGTCGAACGTCCTTTAGAAAGCGCTGAATGAATCATGCATGCAGTGACAATCACCAAGCACACAGTCATACACACACGCATAGAACAGGAATTCATTTTTTTCACATTGTGTAGGGACGCTATGTTTGTGCCTGTGTCCGCTTTAAAGGAGTTGCAGTGCACCGTGGGAGCTATATCTGAGGTCTCAGTCCTGCACTGCCGGCGAGACAAACAAGTCGCGTGGTATAGCGATTCTTATTATGCAAGCCTCAGATGCAGTCGGAGCGTAACATTTCACGACTTCCATTTTGCTATGTATCCTGCGTGAAGTGACATTTGAAACCAGCCGTTTCAAGGTGCTTTTATCATATATGTACTTTTGTTATTATATCCAGTTCAAAGCCACGAGACCTAATCAGAAAGGCGTGCAAGTCTGACGTGATTTGTTCTGTGTTCTGGATTATGGGATTCACCAAAACAACAGGTAAAGGTGTATTCTGCCGTCTGTTACCAATTGGCCTCTGTCTGAAGATCTGTAAACCCTGACCATTGTGGTCGCGTGCTCGAACCCGCCTCTCTCTAGTCTGGATGAGACTTCACCATCTGGGATTTGTCAGATTGAGAATTGCAGCGGGTTCTACACCATTGAAGTGAATGGGCTGCATCTTCGATTATTTATTTATCAGCTTTGTGTTTTACAACGTACTGAAGAATATTTCACCAGCATTATGGTGGGAAATTGCTGACCAGAGAAGAGGATAGCATGAGCCTGCCTCAGAGAGGCCCGGCTGCGTTTTTCAAATACGTATGCCACTCTTAACCTATGTTACATGTAAAACATGTATGTGTTGCATAGATATGTGCTACATACATATGTGTACGTGTTAATTTGTATGAATTCATGATTATGGTTATGAAGAGTAGTTAAGTGTTATTTTGCATTGTTTATAACACATTTGGTTTAGAGATTGAGCCACGGTGACTGATACTGCGCATTTGAACTTGATAAAATGCCTTTGCCTCTTACAATGGAAAGCCTACACTGCTGTACTGGGTCTGTGGCAGCTATGTCATAGTACACCATTGTTCAAGATAAGATACCCTGATAATATCCTTGAAACATGAGAGTCCGAAAACTATGTATAATTTAAGTTTAGGAGATATATTTATGGATATAATTATTATTTACATCAGTGATTTCGCATTAGAATGGTTCCAGAAATTAAAAGTTGCTTGTGCCGTGTTGATCAATACATTTTAATATATTAAGTATGAATAGACCGAGATTAACTTAACTCCTCAACTTATAATGACCATAAAATAAAAGACAGCTCATGACTGAGGCTCTGTTCATTAAAAAGATTACAAAATTCTCCCTTGAATGCAAAAACCTGTTGAATTTGTATGAATTCAATTAATTTGAAGTGTGGAGTATTGTGCTGCCGACTTGGGATCCGAAAGGCGCCCATGCTTATAAGTTTATGAGAGAATGACCAGTCAGAGAGCTAGGAGATATCAGCTGTGTATAAGCTGTGACGTAAATCTTCCGAGTTGACTGTCAATATAACATGTAATAACATAGGTACAGGGCACTGTTTTAATGTGACATATTTTAATTATAAGTACATGCATTAACAACACTGTCAAGTATCCTCATACCATTGTGCTGTGGAGGGAGTAAGTTTCTTGATCATTTCATGTTATAAATTTAGATATATACTTAAGTTTCAACCACAACCCTAGCAGCTCACTACACTACCAGGTGACAAAATTGTCTGCGCTTGGAACAATTACGTCACAGCTCACGCATAATAGCCGCGTTTCACGTTAACCAACGGAGCACGGTTAAATGTCGATTTCCACTGTCGTAGTAACTGTAAGAAAAAATACTGAAATAAATATAATATTGTCCAGCCATTCTGGCAAACCTAACTTTGAAAATGAGCTGTCTTTGACTTTAAGGTTCCACTGTATTGTTTATTTGTTGGGTGTAGTGGATCACCATTCATCGTTTCATCATTAAATAAGGGTTATGTTATTCAGATTTTTTTATTGTCATGGCGTTCGCCAACGTGGCATGCTTGCTCCAGGGTTGTTTACACTTTACTAGCATCACCGCGATGTCTTCCCTAGTGAGGCTGGTGTGGGCGGCAACATCGCTTTTTTGCTCGTAAATCATACTGCATGTTTGCTGGTGACCTTTGTTATCAGCAAAATCATTGCAACGGCTTTTACACGTGTGCTCTGGGTTTACTAAAACTCATGACATCCTAAATAACGGTAAAAAAAATGTTGACAACTGAAAGATACAAAGACTTTCACACACTGTTGTACTTTGTGGCGAAGCTTTGATGTGTGTTTAGTTGTCTGTGCTCGGAACATATTTTGAAGCGAGATTTAAATGACAATGACTGTATTGATTCCCAACACAGAAAATGTGCTGTTATGTGAATATTTTGTCGCGAACACTCAAGGAGTGCACCCCAGATGTTAAAACGTTATTATGTAGGAGATAATGCTCCTCAGTATATTGATGCTCTCTCCGGAGTTCCTTCCGTCGAAAATGCCTGGAAAAAGAAGAAGTCATAGTTACATTTTTTATCTATTTGATTGGTGTTTTAAGCCATACTAAGGAATATTTTTACTTTATACGATAGCGTTCAGCATTATTGTGGGAGGAAACTGGGCAGAGTCCGGGGGAAACCCGCAACCATCCTCAGCATGCTGGCAGGCCTTCCCACGTACGACCAGAGAGGAAGCCAGCATGAGCTGGGCTTGAACTCACAGCGATCGCGTTGGTGAGAGGCACCTAGGTCATTACGCTCCAGTAGCTCGCTTACTACCTCGGCCACGGCCCCTTTTAGAGTTACAGTTATTTAGCTTATACATGCTAATATGCTTTGTGTAGTTCTGGGAACGCTCTCCCGCGACCATCTTGGATGCAATTGTTTTTTCGCGGCATCCTGATGCCTATTTATTTGTTTCATTGGTGTTTTACGCCGCACTCAAGAATATTTCACCTGTACGACGGCGGCCAACATTATTCTAGAAGGAAACCGGGCAGAGCCTTAGGGAAACTCACGGCCATCCGCAAGTTGCTGGCAGACATTCTCACGTATGGCCGGAGAGGAAGCCAGCATGAGCTGGACTTGAACTCACAGCGGCCGCATTGGTGGAAAGCTTCTGAGTCATTGCGCGCTAACCGACTGAGCCACGGAGGCCCCTCCTAATGTCTAGATTATATCTACATCGGGAATTTTGAGGCCCATGTGTTCTTAATTAACCATGCGATGATATTTCCCCTGGTACACTTGTTTTCATAGTGCCGTGCACGCGCGTGGGAAACTAGACCTCTTGTGTATGTTACGGGCGGATATTCATGTACAGCGAGATCTAGCAAGGTTTTATATATGCCACTGTTAGTGAGTCACGGAGGGGAGTACATAATTCATACAAATATACACGGAAATAGGCCTATCGAGCTGTGAAGAGAGGTGTCGCCGGATGAACTGGAGAGGTGAAGGACACTATGACTGCAAGTAAGTTTGTCAATATACCGCCGGTGTAGCATGTTTTAGTAAGTATGATATATATGTATGTACATAAACATGAAAGCCTATAAGAAGATGTGGGTTTATAGGCACCCTATAAATGTAGAGTGAGTAGGAGTTGGGAAGTGAGGAGTGAAACCCGCTGGTGGTGAATGAGAGAACCCGCTGGTGGTGCATGAGAGAACCCGCTGGTGGTGCATGAGAGAAGCAATTCTGCTGTGACATAACGAGATTATATATGGATAACAATTCTGTTTATTTTTGGAGCGACGCTTCGAAACCTATTAGCAATAATTTCAGTCACACGTTTTTCACATACATATGTATGAGCGGACGAAGTGAAGAGTTTCAAACTGCCATTTAAAAAAAAGCCGACACCTATGGTTTAGCAAAGGCACATCTCATTGTGGACAAGAGTTAAGATAGCTTTAGCTCTGACATTAAAATCTTCCTGAGACTTGTTGTAATTCTTTCGCGTTTCGAATGGCATAGCGTGTTAACGAAAAAATAAAAAGCACTGAAAAGGAGGTGGCAGCAACGATAATCTGCATTATATTATTCTATTTTGAATAGTTATCGTAAAGAAATAGATACGCAATTCTAAAATTCTATACTAAAATACGTTTGATTTGTGGTATTCGTTTACGTCGCGCTTGTATGTTAAGCATACCCTGTTGGGTATAACTCTCCAGCCTATTTTTGCAATTTACAATAACGACCTTCCGGTCCAGCCAGATGCGTCCTACTGCCATACCATGGTATATAACAACCGGAAGGTGGCTTTATATATACTTGACCGTGATACTTAAATTATGCGTTCTTGTCTGCTCAGTCCACCCAAGGCCCGAGCAAAAAAAATTTTTATAATGATGTGAAATAGGTAAATTCTAAAACCTAAAGTGCTGTACCGGTGCAATAATTATAGGCTAAATTTATTTATTTATATTTTTATATATTATATATATTATATTTCATTTATACGAGCGGTGGCCAGCGTTGTGGTGGGAGGAAACGGGAAAATTATATCCTTGTCCACAGCTACCAGGAAAATGACATCCTTGTCTGTAGCTACAAAGAAAATTATACTCTTGTCTGTAGCTACCAGGAAAATGATTTCCTTGTTTGTAGCTACCACGAAAAGGAAATCCTCTGCTGTAGCTACCAGGAAATTATATCCTTGTTTGTTTTTACTAGGAAAATGATATTCTTGTTTGTAGTTACCAGGAAAATGATACCCTCTGCTGTATCTGTCAGGAAAATGATATCCTTGTTTGTAGTTATCATGAAAAGTATATCCTTGTCTGTAGCTGCCAGGAAAATGACATTCTCGTCTGTAGCTACCGGGAAAACGACATTCTCGTCTCTAACTACCAGGAAAATGACATTCTTGTCTCTAACTACCAGGAAAATGACATTCTCGTCTCTAACTACCAGGAAAATGACATTCTCGTCTCTAGCTACCAGGAAAATGACATTCTCGTCTCTAGCTACCAGGAAAATGACATTCTCGTCTCTAACTACCAGGAAAATGACATTCTCGTCTCTAACTACCCGGAAAATGACATTCTCGTCTCTAGCTGCCAGGAAAATGACATTCTCGTCTCTAGCTACCAGGAAAATGACATTCTCGTTTCTAACTACCAGGAAAATGACATTCTCGTCTCTAACTACCAGGAAAATGACATTCTCGTCTCTAGCTACCAGGAAAATGACATTCTCGTCTCTAACTACCAGGAAAATGACATTCTTGTCTCTAGCTACCAGGAAAATGATATCCTTGTTTGTATGTGCCATGAAAATGATATCCTCTGCTGTATCTGTCAGGAAAATGATATCTTTGTCAGTGGCTACCAGGATAATGGCATCCTTGTCTGTAGCTATCAGAAAAATGACATTTTTGTCTGTAGCTACCAAGAAAATTACATCCTTGTCTGTAGTTACCAGAAAAATGACATCTTTGTCTGTAGCTACCGAGAAAATGTTATCCTTGTCTGTATGGCTACCAGGAAAATGATATTCTTGTATGTAGTTACCAGGAAAATGACATCTTTTTGTCTCAGGCTACAAGGAAAATGATATCCTAGCCTGTACCTACCAGCAAAGTGATAACCTTGTTTGCAGTTATCAGGAAAAGGATATCCTTGTCTGTAACTCCGAGGAAAATGATATGCTCTGCTGTAGTTACCAGGAAAATGGATTCCTTGTCTGTAGGTACCAGGAAAATGATATCCTTGTCTGCAGATACCAGGAATTAAATGATGTCCTTGTTTGTAGCTACCAGGAAAATGATATCCTTGTTTGTAACTACCAGGAAAATCATATCCTCTGCTGTAGCTACCAGGAAAATAATTTCCTTGTCTGTAGTTACCAAGGAAATGATATCCTTGTCAGGAGATACCATTATAATGACATCCTTATCAGTAGCTACCAGGAAAATTACATCCATGTCTGTAGCTACCATGAAAATGACATCCTTATCTGTAGTTACCAGGAAAAGGACATCCTTGTCTCTAGCTATCAGGAAAATGATATCCTTGTCTGCAGGTACCAGGAATTAAATGATGTCCTTGTTTGTAGCTACCAGGAAAATGATATTCTTCTTTCTCAAGCTACCAGGAAATGGGTATCCTTGTCTGAACTCAGCGACATATACTCGCACAAACATCGTATCGATGTCCCCTTATATCTACAATGTTATTTTTTCTCAGGTGACTGACCATAAGTCCTATGGAATGGATCAGAATGCCTAAAACCAAAGGACTGTGCCTTCCAGTATCACATCAGTGTTTTATACTTATCCTCATTTGTGCTGTGGGTAAGTTTTTCTGCTCAACATTCTCGTACCGGTAAGTTCAAGGGAGACACAAGCAATCTATGTAGCATATCAGAGAATTGTGGGATAAACTTATTAAATGAATAATAAATAGTTGTGTAATAATTGAATCAATGAATAAACACTTCAGTCAATAAATAAATATTTGAGTCAATTAATGAATAATGGATTCAATAAATATAGGAGCCGATGCATAAATAAATTAGTCCATATATGAATAAATCAAGGAATTTGTCATTTAATAAATGAATAAATAATACTTTCTTCGTATTATAACGGATCTGCTTTATACGTACACACATTGTTCAGGTTAAACTGTGGATGTAAATGACAAAGGGAACGTTGTGGAGTGACTTTTGAATGCCTTATTCACGGGAACGGGAATTAAACAAAAACCTGGCTTGACGCGTGAATTTTCTACCATTCAGTCTACCTTGTTTATTTTCTCACTTTGTTATTCTTTTGTAAATCCTATTGATTTTTCCATGTCACTTTTAATCATTCCTTTTACATTTTACTCATCTATTCCGATTCGTTTTCCTTTTGTATATCAGCTTTGGCTATACCGCCCCCTTACGACCCTCCTGAATGGATTTGTGACGACGGAAACTCAGCTTTATGTATCACTTCTGGGGCTCAACACCGTGTAAAACGCCAGTCGAGCGGAACCTTCAAGTACCTGTATGTGTCACAATGTGGAGTGACACCCACGAGACCTAACGACCTCCAGAGCCTGGAAGTCGCAGCCACCACGGAGGCGTCAGATGTCGCCTTAGAAAAGGTACTAAAATGGCATGGGTCATGCGCATGCGCCACGCTCTACATCCGCCACCACAGTGTCCAGAAATCTTACGCAACACCAGGTTTACTGAGGCCACGGTGACAAGGCAGGATGTGATGTCAGAAAACCGAAAAATTTCCTCAACCTTTATTGTTGTTTTTGTTTTTGTTTTTGCTATCTACGTAATACTTCATGCACATGCACATAACCAGTTCATCTGGAGTATAACTATGCACAGCATACTGTGCATACTAAAGGCACCTAAATTTGATTGATGGATGCTGATTATGGGCCTTCGCAGTGAGGCTAGCCGTAAAGAAGCCTACATGCGTCACACAGACTGCCAAGGTTCATGTTGTCTGGTAGTGGCACGGAGGTAAGCGACGGCGGTAAGCGGCATTCGCTCTGTTAGGAGATTGTGTAAATATTTCTGATGCATTTATACGGAAAAGGAAACAATGGCACAGTGAGATCAACAAATTCAGCTTACATCGACAACCCGACTGCCATTCCTTGTGCTCATGTTAATTGTATGCCTGTAGTCTTTTATGTTGTATTCCTGCATAAACGGGGATTGAGGTGGTGGACTAAGCATCCCCGAGGCCTTGTCCCTTTTCATTGTTACCATGTTAAATATTGTGCACATATGTTAAGTGTGATGACAACACAGCATTTTGAATGATTGTACACGAGTGGCGTGTAGTTAATATCACTGCAATTTGTTTTACCTAATTCTACTTAAAACATGGGGCTAGGGGGCGTGTAAGTTGTTACTTCTTCAACACTTATATGAACTGTTAGAATAAGGCCCCAACTAAGGTAAATTGACAAGCTGTAAGGCGGATTTCACCGGTAACGCGTGACCATTCGCCAACCATCACGTTGTCGTCGCTGCTCTGGTTTTCCTCTCTATGCTGTGGTTTTTTTTATATTATATGGGTTCACATCGGCAACATTTTTCTCTCCATGCAGCCGGTGTGGCGTTTCTTATGTTGATTTTATGTACCTGCAAATGATTATTTCGACAACATGGTGTCCTTACAGTCATCCAGGCTGGCGTTCTTTGTGTCGAGGCTACACGCCTATATAAGTTCATACCTGTATGCACTACAGTTTAAATCCAACGCTGTCAGACTGGCGTTCCGTATGTTGATGTTGTATGCCTATAAAACTCCATACCTGCATGCAACATTGTTTTTATCCACGAGGTCACACTGGGGTTCTTTATGTTGATGTTGTATGCCTATATAAGTCTCTACCCGCAAAATGGCTTCATCCCAGACTGACGCTCCTTATGTTGATGCCCTGTGCCTGTAGAGTTTATGTCGGCAAACTTGCTTCTTTCCACACGGACAGAGAAGCAACATTGCTTCTTTCCACAAAGGCAAACAGGCAACATTGCCCCTTTACAGATAGACATACTGATGTTGTTTGCTAATAAAGGTTTATACTGGCAACATTGTTTCATTGCAGGCAGCGAGAATGGCATTCCTTATGTTAAGGTTCATGCCTCATAACTTCTATTCCAAAGTGTCAGAGAAGGCCAGTATAGGTGTGGTGGCAGCTGACCAGGTGATTGGGGATTTCCCGGAATATGCCTCAACCAAAGACACGCCCGCATGTGAGGGTAAGTACAGTTTTCACGGAAATCGGAATTTTTGTCGTTTTTGGAAACTGGTCTCGCGATTACTGGCCCGGAAACCGTTGACGGCTGTTATACGAATGTTGCTTTCGACACCAAGGTTTGAAAGTTGAATTGATCGCATATTTTTGAATAACGCCTCCGTGGCATAATGACCCAGGGGACTCTCACCAATGCATGAGCGCGGTCCCTTAGAGTGTGAGCCCAGTTCCAGGGTTCCTCCAACCAAAATTCTGACCGCCGTTGTAGACGTTAAATATTCTTGAACACGGCGTAAAACGGCAATAAATAAAAAAATAAATAAATGAATAAGTATGCTTCATACTGAAGTTTTAAATTTTGACATAAGTCAGAGCCCTTTTTGTGCACAACGCAGGTGTAGAGTGTTTTTCATGGCTAACTATTTGAAGAGAAAAGGGTTAAGTTTATAGCCACTGGGACACGTTTTACGCGGCTGGGCTCCAAGCTGGATTGACCATTCTTTGACCACTACGATATAAGAAATACGTCATCAGTTTGCCTGCAAAACGCCATTGCAAACGCAGAGTTGAACACTGGGCGACACAGATTGGACAGGAATGACCTTAGCGGTGTTTTACGCCGAACTCAAGAATATTTCACTTATACGACGGCGATCAGCATTATGGTGGAAAGAAAGCGGGCAGAGACCGGGGGAAACCCACGACCATCCGGAGGCTGCTAACATACCTTCCCACGTACGGCGGGGGAGGAAGCAAGCATGAGCTGGGCTTGAAGTCTCAGCCACCGCATTAGTGGGAGGCTTCGCTCATTGCGCTGCGTTAGCGCGCTAACCGACTGAGCCACGGAGGCCCCCCCCGCGTTCCCCCTGCTCAAAGAAGATCCAAATTACTATAATTGATGGGCATACATGAAGCTCGCAGATATTCTCGCGACACTCACAGAGGGAAATTGGAAGTTGTATCTCAAAGAACTTGGTGAGACAATACCATGTTGGAGTGTCTATAGACACATCAAACAACATTGGTTCAACGCCTGATACATCTGTTGTCCTTGGGGAGAGGCGTTTGTCGTATCAGATGCTTCTATGATGATAAATCCATATCACCCCGAATGGATGGTCTCCCATTGACAATTGAAAGGGGTAAAACGGCTCACGCGGTGTTCGTATGTGCTGAAATGGTGGCAAATGGCGGACGTCACCACTGACGACACCCGTAAATATTCTGGGAGGAAAGTCGGGTGTGTCTAATATTCAGAGTATAGTTATACATGTATATGTTCTGATTAAAGGAAACACTTTTATGTAGAGTTTAGGAACACCTATTAGTTGTATATACAGCGACCGCATTGGTGACAGACACTGGGTCATTGCTCCGCCCTGGCGCGCTAACCAACTGAGCCAAGGAGGCCCCACGAGTTTTACATAGAAACAGCGTTGTAAATATACAGTACTATACAGAGACCACAATATAAAGAGTACCAGCACAGCTAGAGCAGCAACAACAGTGTGATAGTTGACCAATGGTCACACGTAAACGGTGAAGTCCAGCCTCTTGTCAGTTTCCCTCAGTTAGAGTTTTATTCTAGCTCCTCGTGAAAATTATTGAACAGTAGACACTAGGGGATCTCGCAAACTTAAAACTACTCCCAGATAAAAAAAACATTTAAGTGTCCTTTTTTGTTTTAAGGGAAGTGCACCGGGCAGTGCCAGCGTACGTGTACTGTGACTGGCCGGAAATACGATAGCCTTGTTGGATACAGCAAAGACCGAGCGGTAGTCAAGGAAAACAACCTATTGTGTGATTCAACCGATCCATATAAAGGCAGACTGAATGTGCTCATGCATGAGTTTGCGCATGCGGTACACATGGTTGCCCTTGGGACTGATTTCCGGTGGCACGGTGTGGTACGTACAGATAATTTCATGCATGTGCATGTCTGTTTTTGTATCAGCCCAAGTGTTGAGCAGCAGTATATCATTGAAAATATTGGTATATATATATATATATATATATATATATATATGTGTGTGTGTGTGTGTGTGTAGTAAAAATCTGGAGCAAATGTAATTATTTAAGTATCCTTTAATGGTTCAGATGATAATAACACCCCAGACATTTGATGACATTCTGTCTGACGCTGTACATTTCAGTGGGCTCTTTTAAATGCGTTTCTCTGTTATAACTCTCAGCTATGATGCTAAAGTTTTCATTAAAAGGTGCTGTAATATTCATTAAATAATCTGTGTGAAATATTTAAGTTTTACGTGCTAAATAAGTGCGTGTATATGGGGGATATAATATTTGATCATGTATACAGTGCGTCATAGTCACCAGTTAGCTATTTCTGGATCTCCAGCCTCAGATTATCCACAAGGCATTTTTCTGGGAGAGCCATTTCTGAAAAGAAATGATAACAAAAAGTATAACCAAGGCTTTTTTCAGAAGAGGGGTCCATACAGACATCAACGAGTGTAGACATTCGTTTATTACGTGTTTGATATCTCTTTTACACTTTTAAATTACACTTTTAATCTGGAATTCTTACGAGGCCATGGGATACGCCATTTTAGGGAAACATGTCGAGTCATCCGTACCCTACGCTCTATATTATTAGAGAAGAGACACTCCTTTGCGTGCGAAGTACGATCCTCTTTATTATTACAAAAGTATTCCACTACAACTGTCTCGATGAGAATGGCCTTGAAGTGTATCAGGATTGTTTCGTAATTAGAAATAAAACAGGTGATTTCTACATGGCAAAATGGTGAACTAGGAACGGTTGACGTCACAGCGGAAACAGATGCTTTCTCGGTTGGTACAAATATCTCGCCATTGATTGGTTAAAACTGACAGCATGCTGGCCCGTTCGATTTTCCTTACGTGGTCTTTTTGGCTTACTTTGAACCTCGACATCTCGGTTATCGTATATCGCAAAAACATAAAGTGACGTTTTTTAAACTTTGAATGAAATTCTGTATCGATACATGTATACATTTGGTACTTTTTTCCACGGCAGCATATGCCCACTTTCCTACACCCAAAGTATTCGTGGTGAGGCGGAATTGGAGAGGCGAAACCTGGTTAGATTGATTCGTGAGTACGTACAGCGTAAAGGTTCAATGATATGACCTAAAAAATTGTCCGCAGCTTGTATCGGCATTTTTTTTTTTCTTTTTATAGCTAGAGGATTCGTACATGACCAGAGACGGCAGATGGGGAAAGGGATACGCCACCAGTGATATAAGGGAGTTCTTTGCAGAGGCGACCACCTCTTACTTCAGGACGTCAACTCTGGGACCCGAAGCTGGTGGGTAGAACAATGAAGAGGTTTAAAAACAGTTCAACAATCCCCAACATAAACAACATTCCGACAGCTTCATTTGCACATTGGGAAACTCGCAAAACCTTTAACAAAAGAGTCCAAAGATGTGAACTCTTTTATTCTTTCCCGATAGGACGTCACACCTTTTGGAGAATGTAAGCTCACAAAACACTTTTTGTGTGCACAAATGCCACAGCATCACAGGAGGAAACAAAACGTTTTAACTGTGATTTGAACCCTTCTGTGTAGCCCGTCAGAGTCTCCCATAGTGAAAACCTACATTGACGGTGATGTAAATCAGATGTTAACTTAAACTTACGCCAGGGAGCTCGAGAGCAGCACAGTGGCTCAGTTTCTGTCACTAATGCTTTCCCTGTGAGTTCAAATCCAGCTCTGGGTGGTTTCCTCTGCAAGATTCCATCGTGTAACCTTGTACCCGGTCAACGCCGGACACTTTATGGCTTATGTTGAGATCTGTGACCACCCTCCATGTACATCTGTTTGATATGTGATTCGGATATACATGTAGTAATTATGGGACTTCGGTTTTGAAATTTGATTCAGGTTTTGGTCCACCGCCACATTGCATGGTTTCCATCTGGTCATCCTTTTATACATTGATGGCGTTTATTTTGTGGCTTCAGTTTTTGCTGCATAACTCAGTTATTCCCTGAAACGCTGTTACGAAATGTCATAGGCCTTCGGCAAAAAATTGGCCACTTGGTCTGTTCATTTGTTTGAATGTTTGTTCATGTGTTTATTGTCAGCTTTATGGGTGAAAAAAGCTGTACTGCCCGGGAAAACGGGCATATATTCGAAGGCAAAAGATGTTGTCCACAAGAGTTATTAGAACAATGTGTCACCGTTTCCCGTTTTTCTTTTGTTTTTAGCTGAGATGAACTTGTGTGGAGATCCGAGAAATAACACCATATGCCCCGATGAATTCTCCAGTCGCGAGAACCTGAAGAGCAAAGACCCTACCCTTTTCCGATTAGTTGACGAGCTTTACTCCGGAAGTCGCACATTCCTTCAAGGAAGAATCGGAGTTTGTGATTGGTAATGAATTGTCCATTCAAACGGCTGTACGTGTAACAGTCTGCTTGGGAGGGTGTAAAGGATAAATGAACAAATCATTAGGAGTAGATGTTGTCTTTTTTATGTCTGGGCTGGAATTACCAACACGACTGACTTTTGCACTGGAGTGTATGCACATAATGCGATGAAATTTACTACTAAGAAAAGGTAGGAAGTATTGCAGTTCGTGATGTTGATATTTTTCGAAAATATGATTATGTATAAATATGAATGAATAAAGAATGGGGTTAGGCTATTCACGGCGTACCATGATAAATCATCAAAACCGTTAAATGCCTTGCTGGCGTTTTACATAACTTTAGGGCCGACCTGGTTGAAGTACACATATTACACGTATTAAATCTCTTCTAGAACGTGTGCACACATCGTTTTCTTCATGGCATGTCTCAGTGTTACTCTTTATCTGATCAAGCACCCTGAACATTATATAGTAGCTGTGAATAATATTTACTCTTGGTTTAACCCTTACCTTTTACATTGCACTGATGTGTTGGGTGAGAGTTGGGTATTTTGCTGTGAATGGGTGTGTGTATGTGTGAGGTTATTTGTGTTAGCAGAGAGCTAGCATTCGCTGCATGGACATGTCTGTTTGAATCCGGTTTAACGGCGCTTTCAACATCATAAGGCTTGCCTTTCACCAGACACCCCATCAGTCACGTTATACTGATACCGAACCGGACAGTGCTTGGTATATCTATACCCCTCTGATGCTCAGCGTCAAGCGAGATACTAACAATTAAGATTACCGGTGCTAAATATTAATAATTAGTTATGACTTGAGTGAGAATAGAACCCTGGGTCCACCGACGATGAACTGGTTGCATGTATAGGAATTTCGCACATTATATTATAGTAAACAGCTGTATTGTTGTGTGAAGATTGACTGGGGAATTAGTGGGTATATATATTACAGTGATAAATATTGGGGTAAATTTACTGGACATCTGAACTCTAGCCTGAAGCCAGTAGTTTTACATGATCTGACAGGGTCTCTGCATGCGGGGATCCGTTTGTGGTGATAAATGTAATTTCTAACATCCAGATGTCGTATTTTAGTACGTAGAAATTGTAAATTTGTACTTACATTTGTGCTCAAATATTTTGTGACTGTATTAATCACTCCCAGTATATGTTGAAAAATCTTACATTATATTTTAATAAGAAGAACTATATCTTTTTGTTCATGTTGATGTCTTTATACATTATTCAAAATAAAGTATTTTTGTATTCAGAAGATGGGTTGACCATGCGGTATGCGTATATATAGGGTAGAACATTGATCACTGATTCGTTGACGTAGGACTGTCAATTGGAAAGTTGACTGGTTAATCGAACTATAGACCCTGAGTGCTAAAAACTGGATGTTTACAGCTTAGGTCTGTTTTGCTTTTTGGGTTTTTTTTTTTTTGTTCCTGTTTGTTTTTGGTTTTTGCTTTGTTTCTTTGCTGTTGTTGTTGCCTTTGCGTCCCAATGTTAACCAGGTTTGTGGTCATGTACTTCCATGTACTTCCACAAACCAATACAGATTGACTTCTTCAAAAAAAACCTAAAACCTTGTTATGATATGGTAAGAGAAAATTCCAGGACAATATTTAGAAATCAGAAAATACATGCAGCCTCCATTTCATTGGGTAAGCTGTTTTTGCGTCTCGATGTGTGAACAATGCGATGCAGGATGTTGCGATTAAAATTTAAAGTTATTGGCATATGACGACAGAATGCTGCCACAAAAAGTGACATAATTTTTGTGCAAATGGTTTGTAAAGATGAAACTAAAAACGGAACACTCGTAAAATGGAGATCAGTAGTTTCTAAGTGTCACCAAACTAGACCTGCAAAAGTCTGAAAGCATCCGCCTTTATCGAGACGTAACCATAAAAGAACTGGGCGAATACAAAATGCATAAACGATTGGCTGATTCATTGGCGTTTGGTAACTGCTAAACGCCACGTCGACAATGTTTCAGCCACACCGTGGCGATACTTCTAAGACGGCAGCCAGGTTTATGGGAGGCGGACATCGTAGTGCCTTAAGCCAATGTTCGTCAGTTAACTGATAAATCTCCTGACCTAAAGCCACAGCCCAAACAGCGAGAACTGGATTGGAACCTGCGATCTCTTTGTTTAAGGGTGAATGGTCGTAAAGTTCGGCACGATCTGCGTTTGTATGCGTTTATAATATAGTCGGAGCACTACGGTATGGTATTATAAATGAGCGAAAAACTCTAAATACAATATAACATTGGTTGTGATGCCAAATAAGCGTATTTGAAAATATAATTTAGGATAAATTGTAAGAACTCTTCCAAATCATGGCTGTAATGGAAAAAAAGAAATGTGTTACACTTGTATTGTGTAATTCGACAATCTTCGTCTTGTAGCAATTATTAGGATGCACGGACCCCATGGCTCAGTTGGTAAGTTGAATGTTCCGTCCACACCACAAATCAGATAGATCAACATTGTCAAACACTGTTGTAATGTGTTGAACAGTGTTGAGTTGTGTTTTGTTAGCAAACTTTCCATAAATTGGATTGAAACTTCCATCTTTCAGTCTCGTCAGCCAACCAAGTCAAGAAAAAGTGCGTAAAAATTGGTTAGATGGCATCTCTCTGTTACAAACAAATTAACTACCCAAATCTTCTCATTAGGTACCAAGAATGATCACGCGGATAGGTGTCAAGTTTGTAAGCCATCACTTCCGGTTAAAAACGACGTCATTCAAATGGCCGCCATATGGACATATTATGCTATGTGGCCACACACTACAATTAATTTTCTATTTACTTACATGTTAAAGTTTGGTCTCACAGCACTGTCCCTAAATCTGCAAACCCTAAACCTTCGGGCCTCATAGTCCTTGTTCCCTGAGAAAGCTCCAGTCAACTTCCTGACAGGGCGTGACCGATGAAATTTTCGGCAAATTTCTGACAGGGGTTAATCCCACCCAAAGACAGATCAGTGAGCCCTATTTATCACTACTTTTGCCATGTGTGCATCCGCCTCCATTTCCTGAAAAACACACAAATTTATACCTGGAAAGAAACTTTGAAGAGTGTCCTACAAAATGATACCACCCATCAAGCAGAGAAAATGAAAAGGGGCAGCCAAGGGAAGCAAAAGAAAATATCTCTAAAAATAGAAAGGGACTAGCTTCGTCCCTCCCGACCCAGATGCATTAATTGTGGTGTGTGGCCATGTAAAGCAAATCAATAATCATCAGATTTCATTATTTTGAGTGACAATGGACGCGTGTCTGTGCCCTATGTATTGAGCTATTGTATTTCCTTAGAACAGACAGAATTTAATTTAACATTTGTGTTTCAAAATGGCTTCCATAAGGTTTCAGTAATACATGTAAAATTATGCAAATATCATGCCTTAAATAGCACATCTTTCATTGTACAAATTTGTAAGATCTTTGGTGAACATTACAATGGAGACAGTACGTCTGACACATTCCAAGATTAACAGTAGAAAGTTACGTTTAAAAAACCTGAATGTTGGGCGTGGTGTTTAAGATGATAGTTGAACCTCTTCATCTTCGTAGATTTACCAGTGACAAAAGAACAACACTTTAAAAGACCAAACACATGACTAGATTGGATCCAATTACTTGCAAAGAGTCACCTCCAGTATCATGAAATAAGTATAACTGCGTCTGTTTAAATTTGGTAGCTGTGTTACAGGAACCATCGGACTCACACCCACATGGAGGGATACACATTGGCCTCGACTTGAGGCATTTGCTCGAAGCAGCCTGTTTTGGAATTACATGCTCTCAAATACCCATACGTCGCTGGCGGTGGTGGTAGATTACTCCTCCCCCCCCCCCATTTAGTTTCTCACCATCCACCATAAATTTACCCCTACCATATCTAGCGAATACAAGGGATGGCTACTATAACTATAGTAGCCCTGCACTGTTTAGCGACCATGGTAATTTGCTCCTGTCAAGTGTGATTTAAGAGCACGATGTGTGGGCGGAAGGTCTTCGTTTATTGTTTTTAATTTTTCAAATTGTAGCCTGTTTTACACCGCATTTGATACCCGGGGCCTAGAACAAGCGGCGAAGATTTTCTTCGACTTTTAGCAATGATCTGTTGTGAAGACGGGGACATCATCCATCGCGATAAGTTCCAACCATTATCCATACAAGCCTTTGTTCGAAAATATACAACAGAAGGAGGCAGACAACATGTGCCTCTGCAATGGACTAAGACACTCTTATCCGCACTTGATGCCTTCTAGTCCATGAAGAACAATAATGGTATCCGTTTCTTTATGATCTCGGTCCCAATTGGTCAGAATAGCTCATGAGGCACTGTTCATGAAAAAGATTACAAAATTCTCTCTCGAATGCTAAAATCTGTTTGAATTAGTATGAATTCGCTGCTGAATTATCTTGGTTTGAAGTGTGGAGTATTTAGCTGACTGGGGATCTGAAGGCGCCATGCCTTTAAACTTATAAGAGATTGACCAGTCAGAGGCCTAGGAGATATCAGCGGTTTATAAGCTGTGATGTAAATGTTATGAGTTGACTGTCAATGTAACATGTCAATGTAACACAAGGACAGGGCACTGTTTTAATGTTATATATTTTAATTATAACAAGTACATGTGTGAACAAGTCTACAAAGTATGTCCAGGCTATTGTGTTATGGCGGGAGTAAATCTCTTGATCATTTCATGTTATAAGTTTGCATATATTCTTAAGTTTCAACCACAACACTAGCAGCTTACTACAGTCTCAGATAACAAGAGTGTTCCGCGCTTGGAACAATTACGTCACAGTCCATACACAATGGCTGTATTTCATGCTAGCCGACGGAGAACAGTTAAATGTCAATTTCCATTGTCGCACTAGCTGTAGAAAATGTTTTACGGAAATAAACATAATACTGTCCAACCCTTTTAACAAATTTAACTTTGAACATGCGCTGTCTTTGACTTTAACTGAAGTGAAATCTCCACCGACTATGAACTCGCAAGCGTTGAGAACTTCATCGTTAATGCACATCAGGTAATCAGACAGGAATGAAAGACGATCAGTTTAGACCACATCTGCTCGGATGGTACCACAACCTAAGTGAACAAAAATGGCTCTGGCGAATGTGTCTGCATTATCCCCGAAGTATTTACAACAAATATCCTAAAGTCTAAATAAGAGCTTTTCCTTCAATCAGTACATGTACATGTACAACTATACTCCGGATATTAGGTAATGTCGATTTTGCTCCAAGAATATTTGCCTGTACGTCGTCAGTGGTGACATCTGACTTTGGAAACCATTTCCGCACACACCGACACCAAAGCACACGAACCGTTTTGTCCTTTCGAACAATCAATGGGAGACCTTCCATTCCTGATGATATTGATTTATCATTATAGAAGCATCTGATACGACAAACGCCTCTCCCCAAGGACAGCAAATGTATCACGCGCTGAACCATGTTGTTTGATGTGTTTGTAGACATCCCACCATAGTAACGTTTCACCAAGTACTTTGAAATGCAACTTTCAATTCTCCTTTGTATCATGAGAATATCTGCGAGTTCCATGTATGTCCACCAGTAATAGTAATTTGAAAATTCTTTGGTTTATTTATTCAAGAATATTTCACTTATATAATGACAACCAGCATTATGGTGGGAGGAAACCGGGCAGAGCCTTGGGGGCAAAAAACGACCATCCGCAGGTTGCTGGCAGACCTTCCCACGTACGGCCGGAGAGGAAGCCAGCATGGGCTGGACTTGAACTGATAGCAACCGCATTGGTGCGAGGCTTCGGGTTATTGCGCTGCGCTAGCGTGCTAACTGACTGAGCGAAAATTCTTTGAACAGGACATCTAACTGTGATGACCGTTCTTGAATTTGAGGTGTTTCCAGTTCTTCTACGAGATGTTGTGGAAACACACCGATGTCTTGGATGAAGCCAGGGACCTTTGGAAAACACCTGTAATAGTTCTTCTTCGATCCCATTCAAGTCTGGCGTGAACTTTCTCCACCCGCCCATTTGCGAAATGATTTCCACGCAATGCTGCAGGAAACTTTGCTTGGTGCCTGACAAGGAGAAGAACTGGTATGGGTCCAAAAAGAGAGAGTTGCAGTATATAATAGGGACCTCGTAAAACTCCTTCCCGCGTTCAACAAAGGAATCCAAAGCCGTGTGCTTTTGTGTCCTTTCTTGGATTACGTCATGCACACTTCTGTGGGTGCTTCTAGTACTCAGGAAATACACACACACTGCAGTGTCACAGCAGAAAACATATCACCCTTTTGTGTAGTCCGTTAGAATCTCTCATTTTGGTTTTGGAGTGTGTTGATGTATGTGTCTTGAGACTTGCGAGTATATGTCTTTGGCATGGCGTTCCCGAGCGGCAGTGGAAACCAGACAGGGAACGGCTGCAGTCGAGCCAGCGATCGGCCAAAAAGAAAACAACATATATATACTAAAACAAAAAACAGGGTAGCGAAGAACACCGCACATATGTCATTTTGTCAAATGTGAAAATACCAATCATGACAACGGAACTTGACACCAAACCTGACACTCGGGCCTGAGACTAAATATAACACATCCGCATTTGAGGTCAAACGTGGCATTCAGGTCTAACGCCAAGCATGACACCCGAACCCATCACCAAACGAGACAGTTGAAGCTGACACGAAACATGATACCAGAACCGGACCCCAAACGAGACACTCGAACCTGATACTAAGCCAAATACGACACCCGTACCTGACGCCAACCCTAAATCCGATTTCGACACCTAAACAGGTCACTAAACATATCATACTCGCATCAGACACCAAAAATGACACCGTGCCTACCATCAAACATGAAGCCCGAGCGTTACACCCGAACTTCACACAGAAACTCACTCCGAACTCGACCGCTTCTAAACTTGACACTTGTACTTGACACTAAACAAGACAGAAGAGTCTGACACTAAACATGACACGCTAGCCTTACAGCTGAACACCAATTATCAGACCGGAACATGACACCCGAGCTCAACGCAAAACATGACACTCAAGTTTGACACCTGAACGGGACATCAATATAACACCAAACATGACGTCCAAACTTGGCACCAAACATGACGTCCGAACCTGATAGCAAGCATGACACCCGAGCCTGGCACTTAAAATGATACCCAACCTGACATCAAATATGACACCAGAACCTGACACCAAACATGATATCCGAACCTGACTCCCAAACCTGAGGCCAGGCATGACATCCGAGCCTGGCACCAAACATCATGATGACACCCAAACCTGACACCAAACATGACTTTCAGAGTAATGATGAGCTTGATTTATGAGTTCAAGAATTGTTCGGTTTCACATCTCATTTTGAAAAAGTATGATGTGACAATAATAGTTATTTACGTCATCCATGTGCAACACATAGTACCGGTAGTTGTCTAAAACCCCAATAAAAACAGCCAGGGTAGCGTATAAGAAGAAAACTGGGTGTAGCGTTCGGGACATATTCATTTGGGTTTTACATGACTAAACCACGGCCTAAACGCACTTTCGTATGATAGGCCTATATATACAAGTCGGATGTATACATTCCGAGCTGAATAGTTAGTCACATTAAAGACGTTGCCTGGCGATACTCTTTGTTACCGGTATCTCACAGTTTTGGTGCCACGTTAATCACCAATGATCATCCATATGTTTGCCTTGGGATTTTTCTCCGGTATCGACTCAACTTTTTCAAACTTCCTGTGGATTTAAAATATCAAATCCAAAGAATCCGGCACCCAGCGTGGACACAGGAGCCAGAACGAAGTTATTCCCCCTTGTTATAGGTGTCGCTACAGTCCGCCATCTTGATGGGAAGTAAGAAGACGAAATTCGGAAAGATTGACAAGTGTTTGTGTGATATCTTTCCGTGATTGTGTGGGCCAGAGGCCTTAATCGTAATGCATGCCTCTTTCAAAAGTACACAAAGCCCCAATCTTAGATTCGTCAACGAGAGAAGAGAATCCGTTGGGCAGAAAGCGCAAATTCAGTGAAAATTACATCTTCGCCTCCACGAGCAAAAGGGCTCGAGGACATTTGGAAAACGAGAGTCAAACAACAACAACAATGACTGATACGCCTAAAAGGGCGAACTTTTCAGCCCTAAATCCCAGTAATGGCATTGCCAGACATGCCTCTCCACTCGCAAACAACAAGTCTGGGGCCATCAAGAAATTAGTTATCAAAAATTTCAAAGGTGAGACCATGTAGATCATGTCTACTGCGTAGATATGGTAACCATTTTATTGACCGATTTGTAAGGTTCTGTGATACATGCAGGTTTACAGACTACGCGACAGTTCTTTAATTGGATTAGGGTTGTTATATTTTATGATTTCATGCAGATTTTAGTGGTATGTCTGTGTCCTGTGGGAGTTATATCTGATAAATACAATAACATGTACAAATAAAGCAGACCTGTTGTTGCCACAGTTGCTCTGAAGATTACTGACCTAATGTACTGTTGTGGCAGATTTTGGCTTATTCTGCAGAATTTGACTTGTGCAAGTGAAAATATGGTGGCCATTGATCTCCTAGGTGAACAACTGCAAACTATCTTATTTCTGGTGAGTTACAGTGGTGGTGTGGGAGAAATGATTGAAGAGCAGGCATTCCAAATGTTAAGACAAGGTGAAGTTGTAAAAATACCCAGGATAAATTGAAAGGGCCAGGGGTCAACATTAAAGGTAGGACTTGGTGACATTTGTGACAATGGGACATAAGATAGCCCTGTGGCCATGGTAACCATGGAAGAAGCTTCGGCTAAATCAGTTGCTGTTTACATTTTGGATTCCACATGAATTCTAAAGTCACTCCATTTATGATGCCCTGAAGCAAACAAAGACAAACACACGGAGGAGACACCTTGGAAATGCACAACACATTCATGAGCAATAACCGTTCTCATTACATGATTTTATCTGTCGGTCTATAGATAAATATGTCTCAGCAAGCCTAAATAGAGTTGGCACATAGACAGTCATGCTGAACATGCTGGTGAAAGTTGGAATCCAAAGGTTTCCGCAAGAAAATGGAATACAACATAAATAAGTATATTCTGACAATGTGTGCATATTACACTGTTTGTCATTTGACAGTATGGCATGAAAAGGTGTTGTCTTCTGAATCTAATGGTTATTGATCCTGGTTTAAGTGTCAAGTCCTGAACCTACTGATGTATGATCCTGGTTTGAAGTGTTGTACCCTGTATTTTCTGTTTAACCTACTGATGTGTGGTTCTGATTTTAAGCGTCTGATCCTGAAACTACTCATGTTTGATCCTGGTTTGAAGTGTTGTCTAATGAACCTACTGATGTTTGATCCTGGTTTGAAGTGTTGTCTAATGAACCTACTGATGTTTGATCCTGGTTTGAAGTGTCATGTCCTGAACTTACTGATATTTGATCCTGGTGTGAAGTGTTTGAAGCTGTTGATGAATTCTAATTGTAAGCATTGTGTCCTGAACCTACTGATAATTGATCTTGGTTGGAGGTGTTGTTTTGTGTTTGTTGTCAGGTGCTTGCACTCGAACCTTTCAATGTTAAATGCTGGCCCGTTCACCTAATCAAGCTCTGCTTTGAAGGCATGGACTCACACTTCCACAAGACACAATATACATTCTATGGCCTACTCGGCATCACATAACTGAAAAATTGTTGGGTACAACATAAAAGCTAGGCATACATACATAAACAAGCTCGGATAATTGAACCCGCTGATTTTTGTTTGTGTTGACTCTTATTGGGTAGATCTTTTGTATGAATTATACTAGAACACAGTCATGTCCTTGACCAATGAAGCAGATTCAGCTTGTAAGTTGATGGGTTTGTAAATTGTACCCATGTACTCATTTAGCCTGCACAAAGAATTGGTTTTGTTTACAGTTGTCTCTTTGTATGAGCTTGAGTCCAGCTCTTTCTCTCCTGGGGTATATGGGGATGATCTGTCAGCGACGTGTGCATGGTTGTGGGTTTCCTGCGCAGCTCTGCCTAATTCCCTCCAACCATGAATTATGTTGCCTGCCTTCTTATAAGTGAAATATTGCCAGAGTACAGTTTACAATCCCAGTCAAATAAAAAACAAGCAAACAGTTACCTCTATATTTCCAGTTTAGTGTACCAGTGTATTTATTTTCTGTCCCCAGAGAAGCCCAAGTTGCCCGTGAACTTCCAGCAGGAGACTTTGGAGAAGCTGAAGGAAGCTGTGGAGGCCATCCACACCAGTCACTCCATCAAATCCAGCTTGGAAGAATTGTATAAGGTAAACAGTTTAGCATGAGTATTTTCTTCACTGTTCTGTAAACAGGTGACTTTAGTACTATAGACTTAAGACTTTTAGTATCTTCATGGCCTGTTTTGCTGAACTATTTAAAATCGATAAAAAATGGTGAGGGATTGAATTTGTGGTAAAAATATGATGTTTTTTCATTGCAGGCTGTTGAAAACATGTGTTCCCATAAGATGTCAGCCATGCTGTACGACGAATTGAAAAAAATCTGTGAAAACTTTGTGAAGTCAAATCTTGAACAGTTCTTGGGATATCCTTTTTAACTCACACTGGTTGAGGGCCACTGATTATTAAGCACCGCCCAGGGAGGGTGACTTGTTTCAAAAAAAAGGATAGTAACAAGAAAGGAAATACTTAAGCTTTTGTTTGGATTTATCCACTGCCACCATACCGGCCACTTTTGGTCATGGGCTCTGATGGTGATGTTTATTATGTAACAGTTAGACCTGGGGAATTTGACCATGCAGAGGTCTAAAGTCAAGGTCACTGAAAGGTCACACTAGTGCTAAAAGACTTGTTACCAAGACAACCAGTAAACCGTTATTTACAACTTTGTGAAACTTGGTATAAATCACCTCTACACTAAGGTTGGGGACTGAATGACTTCTGACCTGAGTAGGTTCAAAGGTCAGTGTCATGTAGAAGTTAAAACTTTTTGGTGAAAATTAGTTTTTCAAATTTTGTTAGTTTTTTATCATTTATAAATAACGTCACTTTTTTATCACTACATATCATTATCATAGTGTACATATATATACATGCCTAGTCTGTTTGTTTATTTTATATATGTGACATAGACCGAGGGAATTTTTTGTTTTGTCCTTGTCATATTCAGGTTAAAGGTTAAAGTCACTGAAAGGTTACTCCTGTGCAAAAAATCTTGATACCAAGTTTCCAAGTAAACCGTTCTTGCAAGTTTCATAAAACTTGCTATACACAGGTATACATATATACATCATTCAATTGCTAACTGTATGGCTTTGACGAAAATGGATCAGAAGGTTTAGGTCAGACCAAAGTTGTGGGGGAAATTTGCTGGTTCCAATTTTTTATGCGTTCTATGTGAAGGCATAGCAATGCATTATATAGTCATGACAATATCCCAACTGCCAGACCTGAAGTTGTTGACCAAATTACAAACATTAACAAATAGTTCTAAAGATGATACACAGATTTAACCTCTCTGGTGCCCAGTTTTGGTACATGTTCTTTTTACAAAGTATTATAGTGAGAAGATGTGAAGTAACAATTCAGTAAAATGAATTTAACATCTAAAAATGTCGTTTTTCTCTCCACCATGTGCAGGGATATTTTTTTTTCTTTTTTTTTTTTTGAGGGTCATTTGGGCTACAGTGCCAGACCTGTCATCTTTTGTGAGGTAAATGATTCAGAGGGCAAATCTTTTATCAGTATATATAATTAAAAAACATTTTAAGTGACTTAGCGTCATTTTGATTGTTTTTCACAGTGTTATATGGTGTGATCGCTTTCGTTTTGTTCTTGTGCTGTTTTTGATGTTCACATCCCCCATACCTGCTTGATGCTGGGCTGTCATTTTGTAAAATCATTCATCATCAAAGGCCGTAAATGTGCCATGCTCAATAAGTATTGCTTCACTCGCTGAATATAGATCAATAGCAGTTGAACAGTAGTGCATTTGGATCAGTACTTATTGTGGTTTTTCCAAATATACAGACCTAATCTTAGATCAACCGACTGGAGCTAATACTGGCATTTATTTTTCTGGCCCTTTTGTCAAGCGACTTAAATCAGTTTTCAGGGAATCAGGGAAATGTCATGTGTACCTGCTGTGAACAATGCAGATTTAAAAGCTAGATTTGGTTTAAACTTGTTTTAAATGTGTCAGAAGTTACAAGTTGGTAATAACATAAGTTAGACTCAAAATGTATCAAATTTTGTAGTTGAAGTAATACTTCAACATTATGTAGGGCCACCCAAGAGAAAGTTTATAATGCTCAGCATATCTTATTACATTATTGTTATGAGGTTTATCTGGGTCATCTGAGGTGAAATGGGGTGGTCTTAACAGTTCTCCTGGCCCCTTCCTTAGGGTAGACATACATACATGTATGCTACTTAAAATGGTAAAGAGTTAGACTATGTAAATTATAGTATTTCAGTTAATTATAAACAGACTTCATCTTAACGGTACTGGGAAAAAATGTTTTTCATAACTCTTTTTCATGGAACTGATTTTGTGTTTCTTCTTTGTCATGTTGGTTTTGGTGAATGTGAAACACAGACCAAAGAGTTGTTGTCACTTAGGTCAGTACGGGTGAAATCCCAGCTTGAAGGCAACAATTTGAATGTTTATCACTAATTAGTATTTGGTGTCCTCCTAAAGTGATTCTCAAACCTCATAAAGCAATTCTCAAACCTCATAAGGCAATTCTCAAATCTCAACAAACAGTTAAGATGGATAAAAGTGTGAAATTATGATAGATTTACTTTAGTATCTTGATCATAAATAAAGGCCCAGCAACAGAATTATCTACATACAAGAAATCTGAGCATTCATGGTAGAATACATTTCAGTTACTATAGCCTCTAGTTTCACTTTCCAGTCTTCTCATTCTGATAGTGTATATGCATGCCAACATGTCGTACGTTTCTTCAGGCATGTCTTGTAAATAAAGGTAAATGTAACTGTAAGGTTATGCGTTAAAACGTACTGTGAGATTTAGCCTTGACTGTACATACCGATACCACTCATTATGAACAGTACCTGAAGTTGATGGATAGCTGCTGGCAAGCTCACTGTAGACAGATGGTGAGTTGATATGAAACAATGGTTATTGCTTTTAGAATATTTACTCATTTGATTGGTGTTTTATGTTGTACTCATGTATACTTCACTAATGCGATGGCGGCCAGCGTTATGGTGGGAGGAAACCGAGCAGAGCTTGAAGGATAGGAACGACCATCCCCAGGCTACTGGCAGACCTTTCTACCAGGCCAGAGAGGAGGCCAGCATGAGCTGGACTTGAACTCGCAGGCACTACCATAATAACATCTAAATGAGTGTCTTTGTCTTGCTAGGCCATTGTAGTCTCATTTTATTGATACCCTAAATCCTCAACAAATTGGACCAGTAAAGTATGATGCAATTTTAAAACATAATTCATAAGATTCTGAACACTAAAATGTGTTGCTATGGTGTACGCATATTTGAAATTTCCAGAAAAAAAAAAATAACCAGTCCAGATCAGATAATGTTCCTCTAAAATTGCCTATCAGTTGAAATGTCAAGTTGTGCTTACATGTATTTGCATACTTACCAAATTAAAGCGTTGAAAAAATGATCTGTAGTCAAGAGATAGGAACTGTGATAGCTAAGCCTCTTCCCTAACTTGTGGCAGATGTAGTTTATCAGTGATGTCAGTTTTTTCAGAGTAAATCTGAATTTATGCAAATTTATACATTTAGTTTGCGACAGTTGTGTTTGTAATCATACATGTTGAAGATTTAGGGAATACCACCAGTGACTTACCGGTGCTCAATCATGGTTGGTTGAGGGAATTTCCCTGGAACGTTTACATCACTTTTTCACATTCTGAAAAGCAAAACCATTAGGGGACAAATTGAGATCTGTAGAAAGAAAGGAAGACTTAAGAATCAAAGAACTTGCCAAGCACAATGTTCATGTTATAATAATGAAAATGATTTGTTATAAATATGTAATGTTTTCACAGCTTTAAGCAGTTGTCTTTTCTGCTGTGTTACAAGGCACATACTGTGTGCAAAAACTATGAACAGCGTTGTAGTTCATGTTTTCTGTTTTTAGATTATGATCAGGAGTATATTTCTTTACTTGGACCGGACCTATGTGCTACAGAACAACTCTGTATTGTCTATATGGTGAGTCTGAAAGAATCTCAGGTATCAGATTACAGTATGTGTGGCCCTAGTTGTAGAAGCTGGAGGATTGTTTTCTTCATCATACTGCCTCTTACATGTTGGAAACAGATACAGGGTGAAACTTCAGAGCAGACCGTCTTTCAATAAAGTATGCATCATCTAAGAGACCATTTCATGCTGATTCTAGATATGGTCTGCATTACTTTATAGTATTTTTCGAAAAGTCATTAAAATGGAGATAAAGATGGAGTTGCTATTTTTCGGACTTTCAAGAGACTGAAGCACAGTGACGTTTTTACTGCAAAACATGCTGGAACTTATATTTTCACATTGAATGCAGGGATAGATGAAGTACTACATGCAGTGGAAGTTTTCAACCTTTTTAACCACTTTTTTCAGTGGAATTTATGCATATGCAAAGATTATGAATATGACACTGAAAGTGGTTGGTTTGTGGGATTAACGATGCCAATTATCTCTGTACACCCCATAGTTCCGTCAGAATGTTTCAAAATATTGGTTGTAGGAGTGGTTGATTAGGTTGAAGAATTGAGATACATTCATTTAGAAGTTAGGCATACAGCATTGAGAGGATGCTTTGCAGCAAAAAAGAACTTTTCAGTATGGTCTGAAACGTTCACTGTAAAAACTTCATGTTTATTTGTATTCTATTCACTGTAAAAAAGTAGGGAAGACCATATTTGGAATCAGCACAAAATGGCTTTTTAGGTGATGAGCACGTTCTGTAAAGGTGGTCTGTTCTTTTGAGCGCTCTCTGAGCATAAAAGTGGTCTGTTGGGTTGTCCTGAATGACAACTAACCCTTGACACGATGGCACAATGTGGTGGTTTACCCCTGACAGAGCTTGGTTTTATCTACCCATAAACCTTGCTATTGTCATACAGGCCAAGAATTTCAACTTTTTTGGCGAGAATCCAAAGAATCCAAACCTCAAAAAATCATAATTTACTGAGACAGATGTAATCTGTACATCATTAATCCTCAACCTTTTTTCGTGCTTGAAAGAGTAACTTTAGTTTACATGTAAGTTACAAGAAATTTATTAATTGAAAATAATTGACTGTGTACATGGGGTTGCCAAAAATTTCAGGAAGGGATATTTTCTAAATTTAAATCAAACTCTCAAAATGTGACAAACTATACATTTTCTACACAAAAAGGTCAAGGATTCAAGGTAACTTACACAAGGTGTTATTTATTTATTTATTTGATTAATGTTTTACGCCGTACTGAAGAATAATTCACTTGTACCATGGCAGCCAGCATTATGGTGGGAGGAAACCAGGAGAAACCCACAACCTTTCACAGGTTTCTGGCAGAGGTTCCCATGTACGAACTTGTATTATGCAGGAATGCTATATTTATTAAGTTTAGGTTTCCAAAATCATCTGATCCAGGAAATTAATGTTTGTCCAAAATGAATAAAGAACAAAAAATATACAACAAAATGCCTTTTATTGTGTTTGACTGTAAAGTGTCACTGTCTCTCAACTTTGTGTGAGCTTCTTCTCTCAGATTGCTTAGGCTCTGAGTCATCAGAGTCAAGCTTATAATTGTCTCTGAGGTCACTTTCTCATTGCAAAAGGCCTTTTTGGAATATACATTGCGCTTTTTTCGCCGAAGGCACGTCCATTTTTCCAGCAGTGGTTACCAGGGAAGAGACCTGTCCGTTCTCCTACCAGTGCGAGTAAACCGCTGTGCTTTATTATATGATAATTTAGAACTTTAAGTGTAACCTTGAACTTACTAAGTGTATATTTAACATACAAGAGGGCTGTTAAATTGATTTTAAATACTTTAGAGTGCTGGTAAACAGAATTGCAGAGGCAGAGATTGTCACCGCTATGCTTTCGCAAGCCCTTAAGTGTTAGTAGATGTTGTCTTGTATCGAACACTGCCACTGGCCAAAAGTTCCCGAATCAATCAATCAAAGAGTTTGGAACAAATTCAACCGACGGAAGTTGAAATCGAGTGGCCATAATTGTTTCAGCGCGATGTACGTTAAAACTGAATTCATGGTGTTCCTTGTGGAATCCTCAGAAGAATTAATGAACAGTTCTTCGGCATGAATCTGTGTGGATTCTCGTAGACAAGTGTGGCGCGATTTATTGCGCGAATCGATTCTCGGATTCACATCGAAATTCTAGGCCTGTCATATTAGTGAAATTAGTGAGGATGACTTTAAAAAATAAAACCAGGTCAGATAGTACTCTTCTGCAAGAAGGAAATGATATAAATGTTTATACTATAACACACTTTCATATTTGAGGTGTCCTATCACATTGCCACACCTAGCACACTGCCACACCTGGCACACTGCTGGAACAAATCCGTTCCACTGATAACACACACCTGAAATACTGACGAGCATTATTAGGGAGAATATAGGTGTACAAATCTCACTCCTGAGTCCTCTTCTATGGGTGTGATGATCACACCCCTGGGCCCTCTACAAGGGTTGTGATGATCACACTCCTGGGTCCTCTACAAGGGGTGTGATGATCACACTCCTCGGATCACACTCCTGGGCCCTCTACAAGGGGTGTGATGATCACACTCCTGGGTCCTCTACAAGAGGTGTGATGATCACACTCCTCGGATCACACTCCTGGGTCCTCTACAAGGGGTGTGATGATCACACTCCTGGATCCTCTACAAGAGGTGTGATGATTACACTCCTGTTCAAAACAAAAACAAAGGCCTGCTGTAAACACAACAACTTTGCCCTCTCTTGCATTTGTCCTGCCCTTTACATATTCATCTCCTTCCTCCTGTGTCAGTCAGAGATATGTGAGATTTCAACAGACCATCTCTGTGGTGTAGTGGAAATTTTGCTTAAGTGGCGTTAAGCATTAATTATTCGTTCAACATGCCAGTACAAGCTGCTTATGATAATTGTCAAGTAGAACATTACCAACCAGGGACATTTTTATTACCTGTGCCAAACTACGCAGTAGCTATTTATGCTTCTGACTGATCCTAGGTGCAGACAAACACTGAGTAAATTATATAGAGGATATTGCACAATGAGGTTGAATAAACATTGCTCCAACTTCCACGAGGACCATATTTATGATATTCAACCTTCCCTGTGCAGTATTCTATTTATTATTTACACTTTAACAACGTCATGATTTTTTTATTGAAAGAAGTTATAAGCCATGTTTTTTAGCTGCATGCCTTGAAAGACCTGTCAGTAGCATCATATACATGAAGTCTAGTATGAAGTCATGTTTTCGTACATGGTGGAGGAATATGGCAGTTGACTAGACTTACTTGCCTTATGACGTCATACCAGTGAGCCTAGATTGGAACATAATGAAAACTGTGTTTCATTTTTGACGTTGTGCTGTTTGGAAGTGTAATATCAAAATGTAATAACAAAAGTAATGTCTAACTGTTTATTTATGAAAATATCACTTTTATCAGTGATGGAAATGCTAAGATTTCACTGATGTATAAATAATATACCTAATAATATCTGTAATGTATAAGTTGTATTTATAATTACACCGTTTTCACTCTCCAAACTGATGAGTGTTGTGACATTGATGTGGATCTGTTTGCTTGTCATTGTCAGGGAGATGGGTCTAGACCTGTTTCGTCAGCACATCATTAGTCACAGCACAGTCCAGCTGAAGACCGTGGACGGCCTGCTGCTGCTGATAGAGAGAGAGAGGAGTGGGGAGGCAGTGGACAGGCACTTGCTCAAGAGTCTGCTCAGGATGCTGTCAGATCTACAGGTACGTACACACCTGTGTTGTGTCACACCTTAAGTCTGAGGCGTGCTGCCGCTGATAGGACCTTTCAGATCTTCAGGTACGTGGACATTTGTGCTATATTTTGCAAGCCTTCACTGTTGGATTTTTAGCAGTTGTGTGATTAACACACTTTTTGCAGAGGACTGCGACTGTGATTTACACATTTAAAGTTGTTTGGCACAGCTTGATTTTATTTTCTGAGTTCATATAACTTACAGGACCCTGTGTGCATCAGCTCAACTTGCCATTCGAACAAGTTATACATTATACCAAACCTTGTTAAACCTTATTAAAATAAAGTGTGCTACATAACAGCTGTTGGGAGCAGTTTGTTAGTAACATATTGGTATGCACTGAAAGACACTTAAACGGGACCGAGTGAGAAGTTCTTCATTTTCCATAGTCCTTATGTCACCTCTTGTTAGAATGCCTTTTTACTTTTACAAAAAGATTTTTGAAGACTTACCGCAAATGAGTTTAGTATAGAAGAGTATTGAAGTCATAATAGTATGATAACCTGTGCTTCAGGACATCTACATGTAGGGAGTTGTTCTCGCTAGTATACCTGTTATTGTGGGCTTTATGGATGTAGACTGAAGGAAATAACAGAAGAGGCTAACATACTAAATATTATATCAAGTTTAAAAACAAGGTGAAAGTATGAAAAAAATTACGGTATGTTGAGGTGAAGTTAAAGCTGAAAACATTTTGATCTGAAAGTGAAGGGGTGGTTCTATTTGAAGACAGCCAGATCGTGTGAGGCTGGAAACAGGGTTTTGATACTGTTGAGAAATGTGTCACATACAAGCACTTCATGCGATGTCAGCGAAGGTACTTGTCAGTAAGTCACATTTATATTCACGTTTCTGCGCAGATATATCAGTCGGCGTTTGAGAAGAAATTCCTGGAGGCGACAGACAGGCTGTACGCTGCAGAGGGAAGGCGGCTCATGCAGGAGAGAGATGTAAGGCCTTTATCTTCTCAAAGCTTACACATATGGGCCTCACATGCACAAAGATCTTTTTAAAAATTACTTGCGCATAACTGCCATGACAAACAGCACTGTAGGTATTACATCACCATGGTAATTACGAGCCTGTAACATTAAGAGGGCATCATGAAAGTGGGCCCTTGCATATTTCACAATGCATTTTTTTTTTTCAGCTTTAATAATTTCAAAGCTATGCATGTTCTTCGAGCAAAGATGCTGCTATGGGTGAGCTTTTGCAGTATGGTTTGCCACCATTTTGAGACAGTATGGAATGTTTTATCCGCCTCCTGTATGTGTGCGCTTTTTACCGAAAGGAAAGGACAACACAAATGCTGAGAAGAAGCGTAAACTATTGCACCTTTTTAAACAAAAATATGAAAAAGCTATTTTCTGTTTATCTTGTATTGGATATATGCTCAGAATGATTCATTGATTGAGTTATGAAGACGAGTTATGCACATCTCATGTTTGTTCGCAGTGGTCTGGCTAAGATGGCACACTTATTTCACTTCTCTAAATTACTGATACTAAAGATTGACCAAGATTGTGTCTGCATATTGTATCTGAAATTTCTTATATGTGTGCTCATGGTACAATACAAGGCAGGCCAGTGATTTTCAATTGTCCTGTGTAAAATTACTTGTTGGCAAATGACACAGATGACAAAAAAAATCTGCCTGTAGTTTGCCCTGTCAGTGTTGGCCTGTGGAAGTCAGTGTGGCCTGTGTGTTGTAGGTGCCAGAATACCTGACTCATGTGGACAAGAGGCTGAATGAGGAGACAGAGAGACTGTTACATTACCTGGATCAGAGCACGAGGTACTTACGTCCATACTACAGCCTGCTGGCAAGACTCACAGTAAAGCTGAAATCCTGAAGAACTCGCACCTTTTCCATTTGAAGTTCACATCAAGCCAAAATCTGTAGGTCTGACGTATCGGTGAATGCACTTGGTAACATCCCTGTAATATGGTGTTAGATTTACTGGAGAAGTTATGTGAATTTGGTTATCTTTGAAGTACAGTACTGATTAAATATAGCATCCCTTTAAGCTTGCTTCATTCTTGCTTAAAATGGACCCAGGTGAGCTTTAAATGTGCCAAGAGGCATTCTTCCTGAGGAAACTGACTACACTTGAGAAAAACCTGGGTGAATTGTAGGCTTACTCAGGTGGCTTTGAGCGTGAGAGCATCCACATCCAGGTCAATTTACAGATGTGCTTATTTCATGAGTGAAACCAGGCATATAGAAAGCTTTTATGATGTACAACCATACGTATATATTGCATGTACAAACGAGTGTTCATTTTACTTTTCGAGTGCCTGGATGTGAACACCTCTTTATTCACGCAACTCTTAATGTAGCTGTTGTGTCATTTGCTCCTGATTTGATTTTTACTTAGTTTTCAAGTTTTTTGTCCCTATTTTATCCTTTTTATGATACTACACAAGGGTATGATACTTTCACAAGTTTCTCTGGCAAAATTTGTTGTCATAATCGTTACTGTATCTCCATAATAGAAAAGTTGAAAACTGCTGTTTGAGGGAAGGCAGTACTGTTTAGGTCTTCGTACACTGCACAGCTGCTGACCTCAAGATGCAGTGGCCACTTTGATCATCAGTAGCAGACGACATTTACCAAGTGTGCTCGCGTGCATTTATGGACACGCATGGGCCCATTGACAGGCAGACGCGGCAAAATTTTGGGTGCGCACCACCATACTTCGGAGCATGCTTGAGACGAGAATTCCCACACACTAAGCTTTCTCATAGGCGCAATTCAAGGCAAATTTCAAGCACACGCCGAGGGATGTTATATTTAATCAGTACGGTATGCATTTGAATTTTCACATGTAAACCAGATTGTTGCTTTTCTGTCTTCAGCTTGCTGCTTAGTTAATCTTTGTCAGTTTTCTTTTATCCCTAAACTACATGTAAATGCAAACTTGTACACATACAAATGCCATAACTTTCAGGGTGCCTTGTATTGAAATATAACATCAAAGGATGGAGACTTTTTGTTTTCGTATTCTGTCTGTAATTGCTTGTGAATTAAATCTGGTGTATCATCATTTCAGGAAACCTTTGATTGCTATTGTTGAAAAGCAGCTGTTAGAACAGCACCTGTCCTCTATACTAGGCAAAGGTAAGACACAAGGTTGCTTTAAAGATCAAAGCATATGAATTCATCAAATTCTCAGGCTATATTGATTTAGTTAAGATTAGTTGAAGGATATTCTCTGGAAAATGTATTCACTGTTCATTAATTTGCTTAATGTTTATTGGAAGTATTTAACATCATGCAGGAGAGAGAAAAATGAAAAGAAGCTTGTTATTTAAAATTTTAATGTGTTAAACTCTGAGCAATCAACCATGTTGCAGAGGTGTTTTCTCGCATGAACAGAAGTCTTTCCCCCGCCCCACCCACCCCCATGACTCTAATTGTTATCCTTCATACGCAGTACAACACCAGCCCATTCATTGAGTGTATCACTCTGATACTCTTACTGTCTTTGTCCACAGGACTGGACCAGCTGTTGGATGAGAACCGGGTCACAGATATTAGTCTCCTCTTTCAGCTGTTTGTCCGTGTCAAAGATGGCATCAAAGAGCTCTGCTCAGCCTTTGCTACTTACATCAAGGTAATTCTCATCTAGACATATACCTGAGTGGTAAATAATATAGGTTACCCGTGTGCAACTTGAACAGCTGGGTCCGAGATTTGGCTCAGAATTGAAGAGTAGTGGAGCACTGATTTTATAATACTGCCACACAGACAGTCTAGGTTGTTGATACACTGTAAATTTCCATACCATCGTTTTACACCTAGTTAAAATATATCCGAATTTTGTCTGCTTTTGATACATCTGAAAACTTCCTGCTAGAGTTGTAAAAGTTTACAAATGTACTTCATAAATAGTAAGGAAAATTGCGCTGGTGTACCCTCTACAGATGTGAGGCTCACTGAACTGGGTAGCAGTTCACACAGCTGTACATGGGGCCATACCTGTAAGGGACACATGGAAACATGTATCCGTTTACGCTTATGCTACAACATTCCAGACTTGGTGCTTTCTAGGCTAGTCATGTAGGCACAGTGCTTTCTAGGCTAGCCATGTGGGCACAGTTTTTTTCTAGGCTAGCCACGGGGGCACAGTGCTTTCTAGGCTAGCCATATGGGCACAGTTTTTTTCTAGGCTAGCCACGGGGGCACAGTGCTTTCTAGGCTAGCCATATGGGCACAGTTTTTTTCTAGGCTAGCCATGTGGGCACAATGCCTTTTAGGCTAGCTGTGTGAGCATAGTGATTTTTAGGCTAGCCATGTGGGCACAGTGCTTCCTATGATAACCATGTGCTAAATGGTGGCCTTGTGCAGTGTTTTGCCAACATACATACCAAGACAAGAACATGTCACCCCTTCACTCTGTCAGTGTTAGTTTTCACAAAAATACAAAAACGGATGACCTTTTATCCAAACTATCATCAAAGCAGTAGTGCGGAAAAAGGGGAATGCAGCGACAGTCACAAGGAGTGACTTCTGCTTAAGTTGTGGCTAACATTGCGAGTTTGTTGACTGGACCTGTCAAACACTGGACGTTACTTTGCCTGCTAGAGCCTGTACAAACCCTCTGCAACAGCAGCGACAGACAGAAGGTCCTCTCATAGACGGACGGGGTACAGCTGGTGTATGTTGACCCAGAAAAATGGCAGGGACTGAATGCAGATTTTTTTGAACCTTTAATTCCATTATCAATGGCACTGCAGCCACAGGTGCTTCATTGTGGTTCTGTCTGCTTTACAGTAACCTTTAATTCCATTATCAATGGCACTGCAGCCACAGGTGCTTCATTGTGGTTCTGTCTGCTTTACAGCAACCTTTAATTCCATTATCAATGGCACTGCAGCCACAGGTGCTTCATTGTGGTTCTGTCTGCTTTACAGTAACATTTGTATCTAATTTTACTTTTGTGCAGTCCTTTGATTTAGCATTAAACAAAATGAAGTAACAGAATAAATTTCCATTGTTCTGATGGAGCCCTCAACAAGTGTTACCCAAAAATTTCTGGCTTTTAATTTTCTTTTTGATTTTTTCATTCTGAGTAAATAGTACAAGGAGATCAGTATGTCTTACTACATCCTGGTCTTACTACATCCTGATAATCTCTAAGTAGAGAACATAGTAGCTTGGGTTACAGAATTATCCTAATTTTTTTGATGTCTGTTGGATATCTTAAAAATGCTGTTGCAGTGCCGTTGTGATCCAATTTAGCATCAACACTTTATTGCCCTTGCAAACTTTTTTGCTAATTTCAAGGGCTGTTTCTAGGCTAGCAATGTGGGCATGATGCTTTCTAGGTTAACCGTGTAGGCAGAGTGCTTTCAAGGCTGGTCGTGTAGGCACAATACTTCCTAGGCTGGCATTGTAAGCACAATGCTTTCAAGGCTAGCCATGTAAGCGCAGTGCTTTCTTGGCTAGCCATGTAAGCGCAGTGCTTTCTTGGCTAGCCATGTGAGGGCAGTGCTTTGTAGGCTAACCATGGGGGCACCATGCTTTTTTGGCTAACCATGTGGGTTTGTTTTGCAGCAAAGAAATTCTGATATGGCATTCTGTACACAGCTATAAGTATCTCTCGTATTGAAGTGCCCTACAGTGTTTGAATCCAAGTTGTAAGATTTGGATTTGTTCCATGTTCCATGACGTCTGGGTTAATAAATGCTGGCCAGACATGTTCTGTCCATGCTCTGGTGATAATTTGTATGTGTGTATTATGTAAAACAGTTGGAATTTTTTTCCTTTCCTCAGTTTATTTAGGCAATATTAAATCTGCCAACAGGCGTGTACTTTTTATAGGTGCAAAAATAAATAAATATACACTTATATGGAATTTCTGACACTGGAACAACTGTCTTTACGACAATTCTTTACGGATAATGGCCATTGCAGTCAAATGTAAGTACGAACACAGAGGCGTCTTAGGCGTTTCTTCTCTGGTTTCCAGACTGACAACACAAACCTATAAACTTCTCATTACAGTTAACGGGCCGCATGATTGTCGTGAACACAGACAGCGATCCAGAGAAAGACAAGGATATGGTGCAAAAGTTATTAGGTGAGGCCATGGCAGTTTGGTGTTGATCCTTTAACAAATAAAGTTACTGCTTCAAATCCAGCTATCATCAAAATGTGTTGTGAAGTAAATATTAGCCTACCAGTATACCACATTGGTGCTTAAAACTGCTAAACCTGATCGTTAAGTTTTCTTATGAAAGACTCAAAATCTGTGCATTATTTCCTGGGTAACCCAAGTAATGTCATGACGTATACCAAAACTGAACTCTTGTTATTGTTTCTTTTTCTTTCTTATTGTCAGATTTTAAGGATAAGATAGACAACATTATATCTGTGTGTTTGGGGAAGAATGAGAAGTTCATCAACTCCATGAAGGAGAGTTTTGAGCACTTCATTAACCAGAGACAGAACAAACCAGCTGAACTGATTGGTAATACTACCCTAATTCCTCAACCTTTTTGCATTTGAAAGAACAATTTTCAGTGCAATTTATGCACATTTTAATTTGATGTTGGAGACAAAACTATATTGGTTGGATTGATCAGTATCAGGGCTACACAAAAAATATAATTTTATCAGTCAACACAGAATAATGACTTTAGAATAGGCTGCCATAAATGCCTTGCAAACATGTGAAAAACTTGAAGAATTACAGTATCTCTAAAAGCTACTGTGCCAACTGCAGGGAAACTGATCAAATTCTCATTTGCACAACTTCCCTCTGAGCTCCATGTACGTTTATATTCATATTTGGCTTTTTAACTCTTCTGAGTTTCTCCAAAACAGTTGGGGGATTATGTGTCCAGTCTTTGTGATTGTGGCACCATACTGACATGATCTCCAGAAATTGAGTTGCACAGTGTTATGTCTGCTTGTGTTGCAAACCTGGAATGAAATGTTTATGTTTTAGTAGAATTGCCTGTGAAACTTTTACATGTATATATTCCTGTCTGAATTAAGGTTATTAAATGGTGCTTCATGAAAACATTCTTGATTAAGGCATTAAACAATTGTCAAATATATCAATTCATCTAAATATATTATATAATATATAGAAAATAACTAAATAATAGAACTTCCTGAAGAAAAAGCTATATTTATGTTTTGAATACTGAATTTTCTTGAAACTTAAATACTGACCACTTGTATCGTCTTCATCTGCTTTGTACTTTCAGCCAAATATGTGGATTCTAAGTTGAGAGCAGGAAACAAGGTATGTATGTATGTATATAGGTACTCCATATGTACACATGTATGTCTGGGTTAATTCTTGAACACTGTGAAAGGTAAGTTTTTTGTTGTCTGCAGATTATGTGTACCTGTAAGTCACCTTGAGTAATTAAAGTGAAGTGAAATGTTATATTTTAATGGGAAAAAAACAGCAAATAATGACTATAGTATACCCTAGATGCGAATTTTTCTTTCTTTTTTGAGACTTAAATAATTTACCACTGGACAGCAGAACAAGCTCTTGTTTTCTGCAAATGTTTCCTGGCATGTCGCAATAGCTGTATAACTTCTTTACCTTCATGTTCAGTGTTTACTGTATTTTTCCTGTTACTTTTTATCACTTCATCTGATGTGAAGTAAAACATTTAAATGAAGGTCCCTGAATAAAGTTGACTTCCTTAAAATGGTTTTGAATGATTATGGCTTAACCGCCACATCGGCAATATCTCAGCCATATCGTGGCGAGTAAAATGGTTTTGCGTGTCTATTGTGTTTTTTCCTGGTCCTGTCAAAATAATGAAAGTCGGCAGAGTTCATAAACACAAAGTGCACAATAACCAAGCAAGAACTGCTTAAGAGATATTTCTGTATGGAGTCTAAAATCTTGACACAAACAAGCTGAGCTGTATCTATACATTTGTGCATGACATTTTTGTCTTACAGGAGGCAACAGAAGAGGAACTCGAGCGCTTACTGGATAAGATCATGGTACTCTTCAGGTTTATACATGGTTAGTCACTCTGAACTGTATTCTGTTTCTCCCCTAATCTCTGAAAGGGGCCTTCGTGGCCAAGAGCTTTGCGCGCCAACACGGCATAATGACCCTGGTGCCTCTCACCAGTGCAGTCGCTGTTCAAGTTCAAGTCCAGCATATGCTGGCTTCCTCTCTGGTCGAGGGGTTAGAGCACAGAAACTGGACTGGTTGAGCAGGCGTCAGTATAATTTGACTGGGTGGGGTGTCAGGTCTGGTGTCTTCGGCATGATGTTCCTGTGGCAGCAGCACTTTGTCAGCATGGACTCTCCCTACCACAAGAAGACATAGTATATATACATTCTCTTCTTCGTCACATGACTGGAAAATTGTTAACTTTGATGTAAAACCTCAAGCATTCATACATGCATGCTCTGGATTGAGCTTGGTTTCTTCCAGCTGTAAAGCTGATCTTTGGCTATGCAGGTGAAACATTCTTTGGAGATGAATGAAACAAAATTCAATTAAATACATAAATGTTTGTATGAAAAAAACTAAGTTAGCAGGGTGTGTGGTGGAAATATCATTTTATCTACACCAAACTGCCATTTGCTATAATTTGTTTTCTTTTCGATCAGGTAAAGATGTGTTTGAAGCATTTTACAAGAAGGATCTTGCCAAGCGGTTACTGGTGGGCAAAAGTGCCTCGGTGGATGCCGAAAAATCCATGTTGTCCAAGTTAAAACAAGGTAAATGTAAGCTGTCTGATTGATTGCCCACTTGCTTGAAGCCCTCTTAGTGTTAAGTTCATGTAACTACCATGGGAGCCAGCGCTATAGGTATAGCAGGTACGTGCTTGTAACGTTAAAACGCCTTCGTGCAAAAGGGGTCACTCAAGTACAGCTACATGTTTCTCATGAAACAACCTTGTTTCTGGAAATGCAGCTATTCACTTTATACACTATTAATGAGCACTTTGTAACACTATTCTGAAATATTAGGAGCGCAGAAGGCAGGGGTGACATTAAGAGGTCCACAACACACAAAGGAGAAGACCGAGAAAGGATATCGAAATTGTGGTAAAAAGAGTAAGGTTGAAGATACAAGAACATCATCCAATGATTTTTTAGGCGTTCTCCAAGAAACATGTGCTCCATCGACATAAGCTCACATAACTGTCAGAGGACGCGGGCGTTTTACCGGCTCAATGCTGGCTGAATAGTGTTAGCCAGATTGAGCCTGGCGTTGATCACTTACTAGGGCCCTTGAAACTCTGGTGTCTTGTCAAATTTGTGGAAATTACATGTATAACATAGTGTTAGAGAAGATGTATCTCACCAGTTGATATTTTTTAATTAATTTTTTTTTAAAGTTTTTTTGATTTGTTCAAAACTGCACATATCCAGTACCAAGGCTCCAAATACTACATTTTTTTAATAAATACATGCACCAGCTAAAAATTGTCTGCAAACTTTATTTATGTATGTTAAATAAATTTGATGGAGAAACACTTTGTCTGAAATATCACGTTCCCTCCACTCATGATCTGTTCAAAATGTGCTTTCGTGTAGTCATCATGCTAAAAAAAAGTTGCTGTGTCAACATTTATGTTATTTTTTTGTGTTCTCTAAAGAGTTTTGGAAGTGGTAAGTTAAAAAACTGCATTGGATTTATATTAAGGGTATCCAGTCATTTCATACCAAAATAACCAAATCTGTTTCAAGGTTCTAAATTGTAATTTCACATATAAGATATTAACTTGCTACAGAAAAATAACTTGTTAATTTAGCTCATTTAATTGCAACCATTTGATCGACACATTGGAGTAACATACCATGAATGAATTAAGCAGACATTTTACATACTCATTAAACAAGTACAAGTATTGAAACATTGTTTAATTTACTTTAATTTATAGCTGAAAAAATTACTGTTGAGTCCAATCGGCATGTCATGACGTTGTTGTTGCTGTTTTTGTTAGTTACTGGAGACGAGGCTGCGTGAGGTCAAAAGTGAAAGTACTGGTACCTGGCCATGTAAACTGTAAACCTGTGAACATTTTAACTTCTTGTGTATTCGCCAGATGGGGGGATAACAAAACTTCCTCAGATTTGCAGTAGAAAATGATTATTGGTACTTTGAAGTTCTGGGTTGGCCTAAACAGTTAATTTACAGCTGACCCATGTCCGGTTTGATTTCACAGAGCGCATGACTTAGTTTGCCCCTGTTTTATGACATGGCTGTTTTTGACACAAGTAAAATTTTCTACAACCCCAATCTGGTAGAATATGATGGTGTATTGTGAAAGTAACCTGTCCCAAAGACAGCTGTTTTAGTACAGTTAAGTGGAGTACCCGTCATAGTTCATTATCACCCATCTCATATCCTCACAGGCTAACTCTATGGGCTGAATGATGGGAATCGTTCTCTTGTGGTGAAATGTCAAACGGGCTCATTCCCATCTCTATTGGACTTGCTCTTTGTGATATCCTGCTAGCTCTTCAAACTCATCTGTGTACTTACAAAACAAGGGGCAATGGCTAACCATCAGTAATTGAGCCGAATTCACATCCATATTTGATAGTGTTATGTGCATTCAAAAGATAGAATGGTAATGATTTAAGGGCCCGAATCATGTTGTATCCTCTAACAGGGATATGCAATATCCTGCATTCTGGTTAATCAAACTTATTTTCACAATTATGTCCCCTTTTACATGGAGTTATTTATTATTCGCGATTTAAGTGTGTGTTATGACCTACATTAAAATTTGTTGCTTTGGAGTTCCAAAAAAAGTAACAAGAAATGTGATGGTTGTTTTTAATTCTTCAAACTGTACTCTTTTACTGCAGATTGCCCAATACTTTCCTGATCTTCTCCTTCAAGTGGCCATTTGCAGTGTTTATTAGAGACTGTGTTTGCGACCAATATAGTGCACCCCTGTACGTGGGAATGTGTGTCAGTAACTTTATGCCACAGGTTTATACAAGGGGCTCTCCCCACTCTCACCCAGGCACCTTCTGTATGTAACCAACTGCCAGCCAAGGTGTAAGTGAAAAAAGCTTGTTGTATGAAGTAATCGGTGCTATATTGTGATATTTATGACACATCGTTATACAGGTGTATATATACAGTGAAGTGTTTCAGGTATTTATTCATGCTCTGTGTGCTTTTGTTTTTCAGAATGTGGTGCAGGTTTTACCAGTAAGTTAGAGGGTATGTTCAAAGACATGGAGCTTTCCAAAGACATCATGCTGGCCTTCAAACAGGTGAGCGTGCTGGCTGTATGCTACATGAACTGGACAGTCATTACAGGAAACATGTCTGTCATGAAAGTGTGTGATTCTGGAGATATTAAGTTTCATGGTAATAGTTTTAAAATAGCAGTGGACTTTTTAATCTAATTAATACCTGATTGTTTGTAAATCTGTAATTCTGACAATGATCTATCACCGTGACCTAGTCTATTGACATCTGATAAATAGCCAAGAATCTCTGCTGTGATCTTTTAATATGGAGTTAGGTGTAGATTACAGTCGAGGAGCTATGCAGGATGAAATAATGGTATTTAAAAATAGCATAGCCAGAGTTTCTCCACTCTACGAAAATTTGTGCAAATTGAACTAAGACGTGCATGAAGTAGGTAAAACTGAGATAAACTGTGTTCACCAAGACATTCCCTATTCTTCTCCCAAATTTTTTCACATTCTGTATCCTTTATGACCAGTAAATCAAAGATAATTCACATTAGTGACTTACACTCACGTGCGTTGTCAGCAGTAAACCTTGCGCATCCGTGTTTGACCTGTATGCAGATTGATTGACGGTGTAGTTTTGTTTAGTATGGATGTAAATTTCAATATGTGATGTCATAGAAAGGTCAACCACTGTTGTGCATACGCACCTCTTTGACACAGATGTAAACAGCATGGCAGTATGTGCCAGCTGACGGTATTTTCTACTTTGGCTAAGAATTACTTCAGAATGGTGAGATAATGCTAAGTAGCAATCGTAGCAAAACGTGCGCTGATATTTCAACTTTTGAAATTTAGGTGCTTTGTATGTATTTGGGAAGAATCAGGGGAATTCAACAAGGGTGCAGCACATTACATGCATTGTACCTAAATCACATAGTCCTCGGTGTAAGGCCGGCCAGCGGTCCCCTACATATCAGTGAATATAAGCCACCTTTATACTGGCTATCTGATGAACTGCTCTGAATTAAGGCGTGACAAAATGTTTACAGCTGCGTTTGTAATAGAGGACTAATGAACCGTGATGTTGTACATGTACATCTAGTCTAATTTTCAAGTGAGCATTACATTTGTTTTTCAGCATATGATGAATCTAGATGCCCCTGGTGGTGTAGATCTGACAGTGAATATCCTGACCATGGGCTACTGGCCTACCTACCCTCCCATGGAAGTGCATCTTCCGACAGAGGTAGGTCATCAGTGTTAAAGAGTTGACCATTTTGATAACAGTGTTAGATTGGTAACATTAACATTACAAATTTGATATTAGATACTCTTGAATGTAATTTTAAGATATAAAATGTAAATTTTTTTTAAATGAAACTGTTCAAAGGCTTTATAGTTCATGTGAAAGTCATTTGTAGTTTTTGAATTCTAAACACTTTATATATAAGTATGCTGGTGTTGCCACTTTCTAGCCTTGTTTTATGCAAGCGTTCTGTTCATCATTGTTGTTTACAGATGGTCCAGTACCAAGAAATCTTCAAGAAATTCTACCTGGGCAAACACAGTGGGAGAAAATTACAGTGGCAGCCCACTCTGGGGCACTGTGTTTTAAAGGCAGAGTTTCGGGACGAGGTAGGAAACTTTAGTCAGTGTTCAGGAAGTACAGGTAGCTCTGGTTAGGGTTCTGAAATACCTGGTACAGTGAGTGGGGAAGAGTATTCATGGATTGATGTTTAGATCATTGAATTTGTTCAGTAATGTCGTAATGTATATTTGAGTTTATATCTGTTACCTCCCATTTTGACACACACACACAGTTGGTTTGACTTTTTGGAAATCAAAAAGATATGTTTGCATGGTAATTAGACTTTCACTGGGAACAGTTAAAAAATTTGACTCCTGGAATATCAAATAATAAAATTATTGGTCTGTGTGTATTATCTTGTGTCTTAAATATTTCTTTAATCATTTTTCCCAGGTGAAGAAAGAGCTACAGGTGTCCCTATTCCAGACTTTGGTTTTATTGTTGTTCAATGATTCAGTGGAGTTTGTGTATGAGGACATCAAACAGGCCACATCCATAGGTAAGGCCATGTGCAATCAATTTTGTGTGTCTTGTCATTCTCCCTCTTAGGTTCAGAAAGGTATCTTTCTGTTACTCAGTTCTTTTTAACACAAAAAACTGACAGGCAGATAAAAGTGCCTCTACAAAGAAAATCAGCAAACTGATAAGTAAGACCAGTTGTAACAGCCATTTGTGTTATACAAGTGTTAAAGACTTGAAGCACAAAATCAGCTGAATATTGTTGAATGCTATTTGTTTCACACAACACAGAGTAGTAGCTTGTGTCACCCTCTCATCACCAGTGTAACCAATTGTTACCAGTGTAACCAGCCCCAGGAAGTACTGAAACTTTTGTATGTTAATGTTCTCCGACATCTGGTCAGCTGTAAGACTGGTCCCTAACAGTATTCATAGGATTTGTTTATTTCTTTATTTGATTGGTGTTTTACGCTGAACTTAAGAATATTTCATTTATACGATGGAAGCCAGCATTGTGGTGGGAGGAAACCACGCAGAGCCCCCAGGACCATCTGCAAGTTGCTGGCTGACCTTCCCACGTATGTCCGGAGAGGAAGCCTGCATGAGCGGGACTTGAACTCAAAGTGACCGCTTTGGGGAAAGGCACCTGGGCCATTACGCCGCACAGACATGCTAACCCCTTGGCTAGGAGGTCAAAGAGCTACTGCAGGGTCATAGTCTCTGCATCATAAGAGTAGGGTTGAGATACTGTAAACTGTAGTTAAAATTACAGAATGACTTCTAGCCACAAATCACCTGTCAAATGCTCTTGACTTCATTCCAGCATAATTGCCTTACTCAGCATCATATCTACCTGATTCAGTGCCTAAATAATATTGTCAGATTTATAGCATGTGATATTTTCTTCATTGTAAATAAATTTGCTAGGGAGAAGGAATTGCAGGATCACAGTCTCAGCTTACGTGGATTCTTAAACCGAAGCTGTTCATGCACATGTCAGAGTTTATCTACTGCTAACCCAACCAATTCATCATTCTGGTTTGTAGAGGAAGGAGAGCTAAAAAGGACCTTACAGTCATTGGCTTGTGGGAAAGCAAGAGTTCTCCTCAAAGTGCCAAAGGTTAGCAAAACTTTCGTTGGGTTGTCTCCCATTTTCACATTTGTCAGTTGATCTCACTGGATTATGGCTGTACTGATGGATATTGGCTAACTGCTAAGCAAACAATGGTTTAAAAAAACACACCAGGCGGTTTATTAGTGAAGAGTGGAATTCTTACTACGGTATAGATATTTTGGTTCCACCACTATATCTACTGCCAGAGCAGAAGCCTATTGTAAAGCAGTCAGTTTGTGTTATATTCTTGTTGTTTTAGCAGATGATTATTTTTTTTGTTTTTTGTTGTTTTGTTTTTTTTGGACACTGTGAGTTTGGAGTAAGATATTCCTTTGTATTCCCAGCGTGAACACCATCAGGCCTGGGTTTCACTCTTTTGTTATTTGCTCTGCTAAGACAGACTTGTCTCAAAGTTCCGAAACTCTTGTTCAGAATCTGTGTTCACTAAGCTGGTTTCTATTACAGGGTAAAGACATAGAAGATGGTGACAGGTTCACTTTCAATGAGGATTTCAAGCACAAACTTTTCCGCATCAAAATCAACCAAATCCAGATGAAGGAAACGGTATGTGGCTTACATCCAATTTTTGTGGGAATTACCTCAATTTGATTCATTAATATGAATAAACAGATTGAATGATTCTACTTTGAAATAAATAGTACAGTGTGTTTTCTCTAATGGAAACAAGCCAATTTCTTCAGGCCTTAAGGTGATTGATTTCAACGACAAAAATATGTCTCAAGATTAAGTGGACAGACTGTATTTCTTATTTTGAGTAATTCAAGACCATTGAAGTTTAATATATTGCATTTAACAGCACTGCAGTTTTTTTTACCTACATCTGCTTAAGCCATGGTGCAAGGGGTGTGTGAGATATTACTTCTTAGACACTTACTTGAACAGTTAGAATGAATGAATGATTATGACTTCACGGCACATTGGCAATATCTCAGTTATGTCATGGAAAGTGAACTGTTATAGTAAAACCCTAACTGAGAGCAGATTTCACCAGAACATGTGATTATTTGCCAGCAGTCACACTGTCATCGCTGCTCAGGTTTACTCTTTAGGCTGTAATCTTTTATATTACTTTTTAGCTTAAGTTTTCTATTGAAGTTAATGTTTTGTGAAGTCTTCGGTTAATTGTTCTTCATTTATCGTTTTCACAGTTACATAATGCATTATTTTTTCATTTCAACAGCAAGAAGAGAATGTGAACACTACGGAGCGAGTATTCCAAGATCGACAGTATCAAGTCGACGCTGCGATTGTGCGCATCATGAAAACAAGGAAGAGTCTGTCCCATAACCTGCTGATATCTGAGCTGTACAACCAGCTCAAGTTCCCAGTTAAGGTGAGATAACCTGCTGATATCTGAGCTGTACAACCAGCTCAAGTTCCCAGTCAAGGTGAGATAACCTGCTGATATCTGAGCTGTACAACCAGCTCAAGTTCCCAGTCAAGGTGAGATAACCTGCTGATATCTGAGCCGTACTACTGCTATAACCATAAAACTTGCATCTGCTTGTGTCTCATGGTTACAGTTTATAAACGCATTTAAGATCGAATGTTAGAAGTCCTCAGTTAGAGCTGATGAAAGTAATTTGCAATCTAAGAAGTGGAATTGTAAATGTGAATTTTTGTGGCTTTATTTAATTTTTATTGAGCTGAAAAGAAAAAGTATACAAAAATAATAAACTGAAGCAATATTGAAGTGCTGTCTGGTACTTTCAAGAGACATTAGTTATCTATAATCAGTATTGCAAACATGCAGTGTTAGATCCTCATGACACTTTCACCCTCTCTTTGCCAGAGGGCCTCTGTTGTTCACTTGGTTAGCATGCTAATGCAGTGCAATGACTCAGGAGCCACCCACTAATGCAGTTACTTTTGGTTCAAGTCCAGCTCATGCAGGTTTCCTCTTTGGCCGTACGTGGGAAGGCCTGCCACCAACTTGCGAATGGTTGTGGGTTTTCCCCGGGCTCTGCCTGATTTCCTCCCACCATAATGCTGGCCGCTGTCATGTAAATGAAATGTTCTTGAGTATGGCCTAGAAGACCAATCAAATAATTAGATAAATCTCTTTGCCAGGACTCATAGTTCTGACACTCTCATTTTCTCTTTGCAAGGGCTTACAATTCTGCCACTTTCATTTTCCCTTTGCGAGGGCATACAATTCTGACACTTTGATTTCATTTTACAAACCATTTCACTTTCTTTTTGATAGCCCTTAAGGTTTCACTTCCACTTTTCCAGTCGTTACAGTTTCACTTTCTCTTTGCCATCCCTTACACACTTTTATTTTCGCTTTGCCACACCTTACTCTTTCACTTTTCATGCTGGCTTCCCCTCCGGCTGTATGTGGGAAGGTCTGCCAGCAACCTGCAAATGGGTGTGGGTTTCCACCGCACTCTGCATGGTTTCCTCCCACCATGCTGGCTGCCATTGTATAAGTGAACTATTCTAGAGTAAGGCTTAAAACACCAATCACATAAATAAATACTCTTTCACTTTCTCTTTGCCAGCCCTTATATGTTCACTTTGCCACACCTTACTCTTTCACTTTCTCTTTGCCAGCCCTTACATCTTTATTTTGCCACACCTTACTCTTTCACTTTCTCTTTTCCAGCCCTCTGACCTGAAGAAGAGGATTGAGAGCCTTATTGACAGGGATTACATGGAGAGAGATAAGGACAATCCAAACCAGTATCACTATGTGGCCTAGAGAGGGCCACTCACCAGCTCTGTGATGGACGGTGTAAACTGTGACAGTTCACGTAAATACATATCTTCTTGTGTGAGATTTTACCACCAGTTGATTGGCCAAGACATTTCAGTGTGTTTACCTCCAGACTTCTAATTGGCTATTATAAAGTGACTTGGGTCATGAGACAGACTGTCAAGGATGTGATTGGCCAGATGAGGTCTTGTTACTAACCCAGGAGTTGTCATGGAGACAAGACTCTTCCCCCTTTCTTGGATGTGGGAATTTTGAGGGAGAGACTTGTGCTGACAGTTTCTCTCAAACTATGATGAATCTTTTTTTTTTTTTTTACATTTCTGATGTTTTGTGATTCCTTTTCCTTGTGAAAGTATGTGAATGTGCTGGATTTTACAAAATGTTGAGCTAAGTATAGAGAAAGCAAATAAAAAAAAAGTGCACACTTGTGAAATTTGTGAAACCCTACAGAAAAACGCTTTGCTCCAAACACTGATGTGATTAGAATTTTAAATTCCGCTATTCTCCAGGATGATTTGAGTGCTATTTTGTTTGTTTTTCCGTTTTCGTTCTTTTTTATTACTATAATTTTTTTGTTCTATTCTTCATTGTCTCTCCTTATGTGGGATGGGAATACAGCAAATGGGTGATTTCAGTGTAAAGTTTATATGAAAAATGTGTGGACATCATAAACCTGTATAGAAAACTTATTACATCTCAGAATGTAAAGTGAATCACTGAGGATTAGAAGCTGTTACTTACAGTACATTTAATTCAAAAATTGTCAGGAACAAAATGGGTCCTCCACTAGTGGCTCAAGGTGAAAAATGTATTGGACATTCACTGGTGACATGTATCTTACATCAAAGATGGAAAACCCATACATGTAATGAACTTAACATGGGGTAACATCAGACAATCCAGGTGTTTTTCTAGCCAGTTTTTTTTTTTTTTTCAGAAACTCACTGTGGACAAATCAGAAAACCCAATATTTTTTGTCACCATTGCATCCAAAACTCAATTTATTTAATGAAAACTCCATACAAAATTTGTCTGAAACTAAATTTTCCAATATTTCTCGTGGCCAGAAAAAACCCTGGGATCACGTCATTATTCAAGTACATTTGCCACAATGGTGGCTGTACCTTGCATAGTTTTCTTGCAGATTTGATAGCTCATTATCAAGGATGACAGCTGGTTTTAATTATATTTTGCGTTTATCCTGTAAATCCAAGTTCTCCACAGATCTGGCAAATATTTCTCTTGATTCAAAGCTCCGATTTCATGACGTGATTTGAGGTATGTACTTGCAACAAAATCGAAACATGGTCAACTCTCAGTCAGTTTGGATCAAAAACATACATTTGAAATAGATATTTTTTCTATTTTCTTTTGATTAGTGTGAAAGTGGCCAAAGTGAAGTTGATGTGCAATGGCAGACATTGCTTGTATATGAGTGGGATGTATTGCCATCACAAGCACAAGCTGTGCAGGTTCCATGACGATGAAGCTGTCTTAACTAACACTAACATCACTCGGCTAGCATGGAGACATAACTTTGGAACTTTTACTTTAATTCTTAAATTTGACTTTAACTCTCATAACAAAATTAGAAATAAGCATTTAAGTTCCAATATAAGTTTAGGAATAATACTACAAGACCACTTTGTGATCCAGAGGGCTCCCTTATCATGAGGGTGACAAAAGTAAACCTGGTCTTGGAACAACTGGGTCGTAACATCTGCTGTCTGAAGCAGGACTGATTAACCGGGCACACTGGAATAGCTACTGACAGAACATGGACAGAGAATGTTTGTATAAAAGGCAACAGAATGGGTGGTGTGTTTTTGACCATGCAGGACATTTGGTGGAAGTAAGTCATGAGGAATCGTATTTTGTAATTTTAAGCTCTTAAAATGTACTTAAAACATTGTGTTCGAAAGACTAGGCCATCGTTAAAAAACTATTTGTCATGTGTTACCCGACCTTTTGAGAAAAAATAGGGTTGGTAGGAAGTTGTTCCTTTTTATTCTGGCTCTTGACAGTGATAGGGATTTAAAAATAAATTGACATGAAGAGAAAAATAACACAGAAACTTCATCAAAACACCAATAAAAACTTTTGATTAGGGTCCTTTTTAAAAAGTCAGTCGGGTTACACCCAGTGAACATGTTGTTAAGGGTGGCCCATAAACTTGAACAGTTAATGTCTGAACTTCTGTTTTTATGTCCAGTAACTGATGGATTGAGCTTCATTTTTTAGAAGTGTTGTCCTTGTGGAGCTACTATGTTTGTACACGAGTGTCAGCATTTTAATCCCATCAAGAGGCGGTACTTCAAAAGGCCTGTTCATGTAGTTTTGTGATTTGGCGAATTGCAACATATAATGCAGCTTAAGCAAATATATATATATAAGTATATATGGAGAAATTCTCACACAAAAAGTTTCCAAATTGTAAAATAGGCTCCCAGTGTTGTACGCAAACTGCAATTTCTTGCAAATGGAATGCAACTGAAAATCTGCAGCATTAGCTAGCCAGTATTAAGCTCTACCCAGAAGCAGAGCCCCATTCTTTGGTATAGTTCATGTAATGGATACCTCACTGCTCAAGGAGAATTATCTTTAGAATGACATGACTCTGGGCAAGAATTTATCTTATAACTAGCAATTTCCCTAAGGAGCATAATGCCATGTTGCATGAATTTCAAGCCTGTTCAATGCATACATTCTGAACACACAGAGAATCGTGCATTTAGAGAAGCTAGTATGGAAAATATGTACACTTGTTGAACATGGTTGGAGACCTATAGCAGAATTCAAATTATTTTAATAAGGTTGCAGAAGGAAAGAGAGAAAGGTTTGTCCTAAGTGCATTTAGGAAATATACTGAATATTAACTCACAGGACTTAAGAAGGAACATTGAGAATACTGTTCAGAATGGTTAGTGTAAAATGATGTCCACAATTTTTCAGTAAACAAATATGTGCAAAATGCAAGAATACACCCCCAAAAAATAATGAGAAGACTGTCCGAAACATTTAAGTGTAAAAGGGGATGTTACACCGTGTTATGTAATAATGCACGAGTAATGTAATACCTCCATGTACCGTGTAATGTAATCATTTCCACGTTATGTAATATCACCATGTAAAATACAGTTTGGCAGGCACATGAAAGGCAGAGGTAATTGTAGCTAAGAACTGTAGATGACATGTCTAAAGTAAGTTGAAAATGACTGCCACATGTTTCACCATGCGAAAGCAATCTTGGTCTGAGGATTCCATCAAGTAGTACAGTATATTCTAGTACAAATAACTATGTAAAGAGGCACACAGATTATATTTAAATTATTTATTTCATTGGTGTTTCACGCTGTACTCAAGAATATTTCACTTATACGAAATGACCTGTACATGACCTAAAATTTTGACCAAAAAATTGCGTTTTTAGAAGTAAACACAGATTCTATGAGACACATGAATAAGTACAGAAAAATACATGCATCTGTTGTTATGCATGTTATTCGTTTACACTGCAATTTTTATTACAACAACTTGTTGCTGGTTATATTACATCACACTGCAAATTTTCTTACATTACGCGGTGATATTGCATAACACTAAATGTTTTATTACATTACCCGGTGAGTTTTACATTACGTAACATGGTGTGAAAGGGAATCCAAAATTTATCAATAAAATATAATCTGTGCAAAATCAATGGCGGGTCAGAAGCTTCTGGGGTTAAGAGGAAAATATTTAAGACTGGAAGCAAGATATACCAGATGTACCTATTCCAAATGCGTCCTTCATTTATGCCAACTTTAAGCAACAATCTAGGTGTCCATGTAAGAATGCATGAAATTCCGTGCATCATGTACTATACGCAAAACAGACAATGCATAAGCCAATGAAATATCATATTTGGGGATATTGTGGTATGGGTTGCAAGACAATAACATTAATATATGTTAACACTGTTTTTTGATGCGTTCGTTAACAGATATAGTCCAGGAGCTGCCCAGTATTTGCAGTTTCGTCGGAGATCAAACCGACTGCAGCCTGACTCTGGCCAAGTTGGTTGTTAATTTTTGGGTTTGTTCTAATGTTATAGCAGAGTTGACAGTTTCCTTGTATGATCACTATTTGGCAAACAGCTGGCCTGCCCAGTGTTGTCTGTCGTGAAGTACATGTATTTATAAACATATAAAATAAAAAATATCACACATTTACCCTCTTCTTGTTTTTCTGCATGTGACAAGTGGCATGATCAGTATAGCCTCATGGATGCAAATCTAAGCCCTTCTAGAAGTACGATGCAAATCTAAACCCATCTGGAACGACAATGGCAAATTTTGCAACGTGACAGGTTGTATGACCTCTGCTGTCTAATAATTTTGTATTAAAGTAACCTTACAATCACGTGATTAAATGAGTGTACCATCATAGTGGAACACATTCCATCATGACAGCAGCATTTTGCGAATCAGTCCTTATACAACTCCCAGCCAAGGAGAAGAGGGCACAGTATGTATACATTATACAAAGGCCTCCTCCTCACATGAAAAATTGTTAAAAACAACTTTTAACCCAAGCATGCATACATTTACATATAAGAATATATACATGTAAAGGGAGGCTTCTAGCGTCCTGTAAGAATACTTGTTATGGTTTGTTTCAGGTAAATGATCACTTTCTTCTGTGTACTCTGTAGTTTTCAACTTCATATTCTTTCTGATTTGGGGCTTACTGTTGTTTTCAAAGAGGTCAAGTATATTTGACGAGATTTGAACCAGTGAATTCTGGATCTTCAGTCCATTCACTAGACCAATGAGAAATTCCCTTGCTTATATTGCATCCTGTTACATCAACACAGTTTCAGTTATATGCCAACAGCATCTCCCCTCACTAAAATGCCATGCCAAGGCCATCATATGCAGATTCTATGAAAAAGATGTTGGAGTGGCCCTAGCCTGCAAATTGGTGCCCAACATTTTTGAAAACATCCCTTTGTTGGAAATGGTATGATCCACATGAACTTTGTCGAGTGCTATATAACATGGAAAACATGATCAGACCACTTGGTCCAAAGGGGTGGTTTCAAAAATGTCAGGCACTTATTGCCCTAAATGACCTAAAATTTTGCCCTAAGTGCATTTTTAGACGAAAATATTTTTATAAAGCGTTATTGTTGGAGCTAAAATGTACATCTTTTATTATTCAACCTTGCAAACAAACCTCAAAAACGCTTTCTAATATCAACAGAAATCTCAGAATCAAGGAAAATGACCAAGGTAAATTAATCATGGTTTAAATTTTAAGTCATTTAATGTATTTGGTTGTTCAATGCCATACTCAAGAATTTTTCACTTTCATGATTGAGATTAGTTTTATTGGCGGAGCAAACTGGAGTGAACAAGGTAAACCACCCACCTTTAGCAAGTAATTGACGAACTTTCCAACATGCAACATACAGATATGCACACTATATACTTGTTGAAAAGTGGTTTTCAATGAATGTCAGATTTTGCAAATGACAGACACAGTGAGGCCATGGGAACCAGGAAATTCCCTTCCTTACAAGAAAAGACAACACTAGACCAAATGTATATATGTAACGATAAAAAATCCTATTCGTTGCTCAAAAAGTGCCACTTTTGATTTTTGTGACCCATAATAACCGAGATATCGCCATTCAAAGTAAGGACAAGTGCCCACATGGGGAAAATGAAAGGACCGTCATGCTCTTAATTTTAACCAATCAAGGTCAAGATATTTCTACCCCATGAGAAGTCATCTGTTCCCAGTGTGACGCTACCCGAACCTAGTTCACCACTTTGCCATAGAATTAGTGTTAAATCAGCTGGGGTTTTTTTGACAACGATACAGTTGTGATATACTTTAAAGCACCGAGAAAGTGGCAGTGGAATACATCTTGGGTTATTCCCAAAGGTCTCAACCAGGAGGCCACAATGCATGGCCTTCGACTGTAACAATAAAGGGGACCATTGTTCACACACAAAGAGGTGTCTCACCCCTAAAACTGAAGAGCGTAGGATATGGATGACGCGGCATCAAGTTCTGGTCTATCCTATGGCCTTGCAAGAATTCCAGATTAAAAGATTATTTATACAGTTACCAAGCATGTGATGAAAAATGCCTATGTCCATTTACGTCTGTATGGACCGCTCTTCTGAAATAACTGGTTATTCAGTCATCCCCGGTTATAACGCCAGCTTGGGGAATGCCTCTAACCAGCTTGGCGGTGTAAAGAGGGAATATAGGCCAGTACATGTGTATGAGGTACATTCGAAAATGAGAGGCTCACCTAAGGTGTAATTTTCAGCCCTTACATTAGACAAGGACATAAATGGCCAATATCTTCCACTTTCACAGTATATTGTTGGCTATCAGTACACATTACACACAAGAGACCGACGATTATTTTGAGCTTCCCATTATGGCATTAGCGATCGTGGGTAAAACAACAACAACAACAGTAGTCAAGGAAGACCAGCTCGGCTTTTATAACCATAAATACCTTGATGGCCATGATTATGCAAAACAAAATAAAGACGCAGGTCAAGGCGTAGGCCTTTCCAAAAACAATGGCCATGCAACCAGATAAACTGTCAAAGGAAACCCTTTATAGATGAAACCACAGGAGTTCTAATCATTTCCTATGGTTTGGCCTGTGCATGTGGCTGGCTGTTGTATGGCTTTTAAACCTCTGTTACCAGTCACAGATGGTGCCCAGCGACAACCAGCAAGGCATAAAAACAGCTAAGTCCTCTAAATTACTCTGCAGAACTTTTATGAATACAAGGACTCCTTTTCTGGAATTTATCTCATTACTTATGGGTGCGCCACTTACATGAATGTGCCAGTGACATGTACAAATATGGTAATTAATATATGTTCTTGACGCTACACAGGTAATCATCGCTGGCAGTGTAACCAGGGTTATACTAATATTAAATGTACTGTTTGTTCAGAAAAGGGGCCTGGCAGATGGCAGTAGGCCAGGTTGGTAGAAACTGCTGGAGAAATGCATTAGGGATTTTTGTACTAGGCTGGTGAGGTGGCGTTAAGCGAGGGTGGCATTACAAAGAGGGGCAGCAAAGCCAAGGATGACTGTATATTTTGTTGTCTTTTCTTTTAAACAAGACTGCCTGGACACAAGCTTACGACAAGCACTACTGAATACAACTAACCAGTCACCTGTTTTCTTGTATTGGACTTAAGTTTATTACTGATAAAACAGAAACAGCACTCTACATTTCAAATTCACTGCTTATTTTCTCACAGCTGTTAAGCTATGGGAAAGTACAAATATTGACATCAAATACAAAAATGTGAACAACTGCCTGGGAAGATTCAGCAAGCACAAGATAAAATGTTCACTCAGAATTGTATGTACATAACTTTCAACGTCACAGCATCTCTTGAAATTCTCTACACAGCACAACTATGAAGATTCTGATCTATGTGTTGATTTAGCTGTCGGGTTCATCTGGTATGCACTCTAGGCCCTAGAAATAAAACATTGACAATTCATTAAAACAAGTAGTATATTAATTAGTACAAGAATTTTAAGATGGTGTGGAAAAATAAAAGCATGAAAACACAAAAACAAAAAAGTGTAGACCGCAATCTTAATAAACATTACACACTAGGCTCTCAGTATAGAGTATGTGATTGTTAATCCTCACGGACAATATCTTACAGTGGATATACCTCATAGTGAAACAATATATTAACAAGACATATACCGGTAATGCTTCTTCCAATACCACTCTACCAGTACATGATGGTGTCATTTGCAGCTAGCAAAGTACAGTAAATCCTTCAATCTTTACATCAGTTGGAGATTTGGGTCGCACTGGAATTTGAACTCGGCTCTCCAACATCCTAAATCAAGCACTCTACCAACTCAGCCAAAAGAAAATTGGAAAGCTGCTCCTGTTACATATTTGACAAAATAAAGATTTATAACGTCGTCATTCAGTAATCTTACCTTTTGCTTGTATTCACTGCCTGTTAGCCTCTGATCTCGTAAATACAACATGAAGTCCCTTGGATCTGCTTCCCAGTTCTTAGCACAGTTCTGAAAAAAAAGAGAAGACAAAATATGTACAACCAAACTTCTCACAGTGTTTCTTAACATCTGATGACAGGAAATCAAATCTTCATCACCTATTTGTTTATTTCATAATGGCATCTTCAACACTGTTTGGGTTTTACATGCATCTCCTGTCTGTGATTTCTTGTAACTGATCAGTTCTAATGTCAACAGAGCAGAGAGCTTAAATGACCTAAAATTTTGCCCATAACAAAGCTGCTCATTTTACCTGATTCTGTGTGAAATATGGTACAAAAGGGGAAAAAAGCAGGTCGTGAGTAGTAACTAATATATGCCACTCGAAGACGCGAGATGTACATCATTGCAACTATGGTCTAGATTAGCCAGTGACCACGGTCTAAGGGTGGCTCATATTTACTGATATACAGGGACCGCTGGCCACCCTTAGCAAGACAGCTTCTTCCTGAACATGCAGAAACCACTTAACTCTGAATGATGAAATATTTGTGCACTTCTTGCCACAACTGCTAATCAGCACTACCTCACCATTCTCAAGTAAATCTTAGCCAAAGTAGAAAATACATTCAGCCGGCACATGCTGATATGTCTTTATATGCGTGTCAACAAGGCGTGCATGCACAGCAGTGGCTGACCTTTCCGTGACATCATATCTTGAAATTTACATATACACTAAACAAATCTACACCTTCTATCAATTTGCATATACATGTAGGTCAACCACAGATGTGCATGCACAGGGTGCAACAACCCTGCTTATTTGGTCAAGTAGTCGTCAGCACATGTGAGCGTTTGTCACAAATGTAAATTATCTCGAATTTACTTGTCATAAAGGCTACAGAACGTAAAAAAATATCGCACAAGACATCTGTGTATTAGCTCTTGTACGCGCGCCAAAATGATTTGCTTGCGCAGACACGGCAGTGAAAACATTGTCAAAATAACATGGAAGCTGATGCTGAACTCTGCTTCACAGCTTCATAAGTCCAAAACTAGATTTTGTTCACGTTCATAATTTACATAAGCTATACAGTTTGTTCTATAGTTAAACATGCTATAATTTCTGGTTATTATCAGTCGTATCTCTCAGAATATTGTCCAGTGCTGCTCATTTTTCTCTCCCTTCCTAAGTTATCTTTCACCTCGCCATCTGCTTGCCGCTGCCTCAAGCAGGCCAAGTGCCCGTATGTGGGTGGTCTCGAATTAAACAATGACAGCCGAGATCCTTGGATACGTCTGGATGGACAAGCCGTTGCCTTTGTTGTTAGCCCATTTATTCTGCTGTTCATTATGAAACGCTTCTTTTCAATAAATGTTATACAAATTCAAGGTAACAGTAACTAAACTTTAGCTGTTGCTGTTGTTGGTACCTTCCTTCATAACATTTCACTTTGAAAATCTAAACGATAAAAATTACCGCAGCTACCGTATGATTGATAGTTCCACTGCAAGTAATTTACATACGCGAGGTAACTATACCGTCGAGAACAATGAACATTCAAGAAGCTTGCAAAACGGCACACCTTTCCAAAAACGCTTCGAAAGCAACTGACACTATATATAGCAATCAGGGTCCAGATTTCGTTGCCCAAAATAAACTAAACCTTTTCACGTCTAAAAACATTACCGCGTAACGAAAACTTACATGGCCATTACGGAAAAGCCTGTTCATACCCCAGCCAATAAACGACGGTGCACACAAAAAGCCGAAGACCAGGCCAAAGCTGGGAATAATTTCGTACCACATCTTTCTTGTGAAGCGCACAAAATCTCGAAACCCATATGTCCTTCATAAATTCAAAGTGGCGTAAGTTTCATGACCCAGATTTTGGGTCGGGGGTGGGTTTTGCTTACAATACATCTTTTTCGTCTTAATCTGATTAATGTGTGCCCCAACAGTTTTGGTAAACAAAAACCACAGACAATGAGTTAAATAAGATCAAGACTGGGACTAGGCCTAAGGCTCTTTGTTTTTAGATCTATGTCTACTCAGCAATTTGTGAAGCGTACGAGGGGGCAAGGGTATCATCGATCTTGAAATCGAAGCTTACCAATAGTCCAATAGACTACCGGGAAACCCTGATTCACTCTCCCATTCATTGTTGAAACAGATGCTAGCTTTAGTGGAGTTGGTGCTGTATTGTCTCAGAAATATTATGAAGGCAAAGTAAAAGTGGTAGGCCTACATGTGTAGCATAGGCCTGTATGCTGGTCGAGACGCGAGGCCACCAGAGAGTAAAGACTTGAATTACACTTCAATAAAACTGGAAATGCTGACATTGAAATGGTCGGTCACAATAAAATTTAGAGACTATCTTATCGGTACTAAGCTCACTGCCTACACAGAGAACAATCCGCTGTAATACAGATATCCAGCTACATGTAAATACTGCTAATCTGGATGTCATTGAAATACCCTGGGCTACTCAGTTGGCGCAGTTTAACATCAAGTGCAGATCAGGGAGAAGTAATGGGAATGCTGATGCTCTAAGCAGAAGTAAATCTTCAGCTGAAATGAAAAAAAACATTCAGTGAATCCTTTGGAAGAAACATGTACCAAGTGAGTTGACTTCACACATTTAGCACTGCGTGTTATCTGTGTCAGTGAAAGCTGATCACATATCCCAGTCAGTAGATGAGGCTAAAAATAAGGTCACAGAAAGTGTCTCCACTTCCTACTCAGAGAAGGATTTGAGGCAATTCCAAGAGCAGGATAGAGGCATTAGATATTTCTTGATATCTTGGAAGAAAAACAAACAAAAAGTTCCGTTTCGACAGTGAGATAATATGACAGTCAAAAATGATAGTATATCCTGTATCGTAATGCAAAAAAGCTGCGAGATTCGACACTTCAGTTAGCATTACCTTTTTGTTTGAAAGCAGAGGTTATAACAGCGCCCCACCAAGATCCTGGACACCAGGGATTTGAGAAAACATTTGCGATGGTTAAGAAGCTGTTCTTCTGACCTTTCATGTCGGGTGACGTGGAAAAGTATTGCCAGTCTTGTGAGAGGTGCCTGATTGCCAAATCTCGTCCAAAACCGTGTAAAACCGAAAATGGGTAATCTGTTCGGAGGAAAGCCCTTAGATATTAGTTTCTGTAGATTTCAACTTGTCGGAAAAGCCGTCAGATGGGCGGGGAAATGCCTTGGTAATATCTGATACACAGACAGTACCAAGTACACACAGACAGTACCAAGATCACACGGGCAATACCAAGTTCACACAGGCAGTATCACAGGCAGTACCAAGTTCACACAGGCAGTACCAACTAAAGATCAAAAGGCCCGCACTGGTGCAGAAGCATTAGTGAAAGAATAGTTAGAATTCCAAGGAGAATACATAGTGACCAGTGAAGTCCTAACCTACCTGTGTCAAAGAGTTATCCAGTTTGTACGAGATACAGAAGAGTCGTACTACTCCCTATCATCCTCGGGGTAATGCTCAAGTAGAACGATTCAATCGTACAATGCATGATCTCTTAGAAGTCTTAGAAACTAAGTAGAAATGCCAATGGCCTGAGTTTTACCGGAAGTAGTGTATACATATACCTCCACTCCACATTCTTCCGCAGGTTTTTTTCCCTTCTACCTTTTCTTTGATAGAGAAATGAGATTGCCAGTTGATCATTGTTTCTACCAGAGGCAGATATAGATCGCAAGAATGACAATATTTATGAATGGCTGGCTTTTCAACATAACAAAATGAAGGAAGCAATGACCATTGTTGGTACAAAATTAGAGGCCGAAGCTATAGGCCTACGTATCAATGAGCGCTCAAACAAGAAAGCCAGTGATAGCCCATACCCAATGGTGGACGTGTATTTTTGAAAAATCATAAACAGAAGGGACGGAACAAGATTTAAGATGTGTGGGATTCCATCCCATACAAAGTGGTGTGTCGTGCTGATCCAAGAAATAATGTCTATATAACGGCCAGCAAAGAATGCTCACTGCAGGGATATACTTGATTCAGAGGCATTAAATTTGGTGCCTGCTAAGGTTAATAATCCGGGCTCTTAGCCAGCACAGACAGTTAGAGAATGTATCGAGGATCCTTCCTCAGATGACGAATCAGTTAATATAGAGCAAATACTAGATGTGTTGCCATGTTAAGATTTGAATGTTACAGAGTCTAGTACGGCAGATGATTCAGAAGCTAATTCTGATCCTGTCGTAGTTCATTGTACAGTTCCAGCAGAAATGGAGGCTGAAAGTACTGTTAACTGTTCAGCTGCTTCCGTTGAACAAATACTAAGGTCCGTTCAGATGCCACCTTCCTAATTACAACCTGCAACAAATTAATCTCTATCTCCGTTACCACGGTCGACCCGGAGTACTGCTGGTCACCATAGCAATCCGCAGAAATTGCCTCCTTGTGCCGTTCGGTTAGAGACGAATTCTGGAACAATCAATTCAGCATTGAATGTGCCAGTCAGGCAGGAAACTTGAAATGCTAACCCAGTCGATTGATTGTCAGGCAATGTTAACACAAGCTTTGCTTGAAGGAAATCCGGAAGGTTTTCAAGGCACGCTGTGGACATCGACTTGCGGTGGCGGCAATTGTAACAGGTAGGCCTAAACTGTATAGCTTTCCTTGTATATTCGATGTATCATGAACTGTATTGTGTTCATGGGAAGTATTTTGCTGGTAATATAGAAACAGATGTGCAGTGGACAGTCAGCAGACTCTCACAGTCATGACACATCCTTGCTGCCTGTCATGACTTAGTGACAAGCCTCCTTGGATGTGGTGCGAAGGGGCGGATCACGTTGGAAGTTGATTTTAACAGCTGCTATAAGTTCCTTTTTTGTTAAAGTTCAGTTTCTGGTTTTCTTAAAAGTCCAGATACCGGTTTTGTCAGAGTTCAGTTCCTGGGTGAATTTAACTACCAAAGTGGGTGGTGGATAATTTGTTCCTTCCGCATGGTATATTTGAAATTCGGATTCTGTAGACATTTTGTCTGCATGCTGTTAGCATACTGGGGTAAAATTGCCAGAGGCCGATTATGAGGTTTAGTGGTTGAAAAGTTTTAGATACTGGGGATGAGAAGAATAGAAGACTGCTAAGGGTTCTGGTCCTTGCCATAGACATCATTTGGCCAGAACGCAGATGTTCTGCCTGAGGTTGCGAGTCCCTGGGTTCCACATGCCAGTGCCTAAGGGGCACCGGGTGGTGGCTTGAATGATCCATAGCGCAGGGGTTTCCGTGAGCACTAGGTTTCTACTAGGTTTCTGTTAGCCGTTATGTTTCGATTTAATCTGAAGGGAATCTTCAGTAGGAAATTTCTGAAGTAATTAGATGCTCCTTGTTTTTCAACTGTGTAATGGTTAGATTTATACACACTGTATATGTCTCTATATGAAAAGGCGAAGGAAAAATAAACTCGTATACCTACCCCTACAATTCTGAACGTTTGTGTTGTTTCTTCATGCAAGCAATTACCTGTTGCATCTGTGTGCGGCTTGGTTACTGATAATACCTCACCTGACGTTCAGCACAAAGGATTGTACCAAGCACTGGTCAGCATGGTGTCGGCATAATATCACTGGATGGAGCAACGTGTCTGGCTTCTTTCGCTCTATAAATATGCCGGCATTTGATCCATCCTGTTAAAAGGAAACATCGATATGATATGACTTAGACAGTGTGGAAAGCAACATTAAACCCGAATCAAACGAACACACCAGAATCCCAGGGTGCCAATGGAAGTTTCATGCCACCCAGTACTGCTCTTCAAAAATATAGGAGGTTTTTGACAAAAACATAGGAATTTTTGTACTAAGTTATAGGAAAACATAGGTAGTATTTCAACAAAACATATGTATCTGAACTGTTTAAGGATGTACTTACCTGAACAACACAGTCCATGTGGCCTTACCAATTCATCAAAATCTTACTTGCAGACAGTTCACACCTTAATTGCCTCCTGTATCTGATACTCTCGTGAGCCATCAACGTTGTATGTTAAGGGTGAACAGCGAGTGACAATAGGCAAGTGATTTTCAGACAGGACACTACAAATTATAAGAACACATCAGCCGCAACAGCAACACCGGTCATTACAACTGTTTTTGTGAGTTGAATGAAAATATAGGAATTATAGGAGGTTTTCATGAAATATTGGAAAATATAGGAGGTTGCCAGAAATAAAGGAAACAGAGGAGCACTGAGAGCCCTGACACTGCTAAAACTGTGGCCCTATAGATAATTACCAAATAGATTAAAGGTATTTATACATGTAACAGGGTGATGTATAAGCACGATCTATTCCCGGGCTGGAGGGAATTTCCCTTTAGTCTAGTGGTAGAAGCGTGGACTCGGACTCGGTGGTTCAAATCCCCGGGTGCTTATCCCGGTCATATACATATAGTTGTCAGTATAATGGAACACTGCTAAAAGCCAACTTGTAACAGCCACAATGGGAGGTAGAAGCCATAGATGCATTTGCAAGTACTTATGTAGACCAGGACGCTATAATATTTGTACACATACATGTTTACACGCCGACATACACACACGGCTACACCCCGTTCATCATAACGAGGGACTAATTTAACATAGAGAGAAAATGCTCAGGTCACAAATGTCTCTGGCATCTGGCCACAGTCTGATACAGATATTCTGGCCCAGAGGTGTATGAGACACTTACCCACTAAAAATGGAAACGTGCTTATTTCGTTCGTCATGGAATTCCTATACCCTCCTTAAAAAGAAAAAAGATAACAAAAAGTATGACCAAAGTTATTTCAGAAGAGGTGTCCATACAGACTTAAACGTTCGTAGGCGTTTTGCTATGACGCGCTTGGTAACTTTATAATTCACCTTTCAATCTGGAATCCTTACGAAGCCATGTATGGGTTACGTCATTTTAGAGAAACCGGAAACACCATGTCGCGTCATCCGTACCATACGCCCTTCAGTAGCCTATAAGAACCCAAGGCCATGAGTTGTGGCCTCCTCAGACGTATTCTACTGCCACTTTCTCCTTGAAAATGCTTTTGAAGTATGTCACGATTGTTTCGATGTTAGAAATAACAAAGCTGATTTAACACTATTTCTATATGACAAAATGGTGAAGTAGGAACGGGCGACGTCACAACGGAAACCGTTGCCTGTTCGGGAGGTAGAAATATTTCTCCCTTGATTGTCGGTTTTCTCTACGTGAGCGTTTTGCTTAAAAACGGATATATATATATATACATATATATATATATATATACATGGGATCTGGTGTTATCTTTTCTTTTAATATTTACACACCTATTTGTGGACTGTGTATTCACATATACATATAGATAGGGCAAGGCTCAGTTCACGTGTACCTGTAACAGGTAGGAATAACCCCGGGGAAATGGCTTTGAATAACACCAAAACTTATGGCCTACAATTCTGAATTCTACAGAGTTCATGTGCACTAGATCCACAAACAGCCTTTTCAGAGTTTAAACAATAATAATAGTAATAATGAAAAATAAAAGAAATAAATCACAAGTAGGTCAAATCGAGGGCATAGAGAGTGCACGTGGATTCTGATTATATTGTTTTCCTCCAGTAATCTTAGTTACGAAGGGGAGCATGAAGAACTAAGCCTGTCTCCAGGATTACTAGCCGCCAGTTAAGGCTTTTTTCCTTGCCCAAAACTATTTAATAAAATAAATAAATAAATAAATAAACATTATGCAAGCCGAAATCAGGTTTGGTTTATTCTGATGCCGACGCAGCAAAGACGGTCATCGATCTCCACGATACCTACCGCCAACCTGGGGAAGTACCAAAATTCCTTGTTTCAGGTTTGACCCTCCCCGGGTTGTAACCCGCTTCTCTTGTGTGTGAAGCGGACACTCTTACCCTGCCGTCAATGCGGCCATCACGTGTATGTATCATGTGTATAGGCCTATTTGCAATTTAAGTTTGTACCGCGTGACTCTTTTGAGGACAGCGATCAGAAAAATTCTCACAGACAAACTGTCATATTATGGTTTCATCATTACATCATACACGCGCACTTCAATTGTTTCGCAAAAATATGGACATTTTTTTCTATTTTCCACATGGGGTTTCTATTCTTGTATTTTAATCTATGTTAATTTTACTATGTCAGTGTTTTAATTCCTTTTGTTTAACAACATTTTGCCCTGAGGCATGATCGTGTTTACCATTCTGGGAGAAAGGCCGTATTAGAAAATAACCCTCGGGTGGTTAGAATAAATAAAGTTTTAAGTTATAAAAAGTATGTGGGGGACAGCCAGGTCATTTCCGTCACTGATGTAGGCCTATATAAGAGGGGTTTGTTGTACTTGGCTCTCCACTGCGATTGGTATAAGGAGGTCTGATCTCTGCTTGGACACGTGACACGACTACACCAACACACGAGGACACCTCCGACCCATAGCGGTAAGTCTTTGGTTTATTTATTTATTTATTTATTTAACTATGTATTTATTTCTCTATTTGATCGGTGTTTAACGCCATACTGAAGACTCTGTTTTGTATTCTGGAACTGTAGTATTTCAATCGCTAGGACACAAGAGTTGCAAGTTCAAACCCGGCCAGGGTCGGCAAAAAATTTGATTTTTTAGCTACATTTATTGACTTATTTACTACATTTTTATTAGTGGTCTTGAGTGTAATGAGTATAGTTTTCGATTGTTAAGCTTTGTCCTGAGTATGTTAATTAGACGCATACTTTTCCGCTATGAGATGCTGGATTCATGTCTCGGTCACTGTTTAACTCGTTTATCATCTGTGTTATCCCTTGTGTTACAGGCAGAATGAAGGCTGTCGCGGCCCTGGCGGGCCTGTCTCTGGTCACACTGGTCTATCTGTCCATGGTGACAGTTGTAGAAACCGCATGCGCAAAGAAAACCCTCTTCAGCTGTGGGAAGACCTGTCACAGTATATGCCGTACCCCTTTCGACACATGTCCCAAAGAAGGGTGCAAAAAAGTAAAACCTTGTCCAAAGGGCGGGTGCAAGAAACCCAAACCACCCAAATGTCCGAAAGGCGGATGCAAGAAACCCAAACCACCCAAATGCCCGAAGGGCGGATGCAAGAAACCCAAACCGCCCAAATGCCCGAAGGGCGGATGCAAGAAACCCAAACCGCCCAAATGCCCGAAGGGCGGATGCAAGAAACCCAAACCACCCAAATGTCCGAAGGGCGGATGCAAGAAACCCAAACCACCCAAATGTCCGAAGGGCGGATGCAAGAAACCCAAACCGCCCAAATGTCCGAAGGGCGGATGCAAGAAACCCAAACCACCCAAATGTCCGAAGGGCGGATGCAAGAAACCCAAACCACCCAAATGTCCGAAGGGCGGATGCAAGAAACCCAAACCACCCAAATGTCCTAAGGGCGGATGCAAGAAACCTCCAAAGATGCCTCCACTCAAGAAACCACCCAAGAAAAGGGGGAAAGGTAAAAGAGAGATTGGAAGATCCGTATACCGAAACCTCCGTGATGACGAAGACCCGGATGTAGGACTCACGGCAAAGGACCCCTTCGCTGAGAAAACTGTTCAGTCTCACGTGGGATGCGGTTGTCGGAATAACTACGCCTCTCAGTACATATCCACCACGGCCAGCCTGGCGGCCGCTGAACGATACAACAGGAACAACCGAATCGTCCGCATCAACGTACGCGTGGCGCGAAATAACGGTTGCAAGTTCGTGGACTTGACCGACGGTGGCGAACTGAAAGGGCTGGCGAGAAACTTTGCCATAGCCTCCCAAGAGATCCTGATCTACGACTGCACCATACCCAGTCAAGCCATTACCATAATCCAAGGCTGAACTGAGCGCCTTCAATCGTAAATAATAACTTTTAAGAACGATGTTTTCATGTATAATAGATATTTTTATTCAACACGCATATGCCTTAAAATGGTTAGGAAAATGAGTGAAATCTACCAGTGTTCATACTTTGTTGCACTGATAAAATAACTATACTTTTGGAAATAATGTCGACGAGTTAAAATAATCTAAGTTTGAGACAACTTGCACATGCATGCTCTTTATAGTTTTTACTGAACACTGACTGTTCATATATATATTAATCATCAGTATGAAAACAGGTGACATGTTTCATATATTTAGCTTAAATTGCATCAATTCTTGTAACACATTTAACATAACCACGTGAAACATTCAAAACAACGCTTTCTTTTCTGTAGATCACTATGAATGAATGGTGATGGGTTTTACGTTACTTTCTCAGAACCGCTTCGTTGTCATGGCGAGGACATGTGTGTGATTTATAGGCATCTCTTCCTGATGGCGTTCCAGTGATACGGAACTGTGATATGTGGTGATGAATTTTAATGCACCTGCCACAAAGAAACACCGTCGTATTACAACCAAAATATAGATATTGTGCCTGACGGTAAACCTCAGTCAAAGAAACATCAGCCATGCGGTCTTAATGTAAGAGAAATTTCTGTCATACATGCAGTATAGCGACACTGTAGAAACCCTCCTTTCTGTAGCTTAGTTGTGTAATTATAATTATTATGCGGCTTAAGATATATTGCCGTTTCCTCAAAATCATGCAAGGGTTAACGTGGGGAAAAGAGCTGTTGTTGTTGTTGTTGAATAAATTGCTCTTTGTTGTCTAAGAAAATGTCTTAAATATTGTTAATGATATGAGACTTCACCCTTCAATTAATGTATACTTTTTAACATTGCGCCCTGCTTTATCAGTTCTTTAATTGATTACAAAGCGATCATTGAATAGTTGTCGTCGATAGTGATTAAATTCGCATGCATGCAGGATTAATTTATTTATTTATTTGATTGGTGTTTTACGCCGTGCTCAAGAATATTTCACTTATACGGCGGTGGTCTGACCCAACGACGTTTTACCTATCCACAACTGTATGCAGTACTGACAGGTACTGCATACATATGTCAGACCGAGAAGAACCGTAGAAGGTAAGTCTGGCGACCGCGAGGTCCTATCTATCTCCCAGGTCCCCAAAACAACAGATTCCTTTCACATAACATTGACATGGCTGTGTTCATTATTAATATTCCTTCACATTGGTGTATAATATACGCATAGATGGTCAAACGTTGATACGGCGGCAAATTTCTTTAGCATCTGGAGCATGTTGGGCCATCACTCTGTTTCAGGTATTCTGGCCTAGAGGCCGTGAGACACTTACCCACTAACCGTGGAAAACCTGCTTACTTAGTCCATCCTGGAATTCTTATACCCTCTGCATAGAGTTGATATAATACCCATCTAGCTGTGGATTGCATATTCGCATATAAATATAGATAGGTCAAAGTTCGCTTCCTTGCCGCAAACTTTTTCACACTTCTGATCCAGTTTTAGCGTTATCAACGTCTCACTTGTACATAAAGAATTAAGCTACTCTATAGTCGTAGGACTTTACATAACGGAACGATGGCCATCTCTCGAAACAGTAAATAAAATGGCGGTTGGATACAACAGCGTGTTTTTTTCTAGTAAAGTATATGTCCAGTGGTAAACTATAGTGAGCAGCCAACCATTGATTCACGTTGTTGACCGCACCGTTTAGGTCTAGCTGCCAGAGGCTGATATCGCCATAATAAAATATGCTAGCCAAATAAACAAAAGCATCCGCCTACAGCGGAAATAAAATTACCTTGTATAACCAGTATAATTGTTGTTTTTTTTTTTTGTTTGTTTGTTTGTTTCTTTCTTTCTTTTGTTTTTGCCCATAATTTAATCAGTTCAGTTATATCCTTAAAAATAAGGTCAGACAGTATCTGTTTATATAGAGGATTACACCGTATAACCGGTATGAATGTTTTTATTTCATTCATTACTTTTAATTAAATGATTTCTTATACTGAATCTTTTACTTAACCTAAAGTCAGATACTCCTACCAATGTCCGTCTATATTGCGGGACTAGAATTAAGTTGCCTTTCCGGAATATTTTGTTCTTGTTGTATTGAGCATGATTTTCAATTGATTTTTTCCTAAATTTTAACCCCTTCTACCAATTCTTTAAGCTATTATGTCAGAGTTCTAAAGTTTAAAACGACCCTTAAATATAATTTATTTTTTTACTGACTTATTTGATTGGTGTTAATCACCATGTTCAGTTAAAGGGAAAGATCTCGTAAAAATGAACTTAGAGTGAGTGAGAGACCATTAAAAACAGTGTTTGAAAATACCTTCACTGATTTTTTAAGATTTTGTTTTCACCAAAATAAACTCTGTCAAATAGTTTGATAGTATGGTGGGTTTTATGGACCATATTGATAATAGTGTTCACAGCTAATATGACATTAAATTTCTGCTTTAAGGTTCACTGGTGAACTAAATCATCAGTATGGTCTAGAAAACCCACCATACAATGAAAACATTTGACTGCGTTTATTTCGGTGGGAAAAAAATCTAAAAAATTCATTGAAGGTATTTTCAGATAGAGTTTTTAATGGCCTTTTCACTCATCCTAGGTTCATATTTACGAGGACTTTCCCTTTAAAAATGTTCAATGGTCAGGTTTATGGAGGGAGGAAACCGAGAAATCTGAGAAAGAATGACGCTCTGCATCATCCAGGTTTGTGCCACAAACGAAGTCACGAAGAGCCAAATTCCACTGGCTGTACGCGGCCTAAGTCAGTTGAGGGCTTGGTCGTTTTGCTCGTGAATGGAACGAGCATCCATATGCCATTTATGTGACTTATTTTGTGCTTGAAAATGTAAAAGTTTGTCAAGAAGTACATATATATGGAAGCCATTTTGTTTAGGCGGGAATAGATTTCTTGATCATTTCATGTTATAAATTTAGATATATACTTAAGCTTCGACCACAACCCTAGCGGCTTATTACAGTCTCAGGTGACAAGGGTCTTCCGCACTTGGAACGATTAGGTCACAGATCACGCAGAATGGCGGCGTTTCATGTTAGCCGACGAAGCACAGTTAAATGTCGGTCTCCACTGTCGTAGTAGCTGTTAGAAAAAATACTTTACCGAAATTAACATAATACTGTCCAACCTTTTTGACAAAATTAACTCCGAACAAGGGCTGTCTTTCCCTTAAGTAAAAGAAAGAGGTATGATAAGGCGAGAAATTGGCCCCTTGTGGGTAGGATAAATTGAGCATGAACCCCTTGTGGCTGAGCTACAGGAGTGGCACGGGTATGGATAAACTGATGTTGAATTTTTTTCCTATGTTAGTTTTTCTTTTAATTTCGACATATATAATACATGAGTGTATATGATTTTGCCCAAAAAGTATAAAGATTTGAATTAGCGAAAATTTTAAAGTCAACTGAAAATGCCACATTGTTCAATTTGTCAATTTCATGCAGTTTGGAGCCTATTCAAGCTCTGATTTAAGCGTGAAGGAAGTGGCGACCCAGCAGAAAACTTGCCGAGGACTTGTATTTCATTGAGTTTGATTTTTATGCTAAATATCTTTTGGGGTCCACTTCCTTCGTGGTTAAAACAAAAACTTTTTCTTTTGATATGCACCACCTGTCTTTCATCTTAATGTGTACCGAATACATATTCTAGTAATCACATGTTGAGTTTAGTGTAGAGGTTAGCAAATGATGGTATGGGCTTGGCGTGTCTTGTCATTTGCATGACACTGTTTTTGTTTTCGCTTTTAAATACGCAATTCTGTAATAATGTCATATAATTAAACATTTTAAAACATAAAACAGTTTATGAAAATATCCATCGATCTCATATGTATACTATAAGTTTCATCCACAGGTAGTTATCTGGCGACATGGACTCGACCTGCTACAAAGAATTATTTTCATTATTGAACTATAACAATGATACTCATGTGTTGTATTAGATTCACATTCTGTAAAACTGGTCCATTCTACAATTCTGTTTACAATTATATTTTAAGGACACGTAAAGTAGAAAAATATTAGCTTGATTAAATTCTTAGAATAGGCGACGACAGACCTTGAATCAGATTGCACGGTGTTAAAAGAAAAGCAAAAATTTAATGAAAAATATAACATGTTGGAAACCAAACAATAGTCTATATGTAACCTGCGATATCTTGTTCGGAAAATTCTGCCGATGACCCGATTTGCGGTTAACTGATAATTGACATTCGTCACAGTTAAACTAATTCATTCCTGTCTGCAACGGACAGTGCTAGCCATTGGCACTCTCAGGGCCTTATCATACCCCCTGCTTTTATTGTTTAAGAAGGAGCGGAGCGAGCGAGCCCCTTCGTAAGGGGCTGACTGGCTTAGAACATAACCTAGTTTTTCATTGGCTGTCGAAGGGCACATTTCCATTCACAACGCATAGGGCGTAGACCACAATTACTTTCAGTGTAGGTAGCATTTCCACCATGTTCGACATTTGAGAAAACACTGACGACACATCCGACGACTTCGATCCTCGGTTAAGCCATGCCGATTTTCGGCCCCTCGGCTAGTACCAGTACAGCACAAAATACTATTCATGATTTAGAGACTTTGTCTATTTGTTGTGTGCACAAAGTTACCCTTATTTAAAACTGCCAAGAAATATATATTGATATGAAAAGAGTGAACAGTTGTGGATTGTTTTTCCCGGGAGTAAGTGTAAAAGGCAAGAAACTCTTAAATCCAACACATATTTTGATGAAAATTTGGACTGGGATAGTTACTTAAAATAAATGTATTTTCTCTGGTATATTGGTCTTAATTTAACATTAAAATTTCCTGGAACATGAAAATTCTTAAAAGTGAAAGATTTTGTGGCCTGTATTTGCAAGTAATAGCATACGATGACGTGGTTTGTAAAGTTCGTCCTGCTGGGTATGAGCTGTTACACTGTCTTTGCGGGTGTTCAAAACGTGACAAACAATGTATTATGTTGGTTTGGATGAGAGCTGCCAATCAGCCACTCTGGGAAACAGTGAATGGCAGGAAGTCAATATTCCTGAAATTTTAAGAGACTAAGTCAGTGAATTCATGTGAGAATTGGAGCACTTTGATTCGTTGAAAGATTAGGTTGTGTTCTAAACAGAATAAGCCAGCGTCCACTGTTGACACATTACACATATAACATCTAAAATGAACTCTTCGGGCGAGTCTACGAACGCTTGCCACTTATAAAAAGCCCATACTTCATCCAGGCAGTTTCTTGAAATCGACATTGCCTTGAAATCGGCACGTAGGTGTACATGAAATAGGTTTTGACATGTCGCGGTACCGTCCTCGCCCTCTCGTCCCATGCTTCGTTGTTGGAGACTCGCGACACGAGGACGGTGCAAATTGCGCGAGAATGGTACTATCCTCTTCCCCTCGTCCCGCGCCCTGCGTGTCGAAACCTGCGACACGATATCGCTACCATTCGCGTGATTTGCACGGTCCTCGTGTCGCGGGTCTCGACCCTCGAGGCGCGGGACGAGATGTCCTCATGCGGCTTCCATACATATGTGCAGTTTAATCGATCGACTGTATTCTTATATAATATGTTTATTTACTTATTTGATTGGTGTTTTACGCCGTACTTAAGAATATTTCACGACGCTATTATTGTACGACTCCGGCCAGCATTATATTGAGAGGAAACCCACGACACGACTAATCGTAGGTGGGGAGCGGAACTAAGCTGAGTGAGTAACGAGGAGTCAGTCGATATTCAGGTTCAATCCCGGCCCAAGGCAGGTAATTTGTAGATTCTCCCACTCTTATACCGCTATCCTATTAGTAAGTCAACAATTCTGGATTATAACGTTAATCACCAGGAGCCGATTCCACGAAGAGATTTTTGACTTAAGTCAAAACTTAAAACCGTGATATAATTCACAGTTGGGCTTGGTATAATTCTAGTAAGCCGTTCCCAATATTAACTCAGAAAGTCTAAAATAAGTGGCTAAAATGACATTTCAAATTTTGAACTGAGTCAAAACTTCCTTCGTGGAATGGGCCCCAATCAATCAGTTAATAACTTAACATGACTGAATACGGTACTTATGGGTGCAGAGAAACTCTGGCTCCTCACTGGGTGCCTGATAGACAGCTTAGATAAAAACCGGTGCCGAGCAAGTAAGAGCTGGATTTGCATATATACCACATTGGTCAAGAGTTACAGCTGTCTGTGACCGAAGGCTTGAGCTGCCCGATGGTCTGTATAGGCTGGTGGAGTGGGGATAATGATTATAGTTACCGGATCTTCATTCTTTCATTCTAGTTCATTTAACTAGTTGCTTGGTTGATATAAGGTATTTGACAGCTTGGTTGGTTGATATAAGGTATTTTCGCACCTTGGTTGGATGATATAAGGTGTCAGCAACCTTTTCCACAATGAATGCGGTGAACGACCAATCCTTTCCACAGTGACTGCGGTGAACCAGCAAGCCTATCCACAGTGACTGTGGTATATGAGTAATCCGTTCCACAGTGACTACGGTGAGCCAGCAACCCTTTCCACAGAGAAAAGGCCATTGAGACTTCAGGGCAAAATGTACATCTCGGTCAAATGTTTTGTCCAAAATGTTTTCACGTGTTTTTCTTATTCTTACATCACTGGACAAATAAAATAATTTTCGGCTCAACAAATCAAATTACATTCTTTGCAAAGTTGTAGGTCAGATTTTTAGTGGCATTCGTTTGAATTTGAAATATATTATAAGCAATAAGTATAGCATTAAGAACTCTACATTCGAAATGGGAAAGTTTTCGACCACTTCATCGATAATCGCTTTGAAAGGCAAGCTCCGTTAATTCATTCACGTTTCGATTACATTTTCCGCTTGCATTATTTTTAAGGCATTTGGGGGAATGGTACAATTGGAAATTAGGACTTGGTGGGAAGCTTGCGCGATAGCTTTAGCCAATGCCCTAACATTCTCACCACCAGTTAGGTCAATAACTTTACAGCCAGCATTTCTCGCCGTTAAGAGATCTATGCGAACAATGTGTCTGTTGGTCTCTTTGTATTTCTCCGCTACGTCGAAGCTGGCTGTGGTGGAAATATACTGAGAGGCGTAGTTCGGCCAACATGCACGTTCTACGTGCAACTGAAGAGATTCATGGGCGGACGGATCCTTGGCGACGAGTCCGAACTCGGGGTCTTCGTCTTCGCGAATGATACGGTAAACGAAATTTCCTGCAGTTCTCTTTCGACGACCATGCGCAAGCTTTTCACCCTTTATGGGAATTTTATTGTTTGCCCGTTTTTTCTTCCAATTCCACTTTTTGTGTGGCTCTTTTCCTATTCTGTTTTTTCTGGAAGCACCCGACTGGGGATTATTCCTTTTCGCGTAGGGAGTTTTGCTATTTCCTGTTTTTCCGACGCCTTTCTTTGACTTTCTTCTCTTCAAATAAACAACCTTGACATTTTCCTTTTTCAGGCTGCTCGTATTGGAATTTCCCTTTTTCACCAAAAAAATCTTGGAATTGTTTCTTTGAGAACCACGTATATTTGAATTTCTGTTGTTTGGACTACCTTTCTTAGCATTTTTGTTCTTCACACCAGCTCTTTTGGGGTTTCCTCTTTCCACGCCACCTTTCTTGAGATTTCCCCATTTCGTCCGACTTTTCTTCGCAGTTCCACTTTTCATACCTACTTTCTTCGAAGTTCCCTTCTTCCTGCCTACCTTCTTCGAAGTTCCCTTTTTCACACCTATTTTCTTGGAATTTCCCCTTTTCCAACCTACTTTCTTGAAATTTCCGATTTTCCCACCTACTTTCTTGGAATTTCCCTTTTTCCAACTTACATTCTTGGAGTTTACCTTTTTCCCACTTACTTTCTTGTGGTTTCCCCTTTTCCGATCACTTACTTTCTTGGAATTTCCCCTTTTCATCCCCACTTTCTTGGCCTTTTCCTTTTTCATGCCTCCCTTTTTTTTACTAACCCTTTTGACGGTACCTTTCTTAGAATTTCCTTTTTTCATCCCTACCTTTCTGGAATTTCCCTTTTTCCAACTTACTTTCTCGAAATTCCCCCTTTTCCCACTTGTTTTCTTTGAATTTCCCCTTTTCACGTCCACCTTCTTGAGATTTTTAAAGGCGCCTTTCTTGGATTTTCCTTTTCTGACTGCTACTTTCTTGGGGTTTCTCTCTTTCGAGTGGTTTTTCTTAGAATTTCCTTTCTTCACACCATCTTTTTTGCGATTTAGCTTTGTCACGCCTACTTTCTTGGGATTTCCCTTTTTCATACCTCCTTTTTGGGGATTTACCTTTTTAACGCCGCTTTTCATGGAATTTCCATTTTTCGTGCCACCTTTCCTTGAATTTACCCTGTTTCTCTTTTTCACGCCTTCTTTCTGTTTCTTCCTATTTTTCACTCCACCTTTCTTGGTATTTTCCACTTTCTTCCGATTTTCTTTACCTGGATCTTTTTCTGTGACCAGAACTTCCCTAGGGCCTGTCTCTATAACCTTATCTTCACTAGGGCTCTCCTCCGTAAACTCATCTACCTTGGGTCCCTCCTCCATTACTATATCTTTCCTAAGGCCTTCCTCTGTCACCTCATCCTCTTTAGGGGCTCTTTCTCTCACCTCATCCTCTCTAGGATTTCTCTCTGTCACCTCATCTTCTGTAGGGGCTCTCTCTGTCACCTCATCCTTTCCAAGGCCTCCTTCTGTCACCTTATCCTCCCTACTGGCTTTCCCTATCACTTCATCATCTCCCGGGTTTCCATCTGTCACCCCATCTTCTCTATGGGCACTCTCTGTCACTTCATCCTCTCTAGGGTCTGCCTCTGTCACCTCTTCCTCTCTAGGGACTTTCCCTATCACCACATCATCTCCAGGGGCTTTCAATGTCACCTTATCATTACGGGCTTTCTCTGTCACCTCATTCTTTTCAGGGGGTTTATCAGTGGCCTCATCCTCTCTGGGGGCTCTCTCTGTCACCACATCCTCTCCAGGGGCTCCCTTTGTCACCTCATCCTCTCCAGAGTCTCCCTCTGTCACCTCATTCTCTCTAGGGGCTCCCTCTGTCACCTCATCCTCTCCAGAGTCTCCGTCTGTCACCTCATTCTCTCTAAGGGCTCCCTTTGTCACCTCATTCTCTCCAGAGTCTCCCTCTGTCACCTCATCCTCTCCAGAGTCTCCCTCTCTGACCTCATTCTCTCCTGAGTCTCCCTCTGTCACCTCGTCCTCTCTAGGGGCTCCCTCTGTCACCTCATCCTCTCCAGAGTCTCCGTCTGTCACCTCATTCTCTCTAAGGGCTCCCTTTGTCACCTCATTCTCTCCAGAGTCTCCCTCTGTCACCTCATCCTCTCCAGAGTCTCCCTCTGTGACCTCATTCTCTCCTGAGTCTCCCTCTGTCACCTCGTCCTCTCTAGGGGCTCCTTCTGTGACCTCATCCTCTCCAGAGTCTCCCCCTGAGACCTCATTCTCTCTAGGGGCTCCCTTTGTCACCTCATCCTCTCCAGAGTCTCCCTCTGTCACCTCATTCTCTCCAGAGTCTCCCTCTGTCACCTCATTCTCTCCAGAGTCTCTCTCTGTCACCTCATTCTCCCTAGGGGCTCCCTCTGTCACCTCATCCTCTCTAGAGTCCGCCTCTATCACTTCATTCTCTCTAGGATCTCTGTCAGTCACCGCATCCTTTCCAGGGTCACCCTCTGTCACCTCCTCTGTAGGGGCTCCCTCTGTCACCTCATTCTTTTCAATGGCTTTCTTTGTCACCTCATTCTCTCTAGGGGCTCCCCCTCTCACCTTATCCTCTCTAGGGGCTTCTTCTCTCTCCTCATCCTCTCCACAATGGCCAGTTGTTATCTCCCCTTCTGATGGATGGTCCTTGCTTATTTCAGTTCCCGAAGGATCTCTGGTTATCGCACTTGCTGAGGAATCTTCTCCGAGTAGAGTCCCGTTGCACTCGTTTTTCGAACCCGATAGTTTCGGCTCTGGCTTTTGGCACCCTTCTCTCGGACAGGATTCAAACGGTGAAAAGCAGATTTGATTCTTTTCACATTCTGATTCTGTGTGTGAAGGATTCACTAGTGTGTGTAGGAACAAGAGGACAAGGGCGACGACAGCTTTCATCTTGCCTGAAGAAAATGTGAAATGAAACATGTACAAGTAAAGAGAGTACACACAGGCCTATAGGGTCTAATGAAATCCCACTGAAATATTCCTCTGTAAATACAGTGTAATAGGGGAGTTTCGAGTTCGAACTCTTTTGCCGTAGAAGGTAAAAAGTAGCTCAACTGTGTCATGTGACTCAAAAATGGAAGGCAATTTTGTTGATTTTCATTTATCGAACTCCTGTCTTGTCGTGTTAGGGAGGTACAAACGATCTCTCCTTCAACCATGAGCTTCTTAAATTAAAAAAGTTTCAGCTCCTTATTTTTCCCTATCGTGCGTCTAGTCTAGGTAACTTTTTGGGAAACTTTTCTTAGACGCTTATGTCATAGTAAATGTAATCAGAAATAGTTGCCTAACATTTTTGACAGGTCACATGGTAAAGTAGGGCTTTTCTTACCTTTAACGACAAAAGAGTTCGATCTCGAAACGCCCATATTTTGTACATCCGCCCACAGTCTAATTTAAGAAATAAACCACGATGTATTTTTCTATTACTGCTTGAAATAGATCTGCGGGAGATGTTGGAGTTACCGCATTGCAAGACTCAGGTTTATGTTTTCCAACTTGTCTGTCCGTCTGTCAGAAAAATTACCTGAAAATTTGGATGAAATTTTGTGAATGTGGGAGGCAAGATCAACTCATTAAATTTTGGCAGTGATCCGAATCAGCATTCGAAGCCTGGAATTATTTAAAGCTCTAAGAAACAGGAAAGAAGTTCAGAGTATTATTCCTCTGTTTGTAGTATAAGAATTACCACACTCAGCTGTGGCGGTGGTTTGTGCTTTTGAAGTGCCTTCTAGTTTAAAAATGCCACCAGCATCGTTAGAATATATACCATTTGTGATCAGTTAATAGATTCACTCCGCAAAGGGGCTCCACATGACGTGGTCATTTCACTAGAAAAGGCTAAAGGTCCCGTCTTCTCCTGTTTCACCGCTCTTGTAAACGTTACTTGTCGATCAAGTATTGCCAGCATCAGTGCCAGTGTGTGTGGTTCACGGATATTGTGTAATAGCCAAGACAGGACAATGGTACTGATATTAGGCAAATTTATTACTTGTGTTAGAGATGTTATGTATATTTGTGCTGTAATTATAATGAATAAAATTATAAATAATAGTGAATAAATGTGAATTTAGATTAAAGAATTAGTTTCCAGATTTTGTAACTGGTCCTGATTATAAAGACTATAATCTGTTTAGACACTATATTGCCCGGAAGGCTTCTGAGACTTTAAATCCGGCCAGCAGGCCATCTAGCAAGGCTAAGTGGGTAGCTTCATGGATGGCCAACCCAAGGCTGGCTGGGGTACATAACCTGGGAATTCGTACCAAAACGATATTATTTTCTAGAAGGCTTCTAGCTACAAAGCTTCAGGCCTGAGTCGACTGCGGCCCCCACCCTAACCAAATCTTTCGAGTTTAGCTGTATTCTTCCCCTAACTTCCAGCTGTAAAGCTGTGAAGAGAGCAGATATTTTTGGTAGGTACAAAATCCTTCGGTCTTATACCGAATTAAAATCCACGCATTCCTCCGTGGCCAAATCGTCAGGAAACTTGAAGAAAAACCAACTACAGGGGTCTTCGACGACCTGTTTTTCAAAACTGCATGCAGAGCAGCAAACCATATTGAGGAGAAATTCGACAACCTTGTTGTCACTTTTGTAACTTTTTTAACACTGACTTAAACTGCGAAGCTCTGACATCTCGTAGTGGTTGCGTTTGTATGATGCAATTCGGCGGAGGGTGTTGTCGGTAATCTGCACACTAATCCTTTAATTTTGTTTATAAAAACAAGGTTAAGGAAGCACTGCGTGATAAGGAGGTTATTTACTGGAAAAAAAACAGGGCAAAAAATTTGTTCACAAATACTTTTTGAATGACGCATAAAGAGGGATAATTTCGAGTGTCCGTGGTTGAAGTAAAATACATTTCTACGGTACTGTTTTTGTTTGTTTGTTTTTCTTTCAAATAAACATAGCCATTTCAATGACAGTTTTAAAATTTAAAATTTATGGTTAAATTTAAGGTATAACAGTTTAATAAGAATATCTTTTAAAAAAGAATACTTATTATTTGATTGGTATTATACACCGTACTAAGGAATATTTCACTTATGGACGAAGGCCAGCACTATATATTTTGTGGAAAGAAACCCGACGGAGTCCAGAGGAAGTCCACGGTCATCCGCAGGTTGCTGGCAAACTTTACTACTTATGACTGGGGAGGAAGTAGGTCTACGTCGGCCAGAGTTGGACTTGAACTCACTGGACTCACACTGGTGAGAGGCTCCTGGGTCATTGTGAAATATGAATATTTATCATGATTTTAAAATTGGATCCTCTTAAAAGTAAATGCAAGAAAAAGTCTTCTTATAAAATTAAGATTTGGTCATCAAAAACTCCTTGAATTTCATATTATCTACCTAGGCTGCTTCTTATTATTTTTTTTATTTTGGACGGTGAAATACACAGATGCTGCATCCATTATTACACTTGTTCATATAGCCTGGCCCACATAATGGTCCCCAAATGATCCTTTTCAGTCTCAACAGGCTGAATATTTCAAACAGCTGCCAGCCAACAATCTCTGCTTTTAAAATCACACACTTTTGTAACTGTTTACTATTCCAAGAGGCGGGTTTGTGAAAATAAATTAACGTAATTTGTCCATGTTGAATTATTTTAAGCTGTCAAATACCTACATGATACCCACCAATTTTCAAGCTGTTTCATTCATTTCCAGCATTTTGGTCTTATTTTGGACTTGGACAGTTTACATGACGTTCCAGATGCCAATGCGTGCTTATTGTATACTAAACTGAAACTTAATGCATGGTCAGTAACTTTTCTTGGTGCAACCAAGTTCTGGTCTGTTTCGCCCAGTTTGAACAAAAACATGTCTTCTTTGTTCTGGTATAGATTTGACCCAGCTATTCTCTCAGTTCAAATCGACAAGATACATGTCTTGCTTTCACAGTCTTATGCTTCTAGAATGCTTTTGTCCAGACGCAATATTTTGTGAAAACCCAGTGTTGAAGTTAGCTCAAACATTCCCACATGTACCATTCACTTAAGCATCCGAATCCAAGATATGATCACATGAAACAGAGTTATAAACAAAATTTCCGTTTTAAGTCCATCGTATACTTTATGATACAACTGTCACACTACGCTATAACCAGACCCCTTTTAAACCTAACAGGTTCAAGTTTTATTTACGTTTTATTTTTGCTTACGTATATCTATGTAAATAACAATAATTAGCAATCTACAAAAAGCATATCCGACAGTGAAAGCTGGTAAGAAATCCACAAGGTTTCATTACTGTACATCGCATCAGAGGCTGTAACATTATAATGGCAACATGCGGATGAAGTCCGGGTTCCCCCCCCCCCCCCATTTTCCATAATGCTGGTATATATAATAATAACGTAATAATACATTGCCAACACCAAGCCAAGTGAAGACTGCTTACTTTGTATATCCATATACTACATCCTCTGTTTTCCCTTAATATATATTTGATCTTACCGCGAAACAGTGATCCACTGCGAAAACGAACCTAGTGTTGGCCAATAGACAGCACACTGCCTGGTCGTCGAAGTGCCACGTATATAGTCACACCATGATGTGGTAAAATTCACCACCTCTATACCCTATACATGGTATTTATATAACTATACTCTAATCAGGAAATAAAAACACATTATATATTCTCACGTAAATAACATTGCCCGCTGGGCAATTGTGGTCAGGTTTATGGGTGAATTCATTTGGTATACAGGGTTATCGCATTCAAGCATAGCTTATCGCACGTTAGATCGGATTTTTTTACGCCGTCGTCTAAAATATGTCTACTTTTAATGCGACGGAATAAATAAAATATACGAAACCGAAAAGGATAATATCTGTCACGGAAGCATTAAATTTTTCCCGGTAGAAGAATTGAGTTGTGTACTGAATCGTATTTTGTTGTCAGTACATCCCCCTCCGGACTTAGAAATCCAAGTATATTTATTTGTATTTGTATATTTATTTCGAAGTTAAAAAATACGCTGCGCTCTAGAATATTTCACTTCCTCGTTATTAATTTATTAATTTAATAGTTGTTGCGTGCCATATAGGCCTATACCTGTACTCAAGAAAACATTTTCACTGATGTGATGGCGTGTGTTTTATGGATGGAATATATAGAATGCAGTGTTCGGGTCAAGCTACGGATGAGTCTCTCACATGTGGGAAACGTCGTCAGTCTGCACGAAGAGCCTCACCAGCGTCTTCGACTGCTCATTGTCATGCATTAAGGTCCCACAAGCTGATTGAGGTGGGGGGAAAGGGGGGTAATTCATTTAGACGAAGGCAGCCCGGTTTTTAGGTTTATGAAACTAGACAGAGCCCGCAGAATCCCAATGTTATCTCACAGTTAACTGTCTGACAAACCTATTGATTTCAAGGGTGCAATCGAAGCAGCCAGACCTGAATTCGAACAAGCGACCTTATTGGTGAAATGTACATCGGTGAGAGGGGCAAGTTACCAAGTAAGTGAAGGAGGGAAGGTGTACTGTTGAATCTGCCACACATGAGGTATATTGATAAACTACCAACTGATATCGAATATTCTATTATTGATTCGATAATTGTTTTATTGATATCAATAGCTCATATATAAACAACAACAGAGATACTGATCACTCTTTCGATATCTCTGTATACCTATAAGGGAAAATTTTGACTCCAACATTGTACTGCGACAGTTCGTCGGTCAGTTGACACAGTCATGGGCGATCTCGGTTTTGTTTCGTTTAACTTGACAAACATTCGATAAATTATCGTAATATTTGCAAGTCTAAAAATTGTCAGTTTCGATGATATCACCAGATGGTTTCGTTCAGTTGCTTAATTCCTGATACCGAAAAAATGTCTTATCTCTCTGCATCTCTATTGTAATTAACAACTTATCCGCGTTGATACTGGTGACTTTATATATGAACTCTTAATACGCCTCTGCCACCCACCACCCACTAAAAGCATACATACATACACCACCACCCCCACCCTAAAAAAGTCTCCCCAAACACAGCCAAGCAAGTAGACATTTATTTATTTGTTTGAGTAGTGTTCAACGCCATAATCAAAGATATTTCACTTTACACGACGGCGACCAGCATTGTGGTGGGAGTTAACCGGGCGGAGGCAGGGTGAAACCCATGACCATCCGCACGTTGCTGGAAGAACTTCCCACGTCCGGCCGGAGGCACAAGTCGAGATCTTGAGCATGTTAAAAGCACGCTTTGGTACACCGTGACTTCTTTCATCTCGTTTATTGTCACTGATTTAGTACAGCAATTAATTACCCACTATCCTACTAGGGTGTCTGAATGACGTTTACATAATAATGCTTTTATGATCATTAATGTAGTAAGGGTCTCGCTCCAGTGAGAGCAGAGTATGCGAAGGTCCTCTTGCAAAAAATCCCCTTACCCTTACTTACATTTAACTACAATGGCATCAACTACAATGTGCAGAGATGATTTTAATCAAGGTCACAAGGTATGATACAAAATCTATAGTGTGTCAAGTATATTCCATCAAACGTCTTCACTCCAAGATTTTTAAATTTAACAATGCGTACGCCTCTCTTGTTAGCAAATACCGATGGAGTGTCCAGAATTTCTGGAACTCTGCTTCATAATTCGGTGTGCACGTAGGTTAACATGTGGAACAACTGCTGAAATCGTTCGGATTATTATTATTATTTGTTCAATTTGGTCGGAAAGATACAGCTTAGACCGTTTGACCGATTGACTTGAAATTTTGCAGTGAAATTCCTTATACTTGAACTTGTGCCATCAGGAATTCCGGTCTTTCTAAATCACGTGATTGGGCGGTCACATTGAATTTTATAGGTAAACGTTTAAACATCTTCTTCTCAAGAAACGCTGAGCCTATTGATAAAAAATTTAACATGCAGGTAGACCGTTCTCAGGTACAATAAGTTTGAGAAAATCGTTCACTTCCAATAAAACTGTGGGAGCTTGAAATTGTGACGTCACATTTAGTCTCGCAATTCCAATTTTTTATTTACGTATTCTGATGTATTTTGAGATGAAAATTCCTTTCTGTTTCGTCTATCTTTGTAACTTTTGGAAATATGGTCCAAAAACTTTTTTTAGTTACCTAGTTTCTGTGGCCTGTAACTCGAAAACTATAAGAGCTAAAAATCTAAAACTTGTATCAAGTTGTAGCTTATGGTGCGTTTTCAGTAGTGTGCCAACGGAATTGAACTACGATCAATAGTTTCCTCTCTAGAAATCTTTAAATGACACCACCCTACTTCAGAAATATAAATGTAAGCCTGTGCATTTAACATAGAGTTTGGCGATAACTGTGTATTACTATATATGTGCAAGAGGTAACTTGCCACATAAGTCGGCCGCCTGTCACTCAATCTGTGAAATGAACAACTCTCCCTTCTCTCATAAACTATCAACGAACAGTTTTGAATGTTTGCACGTCAGCCAGCCCTGTTCGCATTGCATCATGGGTAACCCCGACGACATTCCCCCCCTACTCACCTAGCTTGTGTTATTTGTCGTTTTGGAAATTGGTCATGTGATTATTGACTCAAAACGCCCATTTTGGTTAAAGGCTGGTATGCGAATGTCTGTTTCGACGCCTAGCTGCTTTCAGAAAAAAAATATTTCTGAAAAAGTAATCAGAATTAAGTATGACAGTTTTACTGACCTGTGGTTCATTAAACTTAAGAAATCGGCAAAAAAAAAAAAAAAAAAAAAATCATCATTTCGTCCATTTAGCCCAATGCTAGTTATCACCGCCGGTTCTTTGCGATGTGTCCAGATGCTCGAATACACTGACTCTCCTGAGACGCTGCAAAGCCAATGCAGTTTCCAGCAGTACCGTTACCGTAAATATTCTAATTTTTATTAACGCGGGGACAATTTTCACACAATAATCCTGATTTGTCATTTAAGTTTTTATTGAAGGGGGGACACACGATTATTGTGCGAAAATTGTTTTGCTTGTGACCAAATAGCATTTATTTATTTCATTTTAAGTTGGTCGGCAGGCCTACCAGTGCTCATTTTTGTTTATTTCTTTCCAAACGGAACATCATGAAGCTAACAGCTAGGTTTGTGGAAAAATAAATTCATCTTTAAGCATGTCATCCACCCAGGTTAAAATATTGATAACTAATAATATGTCGATATCTAAATAAAACGGTGTTGTGTGAGGCTTGAATTAATTGACATTCTCATACATTGATTGACCAGTGATTGATCCAGGTACAGGAATTTCTCAGCGATTCTCCACCATTGACAGACAGGTTTCACCATTTCACAGCCGAGTAGTAGGCCGAGATGTCACAGCGAGAGACACCATCCCAATCCCGAGTTTTTAATCGCTGTCATAAAAAATGTAAACCGTATCTCTATAAATTATTATGCATATGTTGAAGTGAATGTCAACATGTAGATCAACTACCACAAGCACACAAATCTTATAACTGTTAAATATATGTAGAAGTATAATAAAGCGAAATGTAACTTTCATTTCAGAATTATGATCTGTACGTAGTTACATTTGTACCAGTGTTGTGTATTATTTTCGTGGTGTTTCAAGCTGTTATTTCGGCTTTCACACCACAAGCTCACATGGGGTAGTAGTCGTAAGTGGCGGTTTTCTATCTAGAGTGATCTGCCCCTCACCCAGATTTCAGAGTATCTGGTTTGCCATTTATGTTAATCGGGAACCACCCCCATTGACCCAGAAACATTAAAGGTCAACTTGGACCAATGGCTGCAGAGAAGGGCCGCCTGGTCCAGGTTTCGCGGGGATTTCTGGTGGAGCAAAGAGCGACGTCCGAAGCAGGCGTTTGTTGCTTTACTTGGAAAGCTGTTTGTGGACGGAAATGGCTTGATCGTGAGCCGAATTTCCCCGAAAAAGTCACATCGACCATCCCTCTGTCAAAATATCCAGGCTATGATGGCCTCTGTCAACGAAAAAGCGACAGAAAAGCAGCAATGGTGAGCTTACCCCCCTCTTCAGAAATTCACGACCACTCAGGATTTGTTGTTGCCGGCAAAAGCTAAATTCCCTAGGCGAAATTCGATGATAGTTTTCCTTTTCAATTTTATTTTACCTTTCCAGGACTGTTTTCAGCATGTCTTTTCCCCATATCAACCCAGAGATGATAACTGTATGATTCGTTTATCGACTTATTTTCTATCTCAAAATGTACCGCCCGATCTCGGCTTGCAAAGAAAAGGACAACGTCATCACCCATATTTAGCGTTGAAAGGGTCTCAATTTTCGGGGCAGCAACTCTCAAGGGCATGAGGGGGTGGGACGCTATGATGCGGGGAAGGGTCAAACATACCCTTTGTGTGAAACGTACCTTGTCACCTCCACAAGGGGAAAATTATATATAGACTTTACTTCTTAGGAATCATTGAATGCATTAATTGGTATGGAAAAATACGGATGTGAAATTTGCAGAAATTTGACAAGGCCAGCAGCTGTGCAGCGTGCAGAAGATAATTTTTACTACTAATACTACCAACAACGGTCAGTATGTCATGAGCTTTGATTACATACCCACTGATCTGCTAAAAACATTAGGCTGTATACCTTAAATCGCGATTTCAATTAAAATTGCAGTGTTTTAGTCTGCATTGAATTAGCATTTTATATCATGCAGGGTACAGCCATGAATGCGTCAAAGCAGTGTGTTCATTTAAAGGACGTTATTTAGATATGAGGCAATAGCGTGGTGATCAGGTCATCAAAAGCAATGCTTACATTTCTCCATCTTTGTGTTTGTTTACATGTATTGGAAATAATTGCTATGATTTTGTATGCTGTCAGATTCTTTTATGAGAAATATGCAGAGAGAGGGAAAAAATGGTGAAGGCCGTGTTATGGAGTGAACATTGTGTGAACCCATTCTCTATTGGTGATCGTCAACCTGCTGAGTTTTGTGTTCAGTATTTGTCAGTTAAGTTTACATAATGCTATTATACAAACCACAAGCTAGGCTCTTATTCAATATGGTACTGCAGCTTTCTCTTTTCTTTGTCAGGTGCAGTGTCAGTAAATATGCATGATAGGCAGTGTAAGTTTTTACCTGGCCCTCTTTCTGAGGAATGTAGCCTTGGCCCCAGCCTCTTTTGATTTCTGTCCTGGGGTTTGTTATATACTTTTGTAGAGGCCTTGCTTGCACAGAGGTTAACGCATTGACAAATGAGGTTTTCATTCCGAATTCAGTTCAAATGTGTGGCGAATTGGCGAGTAAGTATAAAACATCACTCGCCAACTCGGCAAGTAGATGAATTGTCCGTTCACCAAGCTAGTCCACGAATAAGTAAAAAATTAATATTCACATATGAGTGAGTGAACTAACCTTCCTCGATTAACCTGGTGATACATGTATACATGTACTTGGCTCTCATTAAGCGTAGGAGGCCTAGCTGAACTGTCATGCCTTGGAAACATTGGTTATCTCCACCTAAATTGAAAAGCACATGTAATTGTGAATGTCAGAAATCAAAAGAGGCCAAAGGAGTTGATTCAACACCGAAAGGGCCATTGTGAAGTCTCTTGTGCCCACACGGTGTCGCTTTACTTCTTCTTCTCATGAATATTGTCCCAGGACAAAACATTGTCAATACACAAAGTGATCAGGTGGTCCGATCCGTGACCCAGGAGTAAGTTTCAAGTATTTCATTTTACCCTAGGATAATATTCGTGAGGGGTATCAGCGTAGGGCCCAATCGAGGAATTTCTGCTGTTCACTGAGGTGATCGCCAAAAGTTTCATGTCACCAAAATATTTCTCCTTGTATAGGCAATAAATATGAGTGGATTTACATTTTTTTAGTTGCCAACATGCCGAGTAAGTTAAATGAAAGCTTGCCACATTGGCAAGTAGAATACTTTATTTACTCACTATAGAAATGGAATTTGGCGAGTTGGAGAGCATATTTTTCTTATGCCTGCCCAGTAAACCTGACATGATGTAAGCAAAAAAATCTTGAGCACAGCCTTAGTGGGAAACCTGCAGATGGTCATGGGTCGTACTTTGTGTTTAATTTGACACATTAGGACACATGAAGAATGTATCCACTGAGAAATCAAGCAACATCACATCCTAAGTATCGAATCATGGTGAAGATTGAACGTAAAATGTTTATTTCAGTGAGACAGAGAGGATAGCCTCAGAGGCTCTGATGACGCTTCACATTAAAGGGGAGCTCAGTCGCATGTGTGATGTATTGAAGGTCTCCGATGTTGTCCAGAGGAATGCCAGGGCGCTGTGGAAAGAGTTACAGCCCCTTGTTGGGGAAAACTTAAACATGGTAACGATATTACAAATTGCTCTCTCTAGCAGATAGATTTTTAAATATTTGGTTGTGAGTTTAAGTTAACATTGTGTTTATTTTTGATAATTTTTTTCAAATGTGGAATGTATGGTAGGAAATCAGGCCTTTGTATTTGAGACGTTCTGTCACACTTACAAAGCTAGGAGACTTCTGAAACAAAATTTAACACACACCTGAAGTAATGAACAGTTTGGGGAGTGTGAATCTAGGTGTGCAAATCCCACTACTGGTCTACTGCAAGGGGTGTGATAATCACTTGTCCTCAAAAAGAAAAACAAAAAGGGAAATGAGTGTCATACAGGCATAATTTGAGTGATCAGTGGTTATATTACATGTACTTAACATAAGTACTAGTTTTGAGAGCTTTACCTCATCTGGAAAATTTGATTTTTGTGAATGTTCACTCATGTAGTGGATGAAAAGAGTGCACAACCAGAGCTTTATGTCAGAAGAGGCTGTTGAGTTACTGCGTTTAAACTGGAAGCTTAGTTGACTCTTCAACTGTAGTTCTACCTGTAGTGTTTCCTTGATCTATTTGTCAAGTTGATGCTTGTCTTGTGATTTCAGGAGGGAATCAAGCCCTGGTTTGCATGCTGTCTCTATATCACAGCCATAGATGCCAGGTAAATATGAATCAAGTCAGGTATTACACATTGTCAGAGGAAAAATCATTCACAGAAATCTTGGCTGTATGGTATATAATAGGTATTAAACAAAATAAAAATGTAGAATAACAAAACTGTAAGCATTTCTCATATGATAAAATAAATTTGATACAGGAGATCATTATCATAACGATGCAGGCTTAACACTTGGTAAGTGTTCTATCTGAAGCCCATGACCAGTGAGGTTGAACATTCATATCCAGTTTCCAAGGACAGGGAATTTGTAGATTTCTCTGCCCTCCATGCTTGTTAGGCCTTGGCAGCAGTAAGTGCTTGGCTTCGATCATGCCACAGTTTGCGCAGTCTTACATTCAGTTCTGTTAAGACCACTTCCCCGCCACCAATACGGCGCACATCTCTGAACATCTTATGTGAGAAAACTCTTCAGTAACTTCGACCATCCTTAAAAATATGTATGTTGGGCATAACTCGACCAGCCCTTCAAAAGAGGGCCCACTCAAAAGTTTTCATTAGTATTTTGAAAAAAACTTTTTTTGTATTTTTCTCTCCATGTTAATTTCTTTAAATTCCCTATCATTTTCAAGAGCCAGAATGAAAAAAAAAAGAATCCCCTTCCGACCGACCCTGTTTTTTCTCATAGGGTCGGGCTACGTCCAACAAACAGTTTTTTTAAGGATGGCCTTGCCAAAGATCAATATATGTACCCTGTCAGGGCACTCCTGTTTCCTCCTCCTTTAAAACGGATTACCATCATAATGGCCAAAAGACCTTTGGGTGACATTAAACAATAATCAGTTAAATCGAATCCATGTCTTGCTAGTGTCACCCCTGACTTCAGTTGACCAGGAGGTTTGTCAAGTACTTAGAAAGGGCAGTGGTTCACTCCAGGCAATGTATTTAACTCTTTCACTTACATTCGTTGCTAACAGTGGCTCAAGTTTTATGCTCACCGGCATGGCAAACTCCAAGCTTCTACTGAAAAGGGACAGGGTAGCTACAGTGATTTGAAAGGGCAACTTTCATACAAGAGGGGCAGGGTTCCGTGACACAGCTCTTAAAAGGGGCAATAAATACAATACCACATATCGTACCATGGCAAAACCACTGTAACAAGGGAAACTTTAAATGTAATCTGATTGTCTACCCAAACTTTATGATGAGATGAGTGAAAATTTTGTCGACTCAAATTTTCCTTAATCTTGGAGAGCTAATGGAATCCTCATGAAGACAGGAAAGTTTTGTAATGCAACACACAATATGCGTCTTAATGCATGATATTAAATTTCCAGAAGTGATGACATAAGTACTCATCATTAAAAGACATTTATAATTATAGTATTTGGTGGGTATAGAAACACGAGGTTGGTGAATTCAGTTTTATTCCTAATTTATTTCAAAAGACATTATCCAGACTGACAAATGACAGTGATACTGATATGATAGGTGTCATTTCAGTTTATTGTTACAAACCGATAAATCTGTACTGCATGTGTTCAGGTTTGCTAACATTAGAGCAGTTTTCTGCCTTACCAACCAGCATTGTATACAACACATCAAGGTGTCAGATTTTGCTTCCCTCTGGTCAGTGTGGTGCAAGGTTATGTGGTAAACCGTATTCGCACGTGTAAAGTGGCGCATTCATCAGTTCATGTGGGTGGCGTATCAATGAATGAGAGAAATTCCAGAAAAAATCTTGTACCCATAAAAGTTTTACAGAGTAATTTAGAGGATTTAGCCGTCTTTATGCCTAGCTGGTTGTCACCAGACACCCACTGTGACTGGCACCAGAGGTTTAAAAGCCATACAGCAGCTGGCCACATACACAGGCCAGACCATAGGAATTAATTGGACCTACTGTGGGCTCATCTCGGAATGGCTTCCTTTGACAGTTTATCTGGTTGCCTGACTATTGTCTTTGATCGTACCTTGACTCGTGTCTTCATTTTGTTTTGCCAAAACCACAGCCTTGAAGGCGTTTATGGTTATAAAACTCGGGTCGGTCATCGTTGACTCATACAGGTTGTTGTTGTTTCACCTGAGATCACTAATGCCGAAATGGCAGCATGGCTGACTGAACTTAAGTTCAGTTTGTTCACTCCTAGTGCGCTTACCAGTCAAAACACTGACGCAATCTTAAGTCCCCCTTTGTAGCCTGGTTCATTCTAAACGTTCAATTTCAACTTTTCGTTTTCTGGAGGAAGGCATCTTAACATGAAAAGCCAACATCCAAGTTTTTTATTGAATGAAAGGGGGCGATTTGATGGCACAAACCATTTCCACAGGCTTGCGCAGTAAAGGCCGTGCATGCCCATGTGCAAAGGGGAAGACTAGCTGTCTCCCCTGTTGTTTCCGTTTAGGGTTGCTTCGCTTTTGCAGAAATTTTCATAGTGTCGAGGCAGGGTGGAAATTATATGGTATTCAAAGTGGCGGGAAGGTAATAGTTTGGCTTTCAAAGCAACAGGGTGCAGATTTTAAGGGGCAGGGCAGTGCTCCCTCGTAAAATGGCAAAGCTCGGGGTCTGCATGATTGGCTGACAAGCTGCTCTCATCGACTCCTTTAGTTACCATGCCTTTTAATTGGTTGTTGCTACATTAAACTCAGTGCTGATTGGCAAACTTGTATGCTGAACATCCCTTACGGCTGAAGAATGGAAGAGAGTTAAATTTACTGTAGTGAAAGAGTTAAGAATTCTCAAGTATGATGTTAAACCCAAATCAAAGAATTAATACTCAAGGAGATGTAGCACTGCCAGTTTGTCAGAAGTCTTAACTCTTAAACGATTGATTAAAACAGTTTGGATTAGGCATCAAAAGGTCCAAATCCCCAAACTTCTTTGTCTTGTTTATATTCTTGTCTAATAAATATCCAAAGAAGCCATTTTGTTACTGAAAAGTGTTTTCCACTTCCCATTGAATCCTGCAAAAATAGCTCATGTTGGCTACCTTGTGGACATGATACATTTCTGGGTCAGCCTTTTGAGAGTCGCTGAACTTCAGGCAAGGCATATTCAGTGAGATTCAATTTTTTGAAAAATTGAAAAAGACCTATAGAATTTCCTTTGCTGTTTACTTTCAGTCTGCCCTATGGCCTGAGTGATCCAGCTGCTGTTAGTATACACCTGAACGGCCCAGGGTTTACGGTCACTGATCTGCTCAAGACAGCTGATGTAAAGTAAGTCTGTGGTTGCCAGTTATGTATTGTATGTCAGTGCTATGTGCATGGCCCTTGCAACCTACGTAAGATGATGAAGATCATGTCTATTTAGTTCCAATTCAGAACTTGTAAGGAACAAAACACTTGGTGAGAAATACTGGTATAAAAGATTAAAAAATCATGTTGAAATATTACTCTGTACACATTTTTATTTCAGTGTTCATATATTATGTAATAGAGAAAAAATACATAGAAACCTTGCCCTGTGCATTTGAAAGGCCATCTTTGAGGGGGGTTTCTAGCCAATTTGAACAAAAGAGAAATGTCAATATTTTTCAACACCAGTGTATAAAAAACTCCATTTACTTCATGAAAACTCAATATAAAATATGTCTGAAACTCACTTTCCCAATGTAATGAGAAAAGTGGCTAGAAAAAACCCTGATGCTCATAATCTGTTGGTTTGGTTCCAGGATCACAGTGTTCTTTGAGAAGATGAGAAATATACGTGACAACTTTGAGCTCAGTCAAACAGTACAGCATCAGTTAGTTAATTTGGAAAAAAGATACTGTATTGTCATTGCAATATTCCACAAATTTGAAAGGTAGGTAGATGACAAGGCATCCATTTTGTTAAAAGGAAAGACAACTCAAGGATGTTCTCTGTGCACAGTTAAAAACAAATACATTGACATTGTATGCTGATTGTGTCAGTTAGGATCGATAATAAAGTTTTTGAAGTAATAAACTTATGTAGGCCACAGAGCTTGGCATAGTAATAAGCTTATGTAGGCCACAGAGCTCGGCGTAGTAATAAGCTTATGTAGGCCACAGAGCTCGGCGTAGTAATAAGCTTATGTAGGCCACAGATCTCGGCGTAGTAATAAGCTTATGTAGGCCACAGATCTCGGCGTAGTAATAAGCTTATGTAGGCCACAGATCTCGGCGTAGTAATAAGCTTATGTAGGCCACAGATCTCGGCGTAGTAATAAGCTTATGTAGGCCACAGAGCTCGGTGTAGTAATAAGCTTATGTAGGCCACAGATCTCGGCGTAGTAATAAGCTTATGTAGGCCACAGAGCTCGGCGTAGTAATAAGCTTATGTAGGCCACAGATCTTGGCGTAGTAATAAGCTTATGTAGGCCACAGATCTCGGCGTAGTAATAAGCTTATGTAGGCCACAGAGCTCGGCGTAGTAATAAGCTTATGTAGGCCACAGATCTCGGTGTAGTAATAAGCTTATGTAGGCCACAGATCTCGGTGTAGTAATAAGCTTATGTAGGCCACAGATCTCGGTGTAGTAATAAGCTTATGTAGGCCACAGATCTCGGTGTAGTAATAAGCTTATGTAGGCCACAGATCTCGGTGTAGTAATAAGCTTATGTAGGCCACAGATCTCGGTGTAGTAATAAGCTTATGTAGGCCACAGATCTCGGTGTAGTAATAAGCTTATGTAGGCCACAGAGCTCGGCGTAGGTAGTCATATTGCTTCCGTTTTCAGTGTTCTAGAAGATAGGTTGATTTGACTGTTGCCAGTTTTGAGGGTCTGTACCCAATCTGTTAGAATTTTTGTGGATAACTCACTGACACATTGGCTACACCCATAAATTTCCATGACATAATTTAACGTTCATGGAACTCTTGATATTCATTTGTTTGGAATTGTGAACAAAATCCATATTTTGTGCTTGAATGTTTTCAGTTCAGTGAATTGTTACTTATGTTCTTGTTTCCTTTTCCTGTAAACCAGACGGGATCATTTCTGGTCTGTGATTTACCTGAAATTATAGAGATTTCTAAATGTGTTGTGTTGCTGCCTTTGATGAGGGCCAGTGGAGATTAATGTCTGCTTTCGACCATCCTTAAAAGACTGTCTGTTGGGTGTAACCCAACCCTATGTGAAAAAATGGGGTCGGTTGGTAGGGAATTCTTGTTTTTTTTTTTTCCTGGCTCTTGAAAAAGATAGAGATTTTAAAGAAATTACTATGAAGAGAAAAATAAAAAAAAATCTTTTGTCAAAATAGCAATAAAACCTTTTGAGTGGGCCCTCCTTTGAAGGTTCGGTTGGGTTGCGCTCAATAAACATATTTTTAAGGATGACCGTACTGGTAGATGACCAGAAGAGGTTATACGCTAGCAAGTTGTTTGTGATCTGCTCGTCTGTCCGTTAACTTCTCCTACAGTTTTTGTCCGATTTCAGCGAAACTTGATTCAAGCAATTGTAAAGGGTGGAATAACAAAAATAATTTTGTCTTGATTGAAGTATCACATTTTTGCCATGGAACAGCCTGGAAATTTTAAGTTCATAAGGTACAAGAACCCTGATTGTATCGGGTGAAATAACAAGTATTCCTTACAGAACAAGGAACATAGAGTAGAATTTCTAATGTCTTCGCTCAAGTTTTCCAGTTACTAATTTATACATGTATTTTCCTTTCAGATTATTTAAAGAAGTTTTCAGGGAGGAAAGACATACTGATGCTCAGGAGTAAGTCATTGGAGAAGTGGTTATTTCTGATGTGTATCATGTTTTGCCATCTTAAGTTCAATACCTTTTTTTTGTCGTCATTTTTACGTGTTTAGAAAATTTCAGTTAGTGTTAATTAGGATGAAATTGTTGTGCCCACTGAATAAACAAGGTTGTTTTAGAGGCAGTGAATTTGTTTATTGATAAAGTATGTTAAAGTAATGGATTCCACTTCTTTTGGATCACATCAGTTCTAGGCAGAGATTTAGGTAATGCATGTATAAGTAACAGTTTGTTTGACCTTTTTGCGTATTTTTGAGAAATTACAAGTGACTTGTGTACTGTTGGTTTGGTCTGAGCAAATGATTCCTTGAGATTCTCCTTACCTTCATTTTCCTGCTACATTCTTTTAACAGAGATTGTGTTCTCAGGGCTTGGAATCCAGAAGGGTTTGATTTCAATAAAAGACTGGCCTGGGCTCTGTTTTTATTGGCGAAAGGCGAGTACCAAATTTAGTCACACTTGTAAATAATAGTTAAAGTCTTGTAAAATCTTGTATTCTTTTCCTTATTTTAACCAGTCAGATTGTTGACATTCTAAATTTGTACAAGATGATGCATTGAAGTCCATGTCTATTGCAGTCCATGTAACTTCTTTCAGTTTCGCTCAAGATCTTATGTCAAAATCATAACTGAACAACAGTCTGGGCACAACTTTTGTTAAATGTCCTTTTGGTCTTGAAGCTTAGCTTCATTGTAACATTGCAGAAATCCAGCTTTGGAAGGAACCTGGTAAATGGCAGTGGTTTATTTTGGATTTTCCACCTCTAAACCTGGTGCCACTTTCTCAAATCCTGTGGGCCTCTGTTCCTGAGGAGAAAGGATGCTAGCGTGGCATAATGACCTAGGTGCCTCTTACCAATGTGGTCGGTGTGAGTTCAGGTCCAGCTCATGCTGGTTTCCTCCCTGGTTATTCCCGGATAAGTCCACCAGCAAATCTGCAAATGGGCATGGTTTCGTTCAGGCTCTCCCTGGTTTCCTCCCACCATAATGCTGGATTCCATCGTATAGGTGAAATATTCCTGAGTACGGCGTGGAACATAAATGAATAAATAAATAAATGAAATCTTTGTAAGTCATATTTCTTGTAATTTTTTTCATGAAAGACTTCCTCTAGGTTATAGTGCCATAAAACGGCGTCATTTACTGGAGAAGTTACGAGAAACTGGTTGGCAAAGTTTTGTGAAAGTTGGCCCTGACTACGGCCTCAGAAGTGAAAAGTTGGCCCTGACTACGGCCACAGAAGTGAAAAGTTGGCCCTGACTACGGCCACAGAAGTGAAAAGTTGGCCCTGACTACGGCCACAGAAGTGAAAAGTTGGCCCTGACTACGGCCACAGAAGTGAAAAGTTGGCCCTGACTACGGCCTCAGAAGTGAAAAGTTGGCCCTGACTACGGCCTCAGAAGTGAAAATTTGGCCCTGACTACGGCCTCAGAAGTGAAAAGTTGGCCCTGACTACAGCCACAGAAGTGAAAAGTTGGCCCTGACTACGGCCTCAGAAGTGAAAAGTTGGCCCTGACTACGGCCTCAGAAGTGAAAAGTTGGCCCTGACTACGGCCTCAGAAGTGAAAAGTTGGCCCTGACTACGGCCTCAGAAGTGAAAAGTTGGCCCTGACTACGGCCACAGAAGTGAAAAGTTGGCCCTGACTACGGCCTCAGAAGTGAAAAGTTGGCCCTGACTACGGCCACAGAAGTGAAAAGTTGGCCCTGACTACAGCCACAGAAGTGAAAAGTTGGCCCTGACTACGGCCACAGAAGTGAAAAGTTGGCCCTGACTACGGCCACAGAAGTGAAAAGTTGGCCCTGACTACGGCCACAGAAGTGAAAAGTTGGCCCTGACTACGGCCACAGAAGTGAAAAGTTGGCCCTGACTACAGCCACAGAAGTGAAAAGTTGGCCCTGACTACAGCCTCAGAAGTGAAAAGTTGGCCCTGACTACAGCCAGAGAAGTGAAAAGTTCTTGAGTATAGTGTTTACCACATGTCAGTTATACAGATAAATATAGAAATGATTTTAACATAATCCAATTAAACCTGTATGATTGACCTTGACCTTCAGGTGCTTACTTGGGAGATAGTCAAGAGTTAGTGCTGGCCTTCCACTTCCTGCTGTGTTGTGTGGAGTTTGTGATGCGGTACACCCCGTCTTTTCAGCTTCTACCACCGTTTGGTAAGTGTGCTAATTGGGGTAGTGTGGACATTATTGCATTATTATAATGATTACAGTTTGTTGAGGTTTTGTGGTTTTTTTTCATACTTTGTTACATGACGAATATTTCATGTACTTCACACTGGGCTGCTAACTAAACTGTCTTGCATCAACCACTGCCAAAATAATAAATGTCATTTAAATCATATCAGGGTGTTTTTTTTAAACAAAAAATCTTAAATTAAACTCATTTTGAAAAATACTACAATGTTACATAACTCCCCGCAAATAACCTGAATGCTCAATTCTTTTTTAATAAACTCAACTTCAAAATTTCCCCCAAACTCTACTCCTGCAGGTGTTTCTCATTGGGGTAAACCAGATGAGAAAGTGTCTTATGAAAAAAAATACATATTTCGGCTGTTTTTTAAATTTTCTATTTTGTTTTATTTTTCAGATTCTGTGAGGATTGGTTGCAACAGTGACATGGTCGAGGAAGCATTTCTCAGGAAGCTATGTGATCATTTCAGTGCCAGTTTTGAAGAGGTGATGATCTAGTATATGTATGTTACAGGGTTCTTATTGACCCCTGAAATCTTTGAAAATGCTACTCCAGTTCCAAGGGAAACTGAGTGGAAATATTTATATAATGTGAAGGAAACACTTATGTAACATAGCTAACTCCATGGTTTAAAAGATTTATAATGGATAACACTGTATAACTCCTATAACAGAAAAGTCCTCTAACACTTCGGGAATGTCCATTAAATTTGCTCAAAAATGGACTGTCTTAGTTGATAATTTTTTTCTTACACAATTGGTACAGTACATGTATATCCTAGGGGTATCTGAAACGCAGAGCCAAAGGTGCAGTATAACTTTTTGTTCTTAAACCATGATTAACGCAAAACTGATACATTCGCCTTTGCTGGAGGGAATACTATCTGAAAACTGATGTGTCGTGGAGAATGGTCACACTGTCTGCTATGGAGATTTACTTTTGATTTCGGCAGTTTGATTTCGGATTTTGATTTTTGCCTGTACGCTAGCATTGGGGACTTGGGCATACACGTGATTCTTCGGGCATGTTTTGTTTTGGATGACTTTTTTTTAAGCGTGTTTATGCCTGTATACCCCTTATCTGTAGCTGTGTATATCATTCATTTCAGCAAAGTGAAAAGTAGAACTGAGTTCGCCTTTAATGTGATGGGATAATGATCTTTGTGTTACACTGAAGTAGGCAGATATGATGCTGAGTAAGGAATGATGTCAAGAGCATTTGAACAGCATCATTATAGGCTACATGTTAGTGACCTCACGTGTTCTTGTGTGATTTTATGCCAGGCAGAAGTGGAAACGAAAAAAAAATTTATTTATATTATGATATTACAGCAATGTTACATGACCCATGTAACCTTGGTCCTATATAACACTTTCTCCAAAACAGATGTTTTCAAAAACCTCAGGCACCTATTTTCCAAGTATACAGGCAGATTTGCTGCACCAGAGTCTTCAAAGAGTGCATAGAAGTGAACATGCAGTTACTGGTTCACCTCTCAAGAGAGCATGAAGTTGCTGTGATGCGTGTAGATAACATTGAACATAAAACTAATGGATCAGCAAGAGGGACAGAATAGGCACTGCACACTTTGTTGCATTGGTATATACAGAGGGCTTCCTGGATTACACGAGACACTCCAGTTTCCTGCTCTAATAAACCTGGCTGTTATATAAGGGAAAAATTCTTTATTGTGTAACGCCAGTGTGTCAATCATGGAAGGATTTCCTTAAGATAAATGTGCAACTCATGCTGGCTTCCTCTCCGGCCATACGGTCTGCCACAACCTGCGGATTTTCCTTGGTTACCCCTGGGCTCTCCTTGGTTTCCTCGCACAATAATGTTGGCATCTGTCATATAAGTGAAATATTCTTGAGTGCAGAATAAAACAACAATCGAATAAATAAATATATAAAATGAAGTTGTAAATGTTGAAAGTTGTGTTGAAATGCTGTTTTATTTCTGCAGGTGTTGAGTGTAAAGAAGACTTACACTGACCACTTCATACACTCTCTCAAAAACGAGGATGGTCTGCTTGAGGTCAGTTATACTCTAAGGCTTGATATCACTGGCCATTTTTGTTTGAGGGTTGAATGTCCATTTCTCATGTCTCTTGCACCTAAAATTTGAGCAGAAATAGTAAAAATCAATGTTGGATTCACCTTTCAACGAATTTGTACCTTTTGTGAAAAGCCATGCTAATAAAAGCTAATGTATTTCATATCCCTAATTCTTCAGTATTTTCAACCACTACTGAAAGCAGTATTTCAAAATTCCTTGGAGAACTGTAGGGTGTAGATAAATAATTCTCATAGTTTTATAAAGCTTATGCCTGTGGTTACACAAACAAATCATTTTTGGCTTCATTTTTTTACCCCTCATCCAGTTTCGGGTGAGGGGTAAGCAACCTTGACCTTTTTCTTCAAGGTCATTGGGGTCATTTAAGTTAAATCTTATACAAGGCTTGTAAACACTCTATCTCTAGAATGGTTTGGCCCAAGTTCACCAAACTTACACTACACTTACACTTTGGCGTGAGGAAGAACCCTGTTGATTTTCAGCAACCTTGACCTTTCTCTTCAAAGTCAATGGTTTACATTTAAGTTAAATTTTATGAAAGGCTTGTAAACATGTTATCAGTAGAAGGTTTTAGCTAAAGTTCACCAAACTTACACCATACTTCCACTCTGGCATGAGGAAAATCCTTACGATTTTAAGGGATGGTCTTTTCCTTCAAGGATAATTCAGGGGTGGTGGGCTTTATGATATTCCCACAGTGGCAGTGCGGTTCCTGATGGTTCAGTCAGACATCTTGACATCAGCTGCTATTCACCTGAGGGATGTTACGTTTCATTTCAGATGGAGACTCTCCTCAAGCTGTACAGCACTGTGTACTATAGCCAGAAGGACATAGATGAGATGTTGCTGCTAGGGCACGATGAACACTTACTCCCCATGTATTCACAAATAAAGAGGTAAGCAGGCCTTTGGGGATTACACTAATGTCTTGTTCTAAATCACAATTAACACCTCTTCAGTTCCCAATCCCACTCAAACTGTATACATTTAAGGATAAAAAATGTTTTGTATCCAGCTTTTACTTCCATGGCCACAGATGTGGAAAGGTTTAGTTTTGATTATTTGATATCACAAAATATTTTATTCTTTACCTGTTGAGTAAATATATGGATAATTTATCAAAGTACAAACTTTCTTTTTTACCAAGGGATTCTTCGACACTTGGTTAAATCTTTTTGCAATACATATTTCAAACAGAATTGCGAAGATAGTTGCGTAGTGCTGAGTTGTAGAGATTGTTGCATTCGAGAAGAAGTCATTTTGTCTGTGGACAATAAAAAGAAATGCTGAAAATCGCGAAAGACAGCTGTCACAAGTTGGAAATCATGCAAATCTGTAAAAACTTCGTGCTTCCAGACAGCATGCAGCAACATTAGCCAAGTCGTCTTCTAGTTCTAGGGCCACGAGTTGTGTGAATTCAGTTGCAACAACAAAAACTCCACGATAATTTCAAAGTCTCACCAGCTTTCAGTAGTAATTTGAAAAATAAATAAGTGTATGTAAAAGTGAAAACATCTGATCCAACCAGGCTTATTTGCTGTTCAAGCCCCCTTGAAAATTGGAATACTTAACTGCAAAATTCTGTGGAGTGAACAACCTGCCGTGAAATATGTTACTTAGGCCTACCATAAAGCTGACTGGCATGGTATAAGTGATATATTCTTGAGTATGGCGTGAAACACCAATTAAGTAAATTTTCTTCAGTCAATTCAATCCAAAATGTATTCAAAGCAGTCCTTTTTCATATAATTTAACAGGTAGCATATTTTAGTCATATTTGGTGTAACATGCTTATTATAAGCTGCCATTTCCAGTCACGAAAAGTTCTTTGGCAATTGGGTTCCATATGGCAGGATGCCCTGCCTAATAGGCCTATGCCCTCAAGAAGGCCTTTTCACCATGCCCCTTTCAGTTCCTGGCTAGGGGTCTGTTATTGAAATTAGATCTACTGCATCTAACTCTACAATATATATTTGGCGCATGAATCTCGTCATTTCAGATCTCCAACACAAAAGATTAATGCCGATGTTGAAATGACACCAATAAGGTGAGTAATATTATACCATTGGGGATGACCAGGTTTAATGGCGAGTCAAGCCAAAGTTACAGGAAACCACACACCATGACAACATACAGTCACAAAGTAAACCTGGAACAATTCATCTGCTTACAAGTTTTGAGTGTACAAAATCACGTCATGTCAATCTATCAGTACAATAAACAAATACAGCGGCAGTACCTTAAAGACTGACTGTGTTAATTGACATCACACATCTGATGCAGGCTGTTCCACCTCATATCTGACGAAGGCTGTTACATCACACATCTGATGAAGGCTGTTACATCACACATCTGATGAAGGCTGTTACATCACACATCTGACGAAGGCTGTTCCATACATGTACATCTGAAAGCTTGTCTTTAAAGTAAAAGACAGCTCATGACTGAGGCACTTTTCATTAAAAAGATGACATGAATGCAAGAACCTGTTTGCACTGGTATGAATTCGTCACTGAAGTATCGTCGTTTGTGAAGTCTGGAGTATGTTGCTGCCGACTGGGGATGTGAAGGCGCCTATGCCTTTAAGGGTATGAGAGACTGACCAATCAGAGAGCTGGGAAATATGAACTGTTTATAAGCTGTGACATAAATGTTCTGAGTTGACTGTCAATGTAACATGTAATAACATAGGGACAGGACACTGTTTTATGTTACATATTTTAATTGTAACAAGTACATACGTGAACAATACTGCACAGAATTTCCAGACCATTGTTTCTTGAGTTTCTTGATCATTTCATGTTATAATATTACATATATGCTCAAGTCTCAACCACAACCCTAGCAGCTTACTACAGTCTCAGGTGAGAAGAGTGCGCGCTTGGAACAATTACGTCACAGCCCAGACATAATGACTGCGTTTCATGCTAGCTGAAGGAAAGCAGTCAGTTTTTAATTGCTGCTATTAAAAAAAATAATTGATGAAAATAAACATAATATTGTCCAACCTTTTTGACAAACTTAACTTTGAACATGCACTCTCTTTTAAGAAAGATCAGTGAGTCTTTAAGGCACTACGTATGTATTTTTTGATCCTTATGAGTATGCAAGGAATAAAATAAAATCTGGAAACATTATCAAAGAATTGGGGCCTTACTGACTGTGATGGTTAATACGCTGAAGTACAGCTCTCTTTATAATTACAGTTGAAGGCCACTCATTGTGGCCTCCTGGTTGAGACCGTGGGGAACAACCTTAGACATATTCCACTACTACTTTCTCGTTGAAAATGGCTTTAAAGTATATCAGAATTGTCTCGTAGTCACAAGGAAAACAGCTGATTTAACACTACTTCTATCTTGTACAGTGGTGAACTAGGTACTGGTGACTTCACAGCAGAAACAGAAGTCTTCTTGGTTGGTAGAAATCTCTTGCCTTAGATTGGTTAAATTTAGGTTGGCGGCTTGTTTGATTTTTGTTTGATATGTGGGCGTTTTTGCTAACTTTTAACTGCGATATCTGGGTTACATATCACAAAAATAAAAACTGACGTTTAACTATGAATGGGATTTTTTTATTGGTACATATGTACATTTGGTCTAGTGTTGTCTTGTCTTTTAAGGGAGGAGGTTTGTCACAAACCTACCAGAGGTCAATGGTTTTAACATGCTACTCAATTTCCTCCACCCATAAGCCTGGCCATGTCATAAACAAAAATATGGTTGAAATACACTGTGTCAGAAGTTTTTCTAGCCAATTTTTTTTTAACAAATATGAAAACTGATTGTTTTTTCATTCCAAATGTATTAAAAACTCAATTTATTTCATGAAAACTCCATGTAAAATTTGGCTCAAATTCAATTTTTTTGCTGTAACCACAGCCAAAATGTGGCTAGAAAATACCCCCAAGTGCATTTCCCCAAGGATTTCCATTTTTAATTTAGGTTGTGTACATGTATTGCAATTCAACCTCCATGTATTTAGTCGTTTAATCTGAAAATCTGATTGTCTTGTTGAATTCAGGTCGGCTCTCAGCACTGTTCAACAGTTAAAAAAGATTCTCAGCTCTGGAAGAGAAGGACCAAGTGACAAGCTCAAGATTTTCTTCCAGGTACACAGTTGGTCTGTTCTCATCCATTAATCGCTCTCCAGCATCTGTAGCTCTCTAGCATCTGTCATTCTCCAGCATCAGTCGCTCTTCAGCATAGGTCACAGTCCAGTATCACTGGCTGTCAGGTATAAGTCACTGTGTGGTATCGATCACTGTCCGGTATCCATCACTGTCCAGTGTAGATCACTCTAAAGTGTCGATCACTGTCCGGTTTTGATCTCTGTTCAGTATCAGCCCACCTTGATACTTGTCATACCAGCCATTGTCATATAGAAAGTCAGATATTCTTGATACGACTTAATACTCCAAAGTAAAATAAAATAAAACGTAAAAAGAAATAAATAAAATTTTGGGATCTGCCAGACATGTAATGTAAAATTTTACGCAATGGGTTCTCCACATTTGGTGTCAGCCAATCAGCAGAGGGCTTTGTGCTGTGTGTAATTAGCATCTCTGGGACTGGCAGGGAGCAGTGCATAGATGCTTCACAGTCAGCTGTGAAGCATTGAGAAAAACATGATCTTTACGACACAGTTTTCTGCTATAAAGGTGACTGAAGCAATGTCAAAATTACAAGTATGAAGTGACACTGGCTGACAGTCCCAGTGTCATTTGAGATCTGCTGGTCCTCTGTAGGAAAGGTGGGGCGGGGGTTACATTACATGATGAGCCTGTTCTCCACTTTGTTTTCATCTAAATGCAATAACAAAATCAAACATGTTGTATGTGGCCACTATTAATTTTAAATATATTTAATTATTAAAGGACTAATGTGTTTTCTTACATACATTTCACAGAAATATAACAACTGCAGTAAGGTAATAACTAAACAGTTTTAAGCAGTATGGGGGGTGTAGGCCTAAAGGTGTCTTCACATTGAACAAGCAATTACAGAAAGAGTTTCGAGTCAGGGTACAAGTGATAGGGCGCTTTTTTATCTGCCAGCATTTTCCAGCCCTAGAAATCCCTGTGCCAGTTAGGCCTACGTGGCTAAAGGACAATTCCAACAAAGTTTTGGACTATAAGTTGAAGACCACTGAGCTGTATGAAAATTCAGGAAGTCATGTTTGTTGTTACACGTGAAACAACAAGGACAGTATGTAAGAGTGAAAGAACAGCTTCACCATGGGCTTGGAACAGGCCATATTTTTGCCAAAGTAAAATGGAGACACAACACCATTTGCCTGCAAAGATAATGGGCAAGAAGGCAAGATAATTTGTGTCCAAGAAACCATTCATGGACCAAAACAACAGGATAGATTATAACCAGGTTTGCCTGCTGTTTATGACGTCCACACTGCGAACCTGGTGTGAAATTTATGTAAGCAGAAGTCACGCATTAGAACAAGGTTCACGGGTTATCAGATAGACTTGTGTTCACATGTCAGTCCTATCATTTTGAAGTAAATTCATGTTGAGAAAAGGGATTTGACATTACATGAATTACCCTAATTTTTCTCATTTTTTGGACAGGTACTAGTACTGCTGAAAACCAAAAATTATCTTTGTCTTCAAGTTTTTCAGCAAGGTGAAGACATAGATATGTTGTTGATCAGATGGACTAACCATGTGAGATAAAGAGAAACCAGGTATATTGGCCAGAAGGGCACACTAGGAGACCCAATAATCACAAGAATTAGGGTATATCCCTTAGCCGTACGTGGGAAGGTCTGCCAGCAACCTGTGTATGGTCATGGGTTTCCACGTAGGCTGACACGGTCACCGGTACCGGAATTACTAAAAATATGAATTAGTTGCAAGAGATGAATTGGAATAGACAGATAACAAGTATTCTTTTGGCGTGTGTCTCAATGATATGTGCCTGGATTTCAGAACTGCTCTAAGCGACCAGACGAGGCAATAGCAGACTGTGTGAAGCAGTTCGAAGAAAAGTTCATGAGCAGTTTGGTGGGGGTGACAGGAGAGAAGCACAAGTCTATAGGGGAGCAAAGGTTCAGGATGGCTGTGAGGCTGTATTACAGGGTCATGGAGGCCTTGCTCACGTCTGTAAGTTTGTTGCTACAGTCTGATTAAATCTGCTGAAATTGTTTCAAAATATTGGAAAAAAAACAACATTGAACAGTGCATAAAAATGAAGTACATGTATGTTGAAAATTGTGACTAACCCTTGCACAACTTTTCTTTAAACCAACTGTACTCAGCTTTTGGCCTGATTAAGTGGCTGATTTCTGTTTTGCAGGAACAAGAACGTCTTTCTCAGAAGGACTTCAGCACATTACTGAACAAAGACACCTTCCACCGCTGCTTGCTGGCCTGTGCTACAGAAGTGGTGATGACAGCTTATGGGGTCTCATGTAAGATTTTTTGCATCATTAGTATACTTGACTGAAAATCCTGTGTGAATTTTCCACTAGTGAGGGATTAGTTCACCAGTGGCTTGCCTGTGGTGTGACTTAAATGGGGGACTGGCTGTGGTGGGTTGCATTTGTACAAGTGCTGCATGGATCTCTACGCCCGGGACAGTGTAGTCAGTGGGGACCCGTCAAATGCTGAACAGCAGAACCTCCACATTGTTTTATGGATGTTAAACTTCCTTTCCCAGTTATCATAATGACGCCACATTGCAGACAGCATGACATTAGAAATCGTTTCATGGTGGCATTGTAGACGTTAAGCTACAATCCATCATTGACATAACGACGACACAAGCTTCACACTAGTGCCACCTCCCTGTTGTGAAATGCTAATAGAACACTGAAAGCCTGATTAAGGTTGGTTTGCCACATGTGGGTAGGAATTAGGAGTACAAGTAAGATGTGATAGCTCCCAGTCCAGTTCCCAGTTATTTGAGGCGTGCTATCACACACCTAGTGCCCTCCTGAAACGACATATAGGTGTGCTGAGACAACGAAAGCTTTCAGAGGTGTGAATCTTAAGTGTGCAAATCACACTCCTGGTCTTCTGCAAAGGGTGTGATAATCACACTCCCGTTTAAAAAACAAAGGCCTGTTTTCCACTACATGTGTTTTTAGGAACATGCAGTTCCGTTGATGATTTGAGAGCAGCATTACTCTTCAGTAGTGAGTAATGGTGTAAGAATTCTTACCTTAACCGCAGTCAGTCAGCGCGCTAGTGCAGGGCAACAACCTAGTAGACTCCCACGAATGTGGTTGCTGTGAGTTCAAGCCCAGCTCATGCTGATTTCCTCTCCTTCCGTATGTGGGATGGTCTGCCAAAAGTGCTTGATGCAGTGTTTACACAGGTGTTATTATGTCTCATTGGTCAGGGTGAGACACACTGTGTTTGTGCTGTCTGGCGTCCTTTACCTGAGTTTGTCTGCAAGATATCTGCAGATCTGCTGGACCAAATTGAATCAAATGTGGTGTCAGGCTTAACTATTGGTTCATTAGTAACTGACTCGATGTTGGTGTGTGTGTTTGTCCATCTTGCTCTGTTTTGAGTATTTTTATTGGCTGCTGCTTGTCAGCAACATATCTCCAAAAGTACCTTACTTGATTGAATTGAATGAAATTTGATGTCAAGCTTACTTCTGGGGCCCTTAAGGACTGATTAGATTTTGGTGTCCGTGTGTTTGTCCTGTGGATACATATGTTTTGGATACAGAAATCTTCTAGTGTTTGTTTAAGACAATTTTACCTGTACAGTGTGACATGTGAATCTGTGGGCCACACTAATTTCAGTAATTTGCCTGATAAAGGCCAGTGGTTTACACGGGGCACTCAGGTTTCTATCACCAGTAAAACTAGCCGCCAACAAGGAAGTGAAAAATTCTTGAGTACATTGTAATCAAATATGAACCACTGTAAATCTTCAACCTTTTCAACCACTAAAGCACTTCTTTCATTGCAATTACTACATACATTGATGGCGAAAATGACGCTAAAAATGACATGTTTGTGTGATTAAAGATGCGAAATTCATAAAACTGTGAAGCTTATTTCTGTACACTCCATAGGTTTCAAAATATTGATTACAGAGATGATGGAAAAGGTTGAAGAATTGATGTAATCCAGACCAGATTTATACATTTTACCTTGGCTTTTATCCCATCATATACAGCACTTTGTTATCATTTGGCACCTGTGTTATTCATTGTTGGGTTTCATTCTTGCAGGGAACACATGTGAACAAGCCATGAACTCAGAGGAATCTGATTTTGCCTTTCCATGGATTTTGGTCACTTTCAAACTGAAAGCTTACGACTTCTACAAAGTGTTGGAAAGTTTTATCAGGGCAGAGCCTAAACTGACCAAAGACATTATCAGGGTGAGTTAATATTCTTGTCCTCACAGTTTGACTGCTGACATTCAACGTGGGATGGGGGTGGGGGGGTCTGACTTGGGTACTTCCTTAGTTTCTAAGGATAAAATGTACAGCATAAACACTGTATGCATGCAGAATAGTGGTCATGCTGTATAGAGTTTGGAGTTACAAGTCACATGTATGACATAAGCCAGGTAGCAGTGTGAAGCATCCATATAATATGTACATGTTACAGAACAAATAATGTGTGGAACAATCAAGAGGACATAAGAGGATAATTTCCATTTATGCCTATGCTACAACATTGCGATGTATTCTTTCACCATTGTCAGTTTAAAATTATGTTCCTTGTCAAGCTTTGGGTGTCACAAAAATTCACAAAATGTACAGTACTAAGTTTTCTGATTTGTGGGGTGATTTACCAAGGGAGATGCAGTGCCTTCCAGGTTAGCCATGTGGATTCAGGCATCCAGAAGCAAAACACACTTTTTCCAGGAATATTTCTCAAGACAAGAAAACACACCACAATTTGACTTGCAAATATGGTGAGGACAGTTAAATATTTTAAATACATGACCATGAGCTGGCAGTGTTGTTTAACAGTTAAATGTTCTTCTACTTGACAGCATTTACAAGGAGTTGAGAATAGAATCCTTGAGAGCATTGCATGGAAAGAGGTAAGACCAAATTTGTCATATGATGAGCCTCGTCACTTAATTCTGGACCTCCTATTTACCCTTCCAGCCACGTAAGAGTCCTGTATTCTGGCCCTCCATTTTACCCCGTTTACCCTTCCAGCCACGTAAGAGTGTTATATTCAGGCCCCCCACTTTACCCCATATGCCTTTCCAAACAAAGAAGAGTCCTATATTCTGGCCCTCCATTTTACCCCGTCTACCCTTCCAACCCCTGAACAGTCCTGTGTTCTCGCCTTCCACTTTACCTTATTTACCCGTCTAACCACAGAAGAGGCCTATATTCTGGCCCTCCATTTTACCCCGTCTACCCTTCCAACCCCTGAACAGTCCTGTGTTCTCGCCTTCCACTTTACCTTATTTACCCGTCTAACCACAGAAGAGGCCTATATTCTGGCCCTCCACTTTACCCATTTACCCTTCCAACCCCTGAACAGTCCTGTGTTCTCGCCTTCCACTTTACCTTATTTACCCGTCTAACCACAGAAGAGGCCTATATTCTGGCCCTCCACTTTACCCATTTACCCTTCCAGCCACTGAAGAGTCCTATGTTCTTGCCTTCCACTTTACCTTGTTTACCCTTCCAACCACAGAAGAGTCCTATATTCTGGCCCTCCACTTTACCCCATTTACCCTTCCAGCCACTGAAGAGTCCTATGTTCTCGCCCTCCACTTTACCTTGTTTACCCTTCCAACCGCAGAAGAGTCCTATATTCTCGCTCTCCACTTTACCCCATTTACCCTTCCAACCACAGAAGTGTCCTATATTCCAGCCTTTCACTTCACCCTATTTACCCTCCCAACCATGGAAGAGTGCTATATTCTGGTCTTCCCTGTTTACCCTTCCAGGCACAGAAGAGTGCACCACCTTCTGGACAGAGGTTTAAACAGATCATGATCATGTTATGGGACTTGCAGTAGGCCCTCTCAATACAACCTGCTACAAGGGTTTACATCAGCATGAAGATCTAAACTGTTGAAATCCAGCTCCCATGAGCTTGGGTGTCAGAGGAGTGTGTTGATTATCCTGGCCATGGTGCATGTAGACAAATACACCTGACAATTGCCTTCTGACTAAATTATTTGACATGTGAATTCTGAGAGAAACAAACCATTACAAGTACCATGATTACTCCAGATGACCAAAAACTTGCTCTTTTTTCTTGCTTCTGAGAGTTCTGTTGATTTTAGAAAGATATTTTGAAGTTTGTTTGGTAGTGAGGATAATACTTTAATGGCAAAGCATAAATTTCAGCATCAAAATAATACATTATGACATTATATTGCATCTGAAAATGCACTTTTTTGGATGGAATTTTAGGTGATGTAGGGTAAGCACATGCTAGACACATTCCTCTGTGTTGAATTTGAGAACTCCTCACCAACTCTGTAGCCCGTTACATTGTGATGCATTGGAGACTGAAAATAACTGTATTGTATTATTACTTGAAGTTATAAAAGAAGGCAGTGTTTTAATAGTAAAGTCATTGTTGAATCAATTGTAAATTGGACGTCAGAGAAGGCTTCTGATTTTTGTGCGAAGAGGTTTTTGACAGTTGAAAAAGATGTTAAGAATTTGAGATTCCAGATTTGCAGTTTAAGCTGGCAAAAACAAAATTGGTATTTAGAGCTTATCACTTGAAGACTTAATTCTTACATAGCATTTTATCTTTAAAGGGAAAGACCTGAAAAAAAATGGAGTTATGGTGCAGAGCATTAAAAAGTATATCTGAAAATACCTTCACTGATTTTTTTTCCCCACCAAATTAAACAGTCAAGTGTTTTGATTGTATGGTGGGTTTTATGGGCCATATTGATAATTTGTGTGAACGAATGCCAGACTTTTTGTACACTTTTTAGCTCAATGTGAATAGCGTAAAACACTAATCAAATGAATAAATGAAGTGTTATATTGAAGTTCAACTTTATGGCCAGAGAAAAGTTGGCTTGACATCACCGTTGACACACATTATCACTTTGGTACATAAAACCCACCATACAATAAACACATTTGACAGCATTTCATTTGGTGGGGATAAAAATCTTTAAAAATGAGTCGAGATATTTTTAGATACAGTGTTTAATAGTTTTCTTAGTCACCATAACGTCATTTTTCAGGATCTTTCCCTGTAAATTTGGCTTGTCTGCTGAGTTGGGCCAATCATGTTTATGTGTTCTTTATTGTTTAAAGGACTCACCCCTGTTTGAAGCCCTGTGTACCTGTGATCTCACCCAGATGGCTGTTCCTCACCCCCCAAACACTGACAACAACAACGTCCAGGGGGCCTCAGCAGCAGAACTGTGAGACTCATTGCTTTGACTCATCTTAATTTGAAGAAAAATAACACATTATTTTCATTATTAAAAGTTATACACTACGTTTGTGTATGCATATTATCATAAACAGTGAAAAGTAGATTTCTTACCTCTTTAATTTTTTAGGTGAAAATCATCTGATGAAAGTTTTAGCTACCTCCAGAAGGAAGAGAACAGCACAGCTTTTGGGGGGGACTAAATAAGTCTGATTTCTTGTGAAATTATAAGGTTTTGCTGATTTTTTTGTAAAAGTTTGCCATTTCAGTGTTTTTTTAAAGTGCCACTCTGGTCAAAATAGAAACTGGGTTGAAAAATTAGAATGATATGAAGGAAATGCTACAGAAGAACAGGGCTCACACAGGTCCTTGAAAGCCTTGAAAGTACTTGAATTTGATTGTAATAATTCAAGGACTTGAAAGCATGAAACATTAATTGGTCAATTTTCGATAGCCAGTTGCTTGAATTATATTTGTGCTAGCCAGAAGTATGCAGTAGTAAAGCTCATAAGATATGCTGTGTACGGTTTTACACCGATTAAATGCTGAATGGTAAATCTAGATGGACTGAGACCTAAGTCTCATGCAGTTAGTGTGAACACATGTCCTTGTGACTTCGAGTTTGAGTTATGAAATCTTCTGTGATTTTGTTCAGTTGGGTGATGGTGTTACAATGAATGTCAGAATTTTAAATTAAAGGCCTGCCAGCAAATCCGTGGATGGTTGTGTTTCCCCGGGCTTACCCAGTTTGGCCGACATCGTGTAGGTGAAATATTCTTGAGTACGGCGTAAAACACCAATCAAGTAAATAAATAAATTCAACAGGAAGTTCAATAGATGGAGATTTCAATCTGGACAGTGTTAAACTAGCTTATGTGCATAGGATCAAATAAATAAATTGTCTGGTATAGCATTATATACCTGGTGAAAAATTATGGCTGGTGAAATACAAAGGGAAGTAACCTGTGATCGATAGTGGCGCTAGTAGTAAACATGTGGATGTCTGATTAACACGTTGACTGCTGAAAACGAGATATCTCGTAGTTAGGGGTGTCCCACATCGTGCCAAGTACGAGTTAACTCTTATCAAATCTTGACATGGTAAAAAAGGTCCTGGTGTGTATTGGAGGCATGGTTTATGCACTAAGTAGTTGAATGGTGAAGAAAATAAACAAAAATCCAAAATATAAGAGAAAATCAATCCAATTGGCCTTACTATATTCACATAGTAATGTGACGGAAATTGGTCACGTGACAGTCCCACTGCTTTGAAGTAACCCATTCATGGCCACGTAAAGTAACCATAAAAACCGCAACAAATTTTCTATTTGTGGAAAGCATTGTCCATAAGTCACAGTATTAGGTGAATTATGTACTAAACACACACGGAAGGATTACTCATGGATGCAAGTTATCTCTTAGACTGGCAGTGTCAGGTCCACCATCAGTTACATATGCCAGCTACGACTTACCTTGTACCCAATGTGCTAACTTGTGTCATTCGCTTCTGTCAGACCGCCAGCCTACGACCTGTCTTGTAGTACGGGAATTCCCCTCCCTGTGATTACAAATAAAAGTCAAACGGAATTCACTTTGCTTAAATCGAATAATAAGCCAGGAACCGATATAATCCAGAGCTGGGTTACGGGGGTGGTGGGTATGGGTGTGGTCGTCAAGCAGCGTGTTAAACTGTGGCCATTTTGGGTGTGGGTTACGGGGGTGGTGGGTATGGGTGTGGTCGTCAATCAGCGTGTTAAACTGTGGCCATTTTGCAAAAATATGTGAGGAATACACGATATTTGTGGGACTAAGCAAAGTATAACTGTACCGCATGACTATGAATATTAATGGTCCTTGTGGCAATGTTTACTACTATTCGTGGGCATGTATTCAAGTGGATGACAGCAATTTGACTGTGTGTTGCTCGAAGCAGCCAAACATCAGTTAGGCCTATACTGATACTGCGATAGTGCGATACAGTGTTGATTGGAAATCTTCAGCCCTTTATTCACGGAGCTAACAAGGTTCCGGTACGTGAATTGGTTCTTGAAAAGTGCTTGGTTTTTTCCCTTGGCTAACTGTGCGAACCCTGGAAGAAACCTAACACCATTGTTCAAGGGGCTTTTTGATGAAAAACACTTCTTGACCCATATGACTAAAGGTTCCTTACAAAATAAGTTTCCTGGTGTGACATGATAATATTCCTTATATGACGTCAGTTCAGTCAGCTGTGCTCATGAGTGAGGCATTTGTTCTGGGATGACGTCAAGAGCGTTTGAAAGGGCAGTGTCATTGGTGGATAGGCACCAGTGATAGTTGACGTCATGTGTTTCCTGCGTGATGTCACACCAGTCAAAGTGGAAAGGACAAAAATTTAGTTCCCGAATTCTTTGAAGAAATGTGCAATATCGGTTTTAAACACTGCAATATTTTTATAAATTAGGAAACCAATTCACCTTGCTTGTAAGACACAGCGGCTTTAACACCAAAGTAGCTCTTTTACAGTTCTGTGTGTTCATCTCTGAACTAATCTATTATCAGTATTAATTATCCTCACCTGGATTACTCATGTCTTTATTGCAGATGTTTGTCCCCAGTGTGTACCCGTCAAGCTCCGCCCATCACCCCACCGGGACAGTCAAACAGTTCGGGTCTCTCCTCCCCCAGCCCCCGTAAGAACCAGGAGCGCAGCCCCAGCCACACCCCAGGCACCTCTCCTAGGTCTCCCTCCACTCCAAGACGATCTCAGTCCCTGAACCTCTTCTTCAATAAAGGTTGGTAAAGTTACCTCTCTGGGACTGGAGTATTCAGGTCCCATACATGCCATGCCTAGAGACTGAAATACTGTTAAGAGCGACGAAAATACATATATACTTGCATAGACTAAAAAAACTGTTATGTGTGACATAAATACATACATGCTTAAATAGGATGTATAAATGAATGATTATGGCATAATGTCACGTCTGCAATTTTACAGCCAGATGGTTGAAAAATGTTAAATATGACATAAATACATCCATACCTGTATAGACACTGAAAAACTGTTAAGGGTGACATAAATACATACATACCTATATAGACACTGAAAAACTGTTTATGGGTTGCTGGCTGACCCTCCCACGTACTGCTGGAGAGGAAGGTAGCTTGATAAAAATATCATGTACCGATTAAAATGTTTCACAGGTTTGCCCTTTGCAACCACTGAACACTAAAAATACTGAAAAATCAACAGTCAGCCTTGGTGACAGAAAACGGACAAAATGGGTGCTGCCTCTGGCTTACTGTAAATCTGTACATAAAGGGGAAAAGCTGATCAGTAACTTGCCAAATGTTGGTGATTTACTTGTGGCATCAGGTGTCCTTGACCCAAGAAATTGATATGCCATTTACTTGTGGCATCAGGTGTCCTTGACCCAGGAAACTGATATGCCATTTACTTGTGGCATCAGGTGTCCTTGACCCAGGAAACTGATATGCCATTTACTTGTGGCATCAGGTGTCCTTGACCCAGGAAACTGATATGCCATTGCGTACACGAAAAAAACCCTACCCCAAAAAACAAAAACTTAAGAAAACGGTCTACAGAGTAGTCACTGTGTGTTTTTATTCGTTACAGTGTGCAGGCTAGGTTACCACAGACTTCAGGCCCTGTGCAACCTGCTGGATGTTCCCATAGATTTGGTAAGTTTGTGATAGGCTATCCGGTTGAGAAGGAGAGGTAACATGTGCATGGGTACCCCTGCTTATCCTTCCCAGGAACATCTTAAAGGAGAAGAAAACATAAAAATGATGCCAAAATCAGATGAAAGAGTGTGGAAATTTATTTGCAGGTACTCTTTTTAATTTATTTTGACTTTCACTATGAACTGTGCAAAATTACCCCAAACATAGTTCGATTTGACAAAACTTAAGTGTGCAGATTCATTTTGTGTTATCACATCAAGTTGACAAATCAGTTGGACCTGTGCATAAGTGCATGTATTATCTATTTCTTATGGGATATAAATTTTCTGAATTTGTATTTTTGTGGGATTTTCAGCAACATAAGGCATGGACGTGCTTCGAATACTGCATAATCCACAAACCTGAGCTGCTGAAAAACAGACATCTGGACCAGGTGAGAATTGCTTAACCAAGCCATCAGCTGTCGGAGGTAAATTGTAAATTTAAGTTTTGCTTATTTACATTTGTTTGATTGGCCATCATTACAGGTTCCTCCCACCATAATGCTGGCCACCATCATGTCAGTGAAATATTCTTGAGTACAGCGCAAAAACTCCAATCGAGTAAGTAAATAAGAAACAACATTTAGCCAGGACAAAACCATTACATCACCATGTGTTTGACAAAACTGATCATCTGTGGCAGTGACCAGGGGTCTTTCTCCAAATAGGCTACAGTGAGCTCAAGGCAGGCCTAAGCTGGCTTCCTCACTTCTATTGTGAGAAGGTCTGCCAGCAACCTGCAGATGGTTGTGGGTTTCTCTCGAATAACGGCGTTATTACCCCATGCCTCTCACCAATACAGCAGCTCTTCAAGTCCTCTCTGGCCATATTTGGGAAGTTCCGCCACCAACCTTCGCATGGTCGTGGATTTTCCCCAGGTTCTGCTTCGTTTCCTACCATAATAACGCTGGCCGCCATCAATGAATGGTTGTGTTTCCTTCAGCTTACTGTCTTTGGCCGCCATCGTGTAAGTGAAATATTCTTGAGTACAGCGTAAGACACCAGTCAAATAAATAAATAAATCATTACTTTGTTGATTGTTGTCATGTAAGTGAAGTATTCTTGAAGTACCCCAAATGACCTAAAATTTTGTCTGTGACAAGTGTTCTCATTTTTCCTTATTCTGGGAGATCTATTCATCATAGGAGCGTGTTTTAGGGTTTATTTGAAAGGCCATCCTACTAGAAAAAGGCAAGTTTCAGCACCAGATATAATATTTTATGTCATTCGTTTACTGCTACTAAGGGGGCCTCTGTGGCTCAAGCGGCTAGCGCGCTAACACAGCGCAATGACCGAAGCCTCCCACCAATGCGGTCTCTGTGAGTTCAAGACCAGCTCATGCCGGCTTCCTCTCCAGCCGTATGTGGGACGGTCTGCCAGCAACCTGTGGATGGTCGTGGGTTTCTCCCGGGCTCTGCCTGCTTTCCTCCCACCATAATGTTGGCGTCGTATCAGTAAAATAATCTTGAGTACGGCGTAAAACATCAATGAAATAAATAAATAAATTTACTGCTACAAATTGCTACTGCAATTTTTTGGACAAAATTTCAGGTCATTTACAGTATTCTGTGACATGAAACAACAGTCAAATAAATGTCAAATAAATAAATCAGCTCAGGCAGCAGTCATGGGAGCAAACGTGTTTCTCCATGGGTCAAGGTTTGGGTTTTACACAGCCCAGCCAGTGACATCTCCTAGATATGTTTTTCACAGTTTCAGTGCTTGGGAAAACGACCATGCTCCCAGTATGAAGCTCTTTATTACTTGCAAGATTTTTTTTGTGTTTGTGCAATGATTGTTCTCCATAAATATTGTCTGGAATACAAATCTGTCCATTCTATAATTATTACCCTTCAGCCAATTTTGGCCTAGGGGTGTTGTCATAGCATCTGTCTGTCCCATGACCTTGTAAACATTCTATCTTTAGGAAGGTTCACCAAACTTACACCACATTTACACTTTGGCATAAGGAAGAACCCTATTGATTTTCAGTGACCTTGACCTTTTCTTTGAAGGTCATTGGGGTTGTTTATCTTAAATTTAATGAAAGGCTTGTAAACGCTCTGTCTTGAACAGTTTTTCCCACGTTCACCAAACTTGCACCACACCTACACAGTTTTATGAATTGCTGGTATTATATATAAATATCTCTTGGAAATAGTATCTATGTGTTACTTTGTACATGTGCTTAAGGCTGATGGATTCAAAGTGCATTGCACCCTAGTTGTTTATTAATTCATGCAGAGTGCATCATAGATCTGTCATTGTTCAAGGTTGAAATTTGCTGTAATCAGCGTAAAGTTTCACCCATGAGCAAGTAACTCATTTTGAGTTGTGTCCATCTAATAATGGTGCTTTGAGGATTGGTTAGAAGGAAAGACCACTTCAGCTACAAACGTAGTAGTTTGTGATCTATGTATAACTTGATTTTAGTTATTGTTCTTAAGTTTTGATATGATTTTGTCATGGTTATGTATGTCTTTGTTCGCAGATCATGATGTGTTCTGTCTATGCAATGTGTAAAGTTCAGGAGAAAGAAATCAAGTTCAAGAACATAGTGAATATGTACAAGAATTTGCCCCATGCTTCTCAAGAGGTACGGCTTTGGTTCCAATTCTCTGCATTTCATTTATATCTAAAGAATGTTTTGAAAGTTTTGGTATAAAATTTGCTAAAATTAAAATCTGAAATTAAAATGACTGCTCTATGAACTTGGATTGTGTGAGGGCTTAATGACAAACTTTTCTGTGATTGATAATAATTGATCTGGTCTGAATGTTTTTCACAATGGCTGTTGTAAAGTAGAAGCAAATAAAAAAAAAGAGTATTGATAATAAACATAAAGCCATTTAAACTTAGCCAAATGGTCAGTGAAGTCAGGATTTGTAATCTGATGACTCAGCGTCGACTTTTGTCTTCACTCAACAGGTGTACAGGGCAGCTTTCATTTCTAATTCTGTGCACGATACCATCATTGTGTTCTACAACAGAATTTTCATGGTGGCAATGAAATCCTACATTTTACAATTCTCAGGGAATAAATCTTCAGTAAGTATTACTGTATTTAGGTGTTTTGGTGTGGCTTGTGGGGGGCGTTTAGAAAACTAGTTCAGAAAAATGAGCCTTTGTGAAAAATTGCTTTGTGGTCTGCACCTTTCCAGGTACCAGGTTACTTCATTTTGCTGTACTCACCAATGTGGCTTCTTGCTCTGAGAGAGCAATTTAAATTTAAGGATTGCCTTAAAATTTCGTCTGTGACAAAGATGCATTTTTTTGTAGATTGTGAGAGTTCTGTTCGTTGTAGAAAGGTGTTTTGAAGTTTGTTTGGAATGTAGGGTGATATCTTTCTGGAAAAATATAGGTTTCAACTCCAAAAGTAGTATTTTATGGCATTTAGTTGCATCTTAAAAGGCATTTTTGTGGGTGAAATTTTAGGTCGTTTACAGAAGTTTTGATGAAAACATCAAAAATTTCATGACTATATCAAGTATAGTAAAACTCTTAGTAAAGCTTAAGAACTGATATGTTGTGAAGTGAAAAAAACAAAGTATTAAATCCTGCATTTTGTTGTAAGAATACTATCACAAATGAGTTGGGTCAGTTTTGTCTAAGACTTCCCAGCAGATTTTCAGATTTTTTTGTGCACTTAGACATTTTGTACTTGGAGTTTACATGTCTTCCTACAAAGCAAAGGGGGTCTCATGGCAGAGGTGGATCGTGCACTGGTCATATGTGGGAAGGTCCGCCAGCAACCTGTAGTTTTTCATGGGTTTCCTCCCACCATGATGCCTTTGTATAAGTGAAATATTCTTGAATATAGCATAAAGCACCGTTCAAATAAAAATGTGAAGTAAAGGATCGTAAACTTGTGATTTCAGACTCCGATGTTATCCCCTGTGCCCAAAACTGTGAATTCCCCGCTGGTAGCCTCACCAACTTACTCGTAAGTGTTAGTCAATCTAGATTCTCCACAAACTGGGTGGTGTAGGCAGTCCTTTATAAAGCATACATGTTGATATTGTTAAATATTGTTGCCAAAAGCTGTTGGTTTTATACTTCAGGCTCTTCACTCATGAAATGTTCTTGAGGATGAAGTTGAACTGCATTCTGAATTCAGAGAAAGAAGTAAATGAATATTTTAGCAACTAGAGAGACATTTTGAATTGATTTTCACATTCCATCATTTAAAGGCATGGCATTTATTACTCTGAAAACTGACTGTGAGAGGGACCAGTAAAACTGTTGGTTTTGACAGGTGGCTGCTTTATCAGGGGGCGCATACTACATCGTCTTGACTTACGGATTGTATAGCCAATTGAACTTTATGTAAAATAAGCAGATGTTTATGTTAGATATAACATTGCATGCACTTTTCATAGAGAATAATTGTATATGTTTTGGACATAACCAAAACCCCAATGCAGAAATTAAGTAACATGTTCTATGATCATTTCTTTTGTCAGCGTCACCAGAGTACTGATACCTGTAGCAGTCATCCTTTGCTATATAAACTTGTTGGTCATTATATTCAGTAAAAATGTTAAACCCAATCAGCATGAATATTGTGTGTCAGCGGCTTTAAGCCAATGCTTGGGATTGGTGAAAGGCTGTGTTGGCTGGATTAGCAACAGTAAGAAGGGCCTGTGGACACGTTTTTCTCACTTGGTGTTTCACGGTGAAACAGTAATGTATTTCACTGTGGTCAGTCTAGGATGATCTTCATTTCTGTGAAATTTTTTTCTATTATTTCTTGAAAATTTCATGTTGTTTCCAAATTCGATACATTTATGATATAACCACAGTTCAGTTCAAATACGTATGTATTGGAACAGATTTGATTATTTCCTTGTGCTATTCATGATGTTTCTTTGTTGGCAAGCCATCTGAGTGTGCAGTAAGTGTTACATCAGGGGTTAACTGTCTAATGTAGCTCTGTAAGGACTGCACTGCTGTTCTATCTGTATAGTATGTATGTCAAGAGCTTTGTTATTTTTCTTTTGAGCCCTCGTGGTTTGTATAAAATGAGACTAATAAACTCTGGTTTATTAGGTGTTCAGAGGTGTCAGGTTCCGGTATATCGAGATTGGATTGTATGTATTTTAAATGGATAAAATAATGGATAGGTCAGTGTTGACAGGATGTGGAGGGTTCGGTTTTCACTGTATACATCAAAATATTTAAATAATCACTCTTTAACTGCTGTCCCATTTTCCCCTCAAATCATTTCAGATTACCTGGCAGGAAGAATTTCACAGTGTCTCCCCTGAGGGCATCACCGTTCAAAACACCCTTGTCTCCCAGCCAGATGACACCCAGGACGAGGGCTCTGTACAGCTTTGGGGATATCCAGGGGGTGAGTTATCTGAAGTCTCTTCTTCCTCCTTGGATTTTATACAATTTACACATGCACCTTAGCATGGGGCTTGAGACTGTAAATGATGTGTTTTCGAGCTATCCTTCTCTTGGTCTGTGTCCGCTTTATTTATATACCTCGACCTTGATTTCCCCAAAATCTGGCCAGTAATATCTCACACATGGACTTCAGGTACTGTTTTGAATATCTTGTGTTCCTACTTGACACAAAAAAATTCAATTTTAAATCCCATTAAGTAGACGTAATGAAAGAGAGTTCTTTGTCTTACTGGCTGGATCGGGTCATACCAAAAACTGAAAAAATCGTACTTTGAGCGAGGAAACAATTCTGGTCAGCCTTGTGTCAGTATAATGTGACTGGGGTGTCATGTCTGGTGTCTTCAGCATGATGTTCCAGTGACAGAAGCACTTTTGTGGTAGTTGGTATGTAGTAGTTTTACATTGGGCACTTTGATTTCCTTCACTAGTAAAAATGATCACTAGCATACAATTGAAAAAAATTCTTCTTTGTGGCATTAAATGACAATCAAATAGATAAAAGGTAAATAAACTTGAATGTTCTTGTCTTTACTGACAGTCCTCCGACAAACTTCAGCTGATTAATGAGCGAATGGGTGCCATCAAGCGAATCTCTAGCCAGGCCAATCCCCGCAGTAAGAGGCTCAAGTTTGACCAGTGTGATGATCCTGCCCCAAGGTAAGTCTCTCTCTGACGCAGCTATCAAGAGGTTTTTGACATAGTCTGGTGAAGAAGTAGAATAGCGATAAATGAGTCTGTTAATGTCACCAAAAAAAAGCTGGTTTTTTGCCAGGTTAAATGCAAGGCCATTTCAAGGTGAAGATTGTGTCCTTTCCACCAGGAGAAAACTGTTTACACGTGAACATTCACTCAGTTGAGAAAACATGTTCCTTCCTGCTGTGCTGCTTTCACACATCAGTTCACATAGCAGTGTCCACTCATCAGTGCAAGTTGTATCCTGAGTGGTGACTTAACTTGTTTGATTATCTTCAGGAATTAGAGTGGGCCATTTATTATAAATCACTGACAAAATACATATATCTGTTCCCATGACATGCTTTTATTTATGATTTATCTTGAACTTGACATGCATGTGTTTGAAATGACACGTTTGCATTTCACGTTACATACTACTACACTGCCCACAGTAGCGGAGCTGGTCTCAAATTAGCACGCCGCGGCCTTTGAAGATTCAGACTGAAGCTGCTTTGTACAGAAAAAAAAAAAAGAAGTGGCGCATTTCAAAGTAACACTTTCTACATTGGATCTTCAGTCTGTTGATTGTGCAGCAAATTGTTGTGGATGGGAATGTGATTTGCCACGTAGAGTTGCCATGAAACAGATATTAAATGTAGTAAGCACTGCAGGTTCATAGTCGTAGGCCCTGGGAAGGAAACTAGCCCCCTGTACAGCTAAATGTTTTGACATTTTGACAACAAACATTCCAAACGTCCAGATGTGAATGTGACTTACCTTTTCAGTAAAAGTGAAGTTGCAACTAACTATTTCTGCTTCATACATTGTTTGATTGATACTGAATTCCCGATAGCCAGTAATAAAGGTGGTTTTTAATGTGAATTAATGAGGTGTTTGTTTGCTGCTGCAGTAGACAGACTAGTGTGCCCACTGTGATACCCGTGTTGCTGAAAAAGGTGCCCAAAGGGTTGGTGCCCTCAAGAGAGCCACCCATTGTCTCTTCAGCTGACAAAAACGACAGGTAGGTTTTGCACCGACGCAAACAGTTTGAAGGTAAGAGACATGGGAGACAACTCTTCCACTCTTGTACAATGTATTTGTTTGATTGTTGCGTAGCGCCATACACGAGAACTTTTCTCTTACACAGTGGTGGTCAGTTTTATGAGTGGAACAAGCCGGTGTGCCTGGGGTAAACCATGGACCTGTGGCAAGTTACTGATGAACTCTCCCCTATTTGACATACAGACATGCACACCAGATTAGTGGAAAAATTGTCAAGAACAGTGTTCATGGCTTATTGTTCCCATTTACGTTGTTGCTCCTCAAGCAATGAAAATGGGGGCCTCTACAAATTCTCTGTCCAAGGGCAGGTGTGAAATTGTCCCTCGTGCCCTGGCCATTGAAAGACGTGCTCTTATAAGATCGTGACCCATTCCTCTGCTTTTGGACGAGTAAGATCTTGTAACAGTGACATTATCTTCCTTTCTGTTGTTCAGAAAAAGTTAAACCAAGTCACCTCTAATTTCACAGAATTTAGCACCAGGCAATCACTGTGGTGCCCAAACGGCAGTACAGATGGCTGATTAGTTGGTGAAAAGTTCACATGAAGTTGTGTGTTAGGTAATGTGCATCACACGAAGTTTTGTGTTAGGTAATGTGTATCACATGAAGTTGTGTGTTAGGTAATGTGTATCACATAAAGTTTTGTGTTAGGTAATGTGTATCACATGAAGTTGTGTGTTAGGTAATGTATATCACATAAAGTTTTGTGTTAGGTAATGTGTATCACATGAAGTTGTGTGTTAGGTAATGTGTATCACATAAAGTTGTGTGTCAGGTAATGTGTATCACATAAAATTTCACGTAACATTTTTACGAAGTTTACAGTACAGGGCAATTAGTTCATCCCAAAAATCCATAAAATTACACTTCATTTAATGTCAGTATACATGTATGTTCAGTGTAATAAAATGTTACCAACATGTAGACTTTCTCTTGAGTGCTTTGTTTGGTTAAAAAAAATATGTTGCTTTTTTCCAGCTCACAAAGTGTAGAAACAGCCCTAACATCAGAAGTTTGCAATGCAAATATGAATCACTGAATCTTTGGAAAATTATTGAGTAAGTTTTACATGTAGCGCCCTTGCTTTTACTGTTGTAACCGTTCTGTCCCCTGTGCATGTTTTGTTTATCTTTACTTTTATTTGTGATACCCTTTGTCTCTATGGTGATATCGTTTGTCTCTATGATGACACCTTTTGTCTCTGTGGTGACACCCTCTGTCTCTGTGGTGACAACTTTTGTCTTTGTTTCTTCATTATCTCATCTAAAGTCACATGGACCAATATCTTGTAGCATATATATTCCGATCTTTGGCATCTCATTTAACTTTTATCTTCAGCAGTGAAGAATAAATTAATGATTATTGCTCAGTGTCTGTCAGAATCCAAGCCATATTGTGGTAACATATGCAAACAAAGTCAGCTTTTTGAAATGTCTAGTTTGGAAATCACCTCACCTGATTATTGTCATTTTATCTTATATTGTTCTATTTCCATGTGCCTGCCAGTAATGGCGCAGTATAATGGTATAGCAATTTTGTCTATATGTCTGTCCGTCCGTGTTTGTGTCTGGACTTATCTAAAATTCTTTTCTATGTATGGTTTTAATTTTTGGTGTGTACGTAGATAAAGGTATGATGATGTACCGCGACTAACATTTGTCCATTTCCGCAGTTACCTTGGTAACAAGATCACCATTTTCCCTGTATGTACTTCATAAATACACATCTTTATACGTGTGCTATAGCTCAAATACTTTTCAGTGTATGGTTTTAATTTTTGGTGGATACATCGGTACACGTGTGATGATGTGTCACGACATGTATTTATCCATATCCCCGGTTGCTTTGGTAACCAGATGGCCTTTTTCTCTGTATGTACTAAATACATATGACTTCGTGTCCGGACTATATCTAATATAGTTTTCCACTTATATTTTTCATTTTGGTGGATACATAAATACAGATGTGATGATGTGTCGCAACTCACATTTGTCCATTTCTGTGGTTGCTATGGTAACCAGATATCATTTTCCCTATATATACTGTATGTTTTAATTTTTGGTGGATGCATGGACGCAGATATGCTCATGTGTTGCAACTCATATTTGTCAATTTCTGTGGTTGTCATGGTAACCAGATTGCCATTATTATACATGTAGTACTTTATTAATGGATATGATTTCTTGTCAGGGCTACAACTCTAATTATTCTCCATATTCAGTCATACTTGTTGGGTGATACTCATATAGGCAGATGCTGATATGCCCCGACTCGTGTGCATTTCCATTTTTTGCAGATACATAGATACAGAGGTGATAAACAGAGGTGACAATGGACATTTGTGTATATACTTCAGTGGCTGCCCTGATAATTAGGGCCCCCACCTCAGAACCTTGTAACAGGATGAGAAATGTCATTCACATACACATATTTTGGAAACCATTTCTTTCCAGATTTGTTGTTTTCTGTGTACTTTCATTAAAACCTATGAAATTCTTTCCCTCACAGTTTACACTCATCAAATTGCTGCTGGTATTCGTTAACACGTTTTCAGATGAAAGTATTTGTTTGGGCGTATATGGTGTTCACCTGAGCTCTTGTTTTTTTTATTCAGATCATCTTCTAATGGAATTTTTAAAGATGTGTGCAAGGCAAGCAAAACTATTCACGTATGTACAGGCCAGACAAATTTGACAGGATCCATAATGGACTGGGCCATGAAGCTTTGTCTCATTGGATATGATTGATGTGTCCTAGGTGACCTTCCATCCCATGTCATTATACAGGGGTGTACAGTCATGGAGTTTTCTGTTTGCAAAGCCTGTGGACTGTATATACCAGGTACACTTTAAATGTAGTTGACACGTTGATTGTTTATTTATTGCCAGGTTAATGTTTGCTGAATGTGTGTGACACAGGGATAACTTTTCCTTCCATGATAGCTGTTGATCTTAATCAGGAAAAAATGGGAGAAACAAGTTTTAAAAAATCAAATTTCCCTTCCTTCAAGATACTCCCAAATTTGAAAGCTGATGAGAGTGATTTGATTAACATTGTAGCGAATATGTGTCGTGAATGCAAATGTATTATTGTTACTTTATGCCGTGTGCTCCAGTGATCTCTTCAATGTGCACTTCCTCTAGAGTTTTGTAGACAGTTACCTCCCCTACTTCTGTGATCTTTTTGTCCCTGTACAGAAAGGAGCAATTCATATTTCTTGGTTCACAAACTTTGTCGAGTGTCAGCATGTTAGATCACACTTATTGTTTGTTATTGTTTTGTTAGAAAATATTGGCAAGGTTACTGTAATGTCAGGTTACCATTTGCACTTAATTGACCTGAGTGAATGGAGTGTGTTGAATATAATGAATTCAGGACCTAAAGAGCTGTGTGAATTATTCGTCCAGTCACAGTGTATGTTTTTATTATTTTTGTGGGCTTTTTATTCAAAACATTTCAGGAATGTAGACTCCTGTCTTTTTAGCTCACAAGTTCCCCTCTGTCCAACTGCAGAATAGTTCAACAACACATGCAAAGCCTGTGACAACATACATTTGACAAGCAGATGACTTCTGTATGTTAAGAAAATGATTCCATATGAACACAGGTCCCCCACTAGTCCTTGGACCCTTTAAGGGCTAGAATTTCATTGCTAGCTTTCAAGGCTGAAGTCCTTGAGAAGTGGTTTGTGGAATATGTCCTTGAAAACTTAACATTTTGCAAGGTTAAATATCATGTTGTGTTATGGACTGATGTTCAAGCCAGCAAAAAGTATCCATGAATCTACCTGGACGGAAAACATCAGAGTGGTATAAGGGAGGTATGGCTTCCTCCAGGTTTAACTTCGTGCCTGTACCAAAATTGGTATGCATAAAGCTATAGTATAACGTTTATTTCTTGAATAGGCTGTGGTATGAAGATAGAGGGAATAAATCATTCTGTGGTGTAAATACTCCAGATGCTGATGTAAGTCTTAGGAGTGGAACAAGACCAATTGTAATGCTGTGGTTGACAGATTCCTCAAATTTGTGTCCTGTTGAGGGCGTGCTGTGCGGTTCCAAATGACTTTGAAATAATTCTGTGAAAATTCTCTTGAAAATCTGGTGCAGACAGATCTCTTGGCACACTCTGACAGCACCTGTTTTTTCTGGTCTGGTTCAAATCTACATTCACATTTATTAATTTTTTAAGCTTTGCTTTTTGTGTTTGTTTTTTTTTTTTTTTTAGTTGTTGAAGTTATGTAGATACATGTATAAGAATTTGTATATAAACAATTAAGAAAGTCTGGTAATAGGTAAGTTAATTTGGCTAATTTAAGATTTTACATTGAAGATATTTTAATAGCTTATCACTTTTTTATCTGTATTTTTCATTTTATTTCTTTTTTTAATACAGTTGCACTACTCTTCACAATTACCACTGAAATATCCTGATTCTATTCACTATGCTCTGAGAAACATGAACACAATATTAAGTTCTGTAACTTGTTGCACATTACAGTACAGACGTTAGCCCTTGTACTGTCACAACTTTATTGTTCACAGTTACCCTGTCACAGTTGTACATTGTCGTGTATTGTTTATCTGTTTATATATATATGGCACTGCAGTTCTGTACACCAGACAGTCACATTGCGTGTGAAGATCTTGTCACAAACTCTAGCACAGCACCTGTTCTTGCAAGGTTGCAAACAGTATGGCACCATAATGTATTTACTTGTATTCGTCTGCCATTGCCGCCTACAATTATACTTCAGTACTGATAACAAAGGTCATAAACCTTAGTTAGCAGTCGGTGCACATGGTCAGAAGCCAAGGGTGGTCTTTGCCAAGCCCAGGAGCTTGTGCTATACAAGGGACTTGTCCAAGGTCACCCATAATGGTGTGAGGGTTGAATGAACACATGAATCTGTACAGTTGTCTGGAACTCTTAACACCAAGGAGGTCGTTTGTTTCGGACCTGATTGTCAAAGAAACCAGGTAGTGTGCTTAGAGCTCTACGCAATTCTAAAAGTCAGCATCCATTTACAGTACTTCGTTTATTACTCTTAGCCACTACACTTTGTCTACCTCTCGAATACAAGGATTGTTTTTGAATGCGCTATGCCAAATTATTTAGTGGCTCTTTAAGCTAAGTTGTTTTTTCCCCTTGTTTCTGTTGCATTTTTTAATGTGGATGTTTGTCTTGTTAAACACATCTGAAACATTAAAAACTTCAAAACGTCATCGCTCATTTATTTTAGAACTCTTTTTAAGGTAGCTATGTCTTTATGTGGAAGTTGTGCAATGAAAAATTTTACAGCCACAGCCACATTACCAGTCCTTGGTAATAGATAATCTTCGATAAAGGAAGTTAGGCATTTTGTCCTTGTGTGTAGTTAATATTACAGTGTGAAGATGTGTATGAAATGCCAGTTTGACCAAGAGTGTAACCTTAGTACAATTATGTGACAGAGAATCAGAAAATGGAGTGATTGATGATTCTGTTATGGCACCCAATAAATTTTACTTCTCATGTTATGTTCTGTTATGAGTGCTTTCTGTGTGATCGTGTTGCCTGGCATGTTATTCAGTATACGTGTGACCGAGAAAGACTGGGATCCTCTCTTCAGTGTGGTGAGCTCAAGTCCAGCTCACATTGTCCTTCTCTTCGAACGTATGTGGGAAGGCCCGCCAGTAACCTGCGGATGATCGTGGTTTTCCTATTGCCATAATGCTGGATTCCCTCGTATAAGTGAAATATTCTTGAGCACAGTGCAAAACACCAATCGTTTGCCAGCATCCTGCAGATATATGTAGGTTTCCCAGTCTTCCCGGGTTTCTCCCACCATATTGCTGGTCGTATAAGTGAAATATTCTTGAGTACGGCATAAAACACCATTCAGATAAATGAAGAAATCATAACACCAACCAAATCAATCAAAACACCAGTCAAGTAAATATCAAAACACCGAACAAATCAATCGAACACCAATGAAATCAAAGCAATCAATCAAAACACCAATCAAATAAGTCGGTCAAAACACCAATCAGAAAAAAAACCGAAATAAATTCATATACCTGGCCTGGGTCTAACTCTACAAAGCTTACTAAAGCGTTTTTTCAGAATTTCTTTTAAATCACGTTGCCTTAATCAAGACAGGATGCCCTTTCTCAAATAAAAGAGAAATCAACATGGATTGTTTATACTTTGTGAAAGTTTTCAAAGGGTGCTGCTTTTACAGGAAAGAAAAGTTTTTGCCACAACGTTAGAAAACCGTTATCCAGGCCTCTTTATGAAAACTAGTTACACTTGGAAGACAACACGGTTTGGGTTATCGACCTTTCCTTACCATGATGTGAACCACAGGTTTGTCCCCTGCGAGGCCAGCCTGGTCGTGGTGAAACCAGCCAACCCTGGTGAAACTAGTTTTGTGGCAAAGGCAAAGGCGAGTAAGGTTTGGGTCGTCTAGGATGTCACTGTTATGAAACGTGATCACTTTTCGTAACTTTTCTCATGCATAAATCGTACCGCCTTGGTGGCGTAATGGTAAGAGCGGCCTACCTTCAGGTTGGTAGATCCGGGGTCAATCCCGGGTCGGATTATACCAAAGACTTTAAAAGCGATACTTGTTGCAGCCTTGCTTGGCGCTCGGCACTGAGAGGTGAGAACAAGAAAACAAGACTGGGCGGCCCGGTGTCAGTAATATGTGACTAAGTGGCGTGTCACGTCGTGTCTTCGGCATGATGTTCCAGTGGCGGCAGAACTTCAGCTACATTAACTCGCCCTGCCACAAGGAAAAAAAGTATGTATATGTTCTATAGGATTTGTCGTCGTCACATAACTGAAAAACTGTAAAACCCAAGCATGTTTTCATGCGTGATAAGCTGAATAGGCATTGGAACCGTCTCGCCAAAAAGTAACGCTGTTTAGGCGAGACATAAGTGGGTGCTCTGACACAAAAAAACGCTAAAAAGACGTGATCTCGTGTAGTCGCTATACCTTCGAATGTCGTGATTGTTGTAGCGACTATCGGAAATCACGTCTTTTTAGCGTTATATTGCTTTAGTTTGTGAGAACACCCTGTCATGTCTCGCCCAAGCAGCGTTAATCTCACGAGACGGCTCCAATGCCGATTCGGCGGATTTACATCAAATGAATAAATGTATTTGCGAAAAAACAAAAAGAATAATTATAATCAAATGATGCTTGGTCTGGTGTGAAGAAGTATCATAACTGTAGGGTTTGAGCGGCGACAACTTGATTTGGTATGGGGAACCATCAAATATAGGCTTTGAGCTGCCACGACGGCATGCTGTGTTTTACAAGTAAAAAATATAGTTGTAATTTAACCAACAGTTGATTGATTCTAATGGTGGAGTAACAGAGTGTGCAGTTTACTTGGCATGTGTTTATTACTTTTCTTCAACAGTTTTACATCGTAATCTGGAATGTTTCACTTTCGGCCATATTTATATATGGAGTAAACCCCTGGAAACGACCGCATCTCGACATCAGTTAGTACAAAACGTTATCTCTGAAAGTCACTTGCATGAAATCAGAGCAGCGTTCCGAGTTATATATTGCTTGCATGTATATTTAGATATTTGTACGTACGCGTCATCTACCCATAAACAAATCTTCCGTTAAATCCGTTATTTCACAGGTGACGTATTGAGTCTTCATCAATATAACGGATTAATCTGTTCCTGATAATGAATTAATCCGAAATTAATGAATTTGTTGTTTTCGTCATCCCGCAAGTAACAGATTTAATGGGAGATATTTTTAGGATAGACGGTATATTGATCTGCTAGCTTTAGACAGTGGGCTTATGTGTAGGAACGGTAGTGTATATCCACCTTTGCTGAAATTAAAGGTAACTGCACTGTCTCCATATGGTACATCTTAGCCATCTCATTTGGCTGAGGGCTGGCGTACCAATGTCGGTTTCAAACATGTTGTTGAACATGTCATTGTTTACCATTTTGTCATTCTGATCATCCTATGACACATTTCTTTTTCTTCGATAAAGATGACCATACCATAAGACGTGTGCAAAAAATAACAGTTACTGGAATGTCTTAACTAGAAAGTATTTCAATATCAGTAAGTGTTAAATAATATAATATAAATAGCATAATATAAACGGCCTAAAAACAAACATCAAAATGGACCTTGCATCAATTTCGACTATTCTTTTAGTACGCCCTGTAGCACATGGCAGCTAACACCTACTTAAAATGGTGTTCGGTACAGCTGGTAAAAAAAAATTAACAAAGATAAAATTTACTAACTCGCAGAGAAATTCAATTAACCAACGAAAAGGCCTTCGAAAGGAATTCACCATACGATGGCATCGCAACTTTATGTGCATATGATCTGATATAATCCTAAATGGATTTGAGAGTTTGTATCTACAAAACTTTTCGAAACGTAATTTGGAACACAGACCATTGAAGGTCTCATTTAAAGTAAAAGTTCATTCTTCCGATTTAGCGTGCATTTATGACCTAAAGTTTATTCCTTGATTTTCCGGCTAATCTGACGTCTATCCTTTCTCGTCCGTCTTCGTCCTCCTTTAGTTTTCCGTCTTCGTCCTCCTTTAGTTTTCCGTCCTCGTCCACCCTTCGTTTTTAGTCTTAACTTGCGTTTCATTTTCCGCGACCATTTCCTGCTCCACTGACCTTGGGCTGAGCTTGACATGCCGATAGTCGGCCGGGGTCCCATGCCGAAGAGAACTTTATTCACTGATCTGTCCATTTTATGTTCGTATATCAAACACATCTTCTGACAATTTTCTGTTAGATTTGTCTTCTCCTCTGTTGACAGTCGATACCACGCAGCTCGGGGCGAATGGATGCTCTTTCTAATAGTGCGCTGAAGTTTCAACAGGCGGCGCGACAATCGTTTGCAGGGTTTCGAGGAGAGCGTTGTGCCAACACATATCTGGAAGAACAAAATGAATAAAATCGATAAATTTTAAACAGCAAAAATGCCGGTTGCACATTTTGCCACTGGGTAACCAGACTGTGTTATGGACGTCGGGTAACGAGAGAAAAAAAGGAGATTCTGTGAGACTTCGTGATATATTCACCTCTTCCTTGACTCTTTCTCCTATCTTCACCACATGATTCAGCTGTATTTCGCACATTGTGACGTTTTTCCATAACATCGTCTTCTTAGAGGCTCGATCCATGGCAGCTGAAATATAATAAGATTTCATTTTTTTCTCTGTATTTTACTGTAGACCTGTGGTATATATGTTCAAGTGTATTTCACACACAGCGACGTCTTTTTCGGTAAAAACCAAAACCTCTTACTACCTTCCGTTACATGGCGAGACTGCATGGTGACACGAGACGGACGAGATTGTACGAGACCATACGTAACATGTATAGGTGACCTATGCGTATAACATATATACGTTGCAACATTTACATAACATTACAATTTTTAAATATAACCTTTAACACCTATAGATTTTACTCTTTTGGGGCAATTTCTGCCATAATAAAATATTTCTGCCATAACTTTGTCATTTCCAGAGAGCCGAGGTTAAGCCACAGATATTTGTTATGTTACAGATATTGTTTCTGTAAGGTTGATCTCTGCTTAGGAATGGGCCGGGACAGGGGAACTGACAATGCATTTTAAGAGTGTGAACGTTTAGTTTCAATTATTTATTTAGTTATTTGATTGGCGTTTAACGCCGTACTAAAGAATATTTCACTTATACCACGGCGACCAGCAATGTGGTGCGAGGAAACCCGAGCAGTGTCAGGGGGATACCCACGGCCATCCGCAGGTTGCTTTCGGGTCTTCCCACGTGTGACCGGAAAGGAAGCCATGCAGCGTGAGCTAGCGTTTAGTTTCAGTAAAATGTCAGAGGAAAAGTGAGTAAATCAGAGAGCAATTTCTTCAGAGGGGAAATTTCCTTCGACCCCTCGATCTCAGTGGTGAAGGGCTATAAAATGACCCGTTAGATGTCTTCCGTATATAGCAATGGTCCAAAGAACGGCTGGCATTCCATCAGGGCCATTTTAAGTTAATAGCAGCATCTTAACTATGTGAGCCATGATGTATGGTCATGATTTGACCATTTTTTTACATTTATTTCTTTCTCATGAAACTATTTTTTGATCACTTCAAAACATCTTTTTGTATCACGACCCTCATTATTATTGCTGTATACTCTGGATTTACACCATCCATGTATGGCACAAATTCAGTAATCATGCTGCATAAAACCATCCCGAGGTCCGGAACCGATGCCTTCACAACCAGTTACCTAAACGGCAGAAATATATACATATCAGTCATTCAGACCCAAATAACGATGACAGTGTTACACTTCAGCCTCTTTTTACATGACATCCCGGGGCCTCCATGGCGGCGAGGTGTTAGCGTGCTAGCGCAGCGCTATCCTCCAAGGCCTTCCCAGAAGCTGACGCCGTGGGCTCAAGCCCAGCTCATGCTCGGGCTCTTCCCAGTTTCCTCCCACTTTAATGCTGAAGGCCGTCGTACAAGTCAAATATTCTTGAGTATGGCGTAAAACTTCCATCCAAATACATCATTCAATAAATGGCATCCATGAATCTGATCTTTTCTGTCTCGTATAAAAATTATTCTTCCTGTCAAGAAAGTATACCGTCTCAAATATCATTTAAAAACAAATTAGATTCTCCTGTAACAGTTTATGATATACAAGGGTTTAGGGCGCCCTACCCGTAGTATGTTCTCCAAATGGCCACATGACATAGTTCATGTAGTAGGGGTCCATGGACAGTTTGGACAATACCCTCTGTTCGACCTCATCCATTGCCCTCTCCTCTGACTTGACCCTCTCCACAGCTTCCGAGGCCAGGGGCTGAGGGAAAATCCAGCTACGGTACTCTCGGTCTGCCGTCGATAAGCGGATGATCTGGAAAGGAAACAGCGAGAAGGTATTGGATAAAGGATTGAATGTTTAAATTATATAGGCGGGCGGTTTGCCAAGGAAAAGCGCATAGGAATTCCTAAATGCCTAAATGAGTCATAGAGGCGGATCTGGCCTTGGGCAATAACCCAGACGTATTCCACAGCCACTTTCTCATTGAAAATGGCTTAACATTGTATCAGAATTGTGTCGCAATCAGAAGGAAAACAGCTGATTTTACACTACTTGTACATCGTACACTTGTGACGTCACAGCGGAAACAGATGCCTTCTTGGTGCATCTTGCCCTTGATTGGTTAAAATTGAGGGCCTGGCGACCCGTTCGATTTTCCAGTCGTAGATTTTTTTTTTTCCATTGAACTGCGATATCTTGGTTATCCTATACATCACAAAAATATAAAGTGACGTGTTTTGAACTAAAAATGGGACTCTTTACCCATACATATACACATGTCTAGTGTTGTCTTTTCTTTTCATCATGCATTGTTTCCGAGCGGCTTGCTAAGCATGATAAGGGTTTGTCTGGAGAAGAATAAAAAACGATCATGTTTCACAAGGTCAGACTGTGTATCTCAGTGATTACAGAAACCTGAAACGTCAGCCTGGTACATATGTCTGTATAGCCAACCAGAATCACCAACAGGTTTCTAGTTACAGGTGCAGAGAGACTGGCAGATCTTGAACGACGTCTACACTAAATGTAGTCGACATATTCGGCAACGTAGTCATGCCGGCGGGACTACTTTTGTACCCCCATTGAATACACAGAATCTGCAGCTTAAAGTATCGTGTTGAATGATTTGACTACTACGTTTCCTGAAACCTTTATGTGTATTTCATGTTTTAGCTCATTGATTTCAGATTACATATAATTGTAAAGAATGATTATTTGGTGTTTTTGTGATTTTTCACATACAAGACGGGGATCAGGAAACCGGATTGCCCGGAGTAACGCACCACCCTTTGCCGGACACCCTCGCTAAAATTCGTAGCCATAAACCGGGTTTCCAACAGGCGATCTCATTGGCCAAGGGCCAGATAGTCACAGCAAGAAAGCTGTGGCTTTAGTCATCTGAGTGCAATTTACTGCATGCTTACTTATGTAGTTTCCTCTCATCATTGCTGTCCGTCGTCGTATAAGTGAAATATTCTTGAGTATGGCCCTGAAACCATGGTATCAAAAAGCAAATATAACAGGATATCGAGCACCACACGAGTACCACATTTACCTTGACCCTCTCTAGGTTATGTGAAGAGGTTTCAAGCAATGTCTCCAACTGGTCGGACAGTTTGTCTGTTGTAAACTCAATTTTCTTTGAGCTCTTCCCGTCAGCTTCCGTCTTGTAAGTCAGTGAGACCAGAATCATCTCTTCTGACCCATACGTAATGTATTTTGGATAAAAGTTGGGTTCTCCGTCTTGACGGGAAGTACCGCCATCTTGGTGTGAACTTGACCCAAGCAGCACCATGCCTCGTCTATAGGTGCCGAACATGGCTCGATTGTAGGTTGCGTCATCGAAGGCAATGGATTTAGCAATATCAACCTGAAATACATAAAAAGAAATATTCTGCAAACCTTTATATACTTTCGTCTGTTTCTGAAATTGTCTCCTTGCTGTGCAGAGCTAGTTTGAATACAATGTATCATTGTGATTTTTTTTTCCTTCAGAATATTGAATTTATTAACTTCATTCTACTCACTGTAGATGAGAGGTCTCATGAGTGCATATTGCTGATGGCTTGGTATAATAATCCTGATCCTAAGCATGTGGTAACCAATGAAATGGAAAGCATTTCCCGCCTAAAATAGACCCAATTCATGTTCAAGCTGTGTGCTCTATTATTCAATCCTGCCGTTGCGGTGATGTTTTTCGCGAGGCAACTACATGTTAACGCATTACGCATTAATTGTAAGATAACAATAATCAGTTTACTTAATACAAAACGCTATATGATGACAAAAGTTGTAGTACTACCAGTTGCATGGAATAGACGTCTATGCTTCTTAGCAATTATTAATGGCCAATCCAGCTTGTACCTATGAATGAAACATTCTACACTGACCGTGATACACTCGGAGTTGTAGAGCAGCCCGAGCCTGGAGACAGAGTTGCCGTCACAGAGGCCGAGATGAGAGAAGAGATCGTTGGCTGACTTGACCTCCATTACACTCTCGTGGACAATCTCGCTGGCCTGGAAATTCTCCGGGCCGTCCTTCTTAAGATGGCTGTAGTGGCAGACACACAAAAGTTTTAGCGAAGAGAATCTTTATGCCAGAGATTTCTACCAAAATTCGGCTCCGGAAGTTAAGTGAGGTTAACATTTAGTCTTACAGAATATCCCTGGTCATGGGTTTCCCCCGGTATCTGCCCGGTTTCCTCCCACACCATAATGCTGGTTGTCGTCGAATAGGTGAAATAGTTTTGAGTACGACGTAAAACACCAATTATATAAATAAATTTAAAAAAAAATAAAAAAATAAATAATATCGCAATGTATTATTTGTTAAAGCTTCATTAATTTAAAACACCATGGTCCCCTGTAAGCAATTCTTAAAATGTGCCCATGGTGAAGGAAGTAAGAAGGAAACTATATATATAAAAGTTCAAAGATTCAAAGATTATATAACATGCATATTATAATACCAAAAACTGTTCAGGATGATGAAACTTAATTTTTTTGCTTCACTTGGCCCTTTACGTCGTTCCCACTTTTTAATGACCTTTTCCGGCTTCTTCGGCTGTACGTGGAAGGTCTGTCAGCAACCTGCAGATGGTCTTGGGTTTCCCTCGGGTTCTGCTAGGTTTCCTCAAACCATAATGCTGGCCGTCGTCGTATAAGTGAAATATTCTTGAGTACGGCGTAAAACAACAAATAAATAAGTCCCCATGATATCAATCATGAAATCACTGCGAATTACATAAGATATTCTATGCCGCATCTGAATGAAAAACCTTTCCCGCCTATAAACATTCAGCCCAAAGCTGTTCTGTGTCTCGTTCTCTAAAAAAGCAGATGTGTATGTTTTGTACACATTAGTTTGTGTGGCTCGTTAGGTAAACAAAATGCCAGGGAAACATTGATGTTCCTGTGCACGTTTGTTTCAATTAATGTCTACCTGTGGTATACATCTTGTGTACATTTTGTACACAATTGCTTTTAATAGACAGTTCATTCCTGTTTTTGCGGTAAAGATTTGTGATCAAACTGGTAATGTAGTGTGCTCATGTATGTCTAGAGAACAATGGACAACCCGGGCCGCCATTGCATGGAAGGGCCTTCGCTTTGACTGATGGTTAACTTGCAAATAAAGTGCAAAAAAAAAAAAAAACAACAACTTTTCTTGGGCCAGCACAAAACATTCTTCTCGCCCGTTTTACGTCGTATTGAAACTTTCCGATTTACTAATGGTGTAAAGTTTGATGGACCAGAGGGGAAAATATGCCGCTGATATTTGGATTGTTAGCGAAATTCCACATGCATCAAGCTCAAATTACCGGCCGGATGTTCATTTGGATGGCTTCACTTTCACTGCTGATCACCTTAATTATGCTATATATCTTGCAGCAAATCGTGATAATGTCATGTACAGGCTATTACACTGGCAATCATGGAATTAACCGTAGTTTACCAAGAGTGGGTGTATACTAATATTAAGTGGCGAGCTGATACGATTTTTATTTCAAAACTCCAATATTTGTTCTTCTCATGGGAATTGTGGAATTATTTACTGGCCTATTTAAGGGGGCATCGTCGGAAGAGATAGAACAGTTTTTGTAGCGCCTGATTTGTTAATTTATATGATTGGTGTTTTATGCCGTGCTCAAGAATTTCACTCCCATTTACACGACGGCCGCCACCATTATGGAGGAAGGCTATCCATCCGCAGGCAGCTGGTACTGTACGGTTATTTGGCTCGTACAGTAGAACGCGTATGGCTAGTTATATGTGGGCTCCTAAAAGATGAAGCAGTCGGGACTTACCAATTCCTAGTCTTTGTGTATTTCCCATCCGCTGAAGGTTTGGATACATCTGCGCATTCTCCAAGATGAACGTAATGGCCGAACTTCCGATAAAAATCAAACGCCAATATATCAAGCTGTTCCCTGCAAAACAGGAAACTTTTCATTAAAAATTGAACGATGAAGTTCTAAACAGACTTGCGTACAGAAGAATTTCGTATATCTTTATCTGTAAGTTTGAGACTCTTTGAGTTTTAGATGGTGACAAGCTGAGAAAAGTTCTCAAACCACCAAAGAACTAAGGAAGTATATAAAATAAAAAAATGGGGACGGATTCATGCAAAGAGAAGCAGTCATCAGTTTTCGAAGATGACGAAAAGATGCAACAAACGTTCTATAGGCGGATGAATAGAATCAATATCCAAATCGTGCACCATTCTAGTATGCACGGCATCGTGAATCAAATATGTGTCTCAGTTGCACTTGAATTGCATCTGCATCGTCATATATCTAACGTGGCGACCATGCTCAACTCGATGAACATACTGCCTCTATAGCCCAAATCGAGATTATACACAATTCTCCCCGAGATTCTGACACTCCGTCCGTATTTACCAACAAGAGATATGTACTCATTGTACAATTTAAGAAACTTACGGTGAAGGAGTTTGATGAAACATCCTTGACACATTAGATTTGGGGGCCATAACTTGTCACAATGATTGAAATCATCACACTACTTACAGAATCTAAGAAAAGCTACAAGGCGAGATATGTATCCGCCATAAACAGGACCCTTCGGTATATTGCTATCCAAGTTCTCGTACATGTATAATAAGCATATGGGGAATAGGTTGCCAGTTTGCCCACAAATCGTCATCGTAAGTGCAGCAAAAATGAAAAAAATGAAGTTATGGTGTGTGAAAGACCATTGAAAATGTGTCTGAAAATGCCTAGAATGAGTTTTTTACAGCTTCTTTCCACCCAGTTAAACGTAGACAAGGTTTTGATTATAGTGTGGGTTTCATATACCATATTTATAATCAAAAAATTTTTGTACATCTTTATGTTTAATTTGGTGAAAAAAATCTGAAACTTCAGTAAAGGTATTTTCAGATACATTTTCTAATGGTCTTTTTACTCACCATAACTTCATTTTTGTGTGGTCTTTCCCTTTAAGCGGGAAAGAATCCTTATTCACCATCTCTAGTTATTCTCATTTATTCCTGCATTTGGTTTGTCCATTGCGGTGCATGACTGAGCATCGATCCGTATAATAAGCTGAAACCACAGGGTCATTCTCGTCTCGGATCATACCTAATATTTTGAAATTTTAACCTCCTTTTCACCTCCTCGTCTGACCGTCAAAGGATGGGATTGGCAAAATACTGTTACGGAGTGATACGTCTTATCTAGTCTGTTGATAGATAAATATGTCAGTATATACTGGGACTGGGTTGCCACATGAAGGCACCGTCTTGACATGACGGAAAATCATGTTGGACGTAAGATAAACCCCAAGCAAACAATCAAAGAAATCATTTATTTGATTTGTGTCTTACGGCGCCATTCATTTTTTCGTTCCGGGTATATATGAGGTTAAGTTAAGACTGTAAGGGGGGAGGGACTAACTCAGTCGGATCCCGGAAGTAATTCCGCACCTTGGAGAGTTGGTCTACTTGACAAGTTTTTGCGAAGTCATTGTGACCAGTGCACGGGATTTTGAGTACAGGTTGACAGGATTCCGTTGCGGTATAGACAGGCGTATATAAAAATGTTTTATATGTACTCGATACACGCCGTACATTGAACTTTTTGTCTCGGCTTGTAAGTTTAGTAGCAATGCATGGACTCCAGTCGTCCTGGCCATAGTCAGGTTTCAAAGAATCCCATACCCTACAGCAATGGCACAGATATAAGATTAATATATACCGTAAAATTTCGTTCATGACTTATTTTCTTATTTTATCTGATTCTGAAAATTCTGTTCATTTTAGAAGTTGTTTTGAGGTTTATTTGGGATGTATGATAATCCCCTTATAGAAAAATGTAAGATTCAACACCAGAAATAATATGTTGTTACATTTATTTGCCTCTAAAGATGAACTTTTTTGGGGCAGGAGTTTCAGGTCATTTACTGTAGGTTTTCGAGAGGCCATGCAGCCGGGTATAATTTCTTTCCTGATGGTATAAATTTCACAGCCCACCACTATCCTGGAATACGACTGGCTGAAGTTATCAGTCATACACGCCAGGTTGTCCCACAAAAAGACGTAGGCCCGCCTCTGCGTATGGGCGAGGCGACGAATTATAATGACATAATACCGCATCAAGCCCAGAGGTAACGTTCTAATGTTTGTGGTGTAATGTCCCCAGGCTAAACCCACAGAAAACAAGTGAAGCCTAATAATGTGCTTTAACCACGAATTCCTGCACATTTGATTCATTAAATATCTGAGACATGAAGAACCACAGTATTTAAAAAAGTCTACCCAGATATTAATGAAACAAAAGAATTAATGAAGTATAAATCATGTGTCACAGTCTTACGTTACATTAACAAGGAATATATGGGGAGTGGTCTTAAATTTTATCATAATGGAGATAAGTATTACGCGTTGGAGAAAATATTTATCAACTGTAAATATACTGCATGGCGACATGTATACAATTACCTGTACGCCAGTGTCTTCCTGACAGCCACAACGGCCAACTGTAATCTCATTTAAGTAAAACACTATTCAAGGGACAAACAATTTCCAGTTATACATTATAACATAAAGCTTAAAAAGTTTAACGAGGTTAATCGACCTCAGGGCAATTAGTAGAAATTTGACTCAGTGATACAGCATGTTCTAGGTTTTCTCGTCCTGAATAATTTATACCCGATGGGTTAGAAACGGAGTACATAAATATGGCCAATGCTTTATACGTAGTGTGAACATTATTATTTCCATTTAAGGGACATACAGGCACGTCAAAGCCGTGTTTTGACCAAAAGTGAGCCTGCAGATGCAAAGGGGCACACAGACGAATGTTAAAGCCGTGTTTTCATTAAAAGCCAGTCGGCAGGCAAAGGAACACGTAGACGAGTTTTTAAAGCCCTGTTTTAACCAAAGCCAGTCGGCAGGAAAAGGTACACACAGACGAACGTTAAAGCCGTGTTTTGACCAAAAGTCAGCCTGTACAGACAAAAGAACACATAGACGAATGTTAAAGCCGAGTTTTGATCAAAAGCCAGTCTGTAGGCAAAGGAACACACAGACGACTGCTAAAGCCGTGATTTGACCAAAAGTCAACCCATATAAGGGGGGGGGAACACACTTGTAGGTGAATGTTAAAAGCGTTGCAATAAACAAAGCCATAACTATGAGGCCAAGGATATATATATATATATATATATATATATATATACATCTAGAACGCACACGAAAACATTAACACGTGATCACTGCCTGAGATTAACGCCAATTGTTCTGGATCCCAAGAGGGCTGCCGTGGACGATAAACTTATGTATGTGTGTGTGTGTGCTTTGGTTTTACGTCGTACTCAACAACTTTACAGTCATTTGACGACGAGGAGTCCTTAGAATGTAGATATGCTGTGTCTCCTTGTGGCAGGGCGAGTTCATGTCGCCAAAGTGCTGCCGTCACTGTATGCAGCATCATTCCGAAGACACTAGACATAGCATCACATTATACTTACAAAGGGCTGACCAATTATATTTCCTTGCTCAAACCTATTAGTGCCAAGATATGCAGCGACAAGTACCATTTTTAAAGTCTCGGAAAATATGACCCTGGATTGATCCCGGATATCCCGACCTTCAGGCCGACACTCTAACACCAGACCACCGCAGCGGTCCTTAAACTCAAGAACATAGCTTATACTCCCATGCTCCATTTGGCGGCACTCTTTTCTGTCTGCAAAATTATACTGGGCTTCAACTGACGTTCATCATACAGGTTGTTATCAGGGCACTGCTCAGATTAGCCTAAACGCGATGTTAGAGCCCTTGGGCAAAGATCTGGTTATGAATTGGCCACGATTTACGTCTCGGATCAAATCACGCCTTCACAAGCTTAGTGTTTCGGGAGCTGGTGCGGAATGTAAACAATTCGGTCAAACGGGGTTAACGAAACCTGTCCGAGCTACATTGTTTTGCCTTATTTTCCCATTCAATGGAACACAGCCACTGACATGGCTGTATGTCTCCATACACTAAACTATGCACACATATATTTACAAATAATTGATGTTTATATTTGATGCGTTTCACAAGCTCCCTATTTTGACTGTAAAATGACCAACGCCCGACGTGTGTAATGGGAGATTAAACTTCAAGCAAACGTTTTCAGTAAATAAACACATGTATTTAAGTATTAAACATAAGTATCTAAAACATGTACACAGGCCTATAATATAATGCTATAATCTCCAAGTGTTTAACATCTTATGCATAAAAGTGTTTATAAGTTAAACATCAAAATTTACAATGTACAGTTATTTTTCGTTCAACGCAACTTGAATACACCATGTTACGTGTGTGTGTTCATCGAGTACATCGAGGAATCAGTTATTTCAATGCGAAAATTATGCAGATATGCATACCGGTAAGCATATAACAAGTCAATAAAGGTAGTGAGGCGTAGAAAGTACACATCTAGGCTATACATGTAACAGCATTCGTGTACAGCTACAGATGTTATATAGCTACCCAAACTGTGTGCCGATAGCGCAAATTTAAGTGCTGTAGTCATTCACTCCGAACTTCGTATACATGTACCTGAACAAGCCAGATCAGAGTCTCTGTCCCCCAGGATCTCCCAGGCTGCAGTCGTATCGGACCAGGGGACATAACGCTAATTCACATCAGTTGTATTCTGGTTGTCCGCATTGAGATTCAGAGCGGGGTTATTTAACATAGGAACATGTGTCGTCTCTGATAAAAACGTGACCAAAAATTGTGCATGATTCAAAGACTATATTGCAAAAGCATAGATACTCCGAGAAACTGAGAAGTGTCATGTTTGACGTTTTAATATTTCGACAAAATTATGTTTGTAACCTTCAGGAATCAAGTGTTCCTAGTTGAAGATGACAAATAACATTTTGTCGAAACATTGAAATGTCGAACATGCGACTTCCCATTTTTTCGCAGTATCTATGCTTTTGCATTGTGCTAAGTTTATTGGTGAATCAACAAGATCAAAGAATATATGTTCACTCGATATATTCTATGTATTGATCGATGACATTAATGCAGTTATTCATTAACATTTTCTGCAAAGTTTTCCCCCGCCAATTCCTATAGCTTCTACTCTATATCTGGCTCGATCTAATCATACTGTACAGCTTAACTGAAGCTCAAAACCTGACATACATGCAATACATACACACCATATCCACAATTGAGCAGAATTGTAGCCTACATTCTATAAATAAACAGAAACCAAAAATATCTTTGAAATGTTAAATTCTGCGTATCACTATATACACATCATATAACGACGATATAATGAAAAACATAATGTTTATTATCAGTGTTTGTTGTTTCACGTCGCACTCGACATTCTTTCGGTCAAACCAGGTGGGCACTATGTACGCCTCTCTATGGCACTTAGTCATTTTCCATATAACTGACCATGCTAAGACTTTGTGTTGTAACTTCGCCCCAACAGGGCAACGGCCAGCAAGCAGTCTGCAGTATTGCGAAAGCAAAACTTATATTCCTCCGGTTTGTGTCACCGGTATAACACACACACACACACACACACACATACATACACACACACATATATATATATATATATATATTGATTTTGTTCGAAATGGACGAAACAAACCAAAACTTGGCCTGTAAGCCGTCCGGTTGAAGCCATGTATTAAGTTTCAATTCAGAGTAGTGCATAACGACCGTAATTTTGTCAAACATAGAAAGAAACTGAAACTTGGAAAACATAGACAGAAACGTAATTTCCTATATACCCCTTCAACTTCGTGTATAGCCTATATCTACAGAATATGTAATGTATAAAGATCTCCTTGTAGACACTAAGGGTGTCACTGGCTTTATATATTTCTTGTAGGGCTTACTGGCCGCTTTTACCTACATGTATATTGATTTAGATATAAGTAGCTTTTCAATATACATATATGTCAATATACATTGAGTATACAGTCCAAAATCTGGGCTGTGTTGAGCAGTTTGCAAAACGTGATGCGACTGCAATAGAAGGCCAGAGTAGTTGGCATATAATATATATTGCAGAAATTCCAAATAATGCAACACATAAGCAATAATGAAAAAATGAATAATACTGCTATTATCTCGCCTAGATATACTTACCCATGTATAAAGGGATGAATTCCGCCAAGGAAGAGAAACAATAGGACTTTCTCCATAGTTGTTGTTTTGTTTGTATATGGCAATCTTTGGGCCTGCGCACCTATAACAGGCATAGAGATATACGCAGAGACTATAACTTTAGGCTAAACAAGCCCCAGCGAGCACGTGTTAATTCCTGCTTTCCGTATACTTTGACAGCTTTTATATGTGTGAATGACTCATCTACGATTTGTTGCCTGACCTGGACAACAGTTGTACTGTACGCCGTTCTGTGGAGTGGGACTGTTTTTACAGCTATCGTCATCTCCCAAAACGGGGCGCGGAACTGATAACCCTGTCACATTGCGCGGGTCAGTCAAACAGCGCTTTGTTACATGCGTGCCCCGCGTGGAGGTTGATATCAATAATGCGCTATGCGGACAGGTCTTGTAGGGCCTAATCAACGGTAGGTTCGGTAAGGCAAGGCAACCACCGTTATCAAAGCAGCGTGAAAATGTGTCAAGACGCCCGATGTGACTCTAATTAAAAGCTGACAAAAATGTTGTAAAGTGGTTGAAGACAAACAGATATTTGACAATAGATTTCGTGCAAACGTGTGGTTTTATATCCGCCGACGCGTAATAGGATCGGTAGGCATATCATTACACGACTGGGTCTCCATTGTACTGAGTGTATATACATGTACGTCATACAAATTAAATTAAGCATTGCTCGCATATAGAAACCTGTCTGAACAAATCCCCAATTGTTATGAAGACGTGTCTAAAGCAAGCAACGCAATTCACGTTCGATTGCATGCGTCAATACAGACGCCACCCACTCATGCAGCACTCTTCGTAATTATAGATGGCTGCCTCTGTAGCTCAGTTGGTTAGCGCTCTAGCGCAGCGTAATGATCCAGAAGCCTCCCTCCAATGCAGTCGCTGTGAGTTCAAGCCCAGCTCATGCTAGCTTCCTCTCCGGTCCTACGTGGGAAGGTCTGCCAGCAACCTGAGGATGGTCTTGTGTTTCCCCTGAGCTCTGTCTGGTTTCCACCCACCATAATGCCGGCCACCGTAGTATACGTGAAATATTCTTGAGTACGGAGTAAAACGCCAATCAAATAAATACAACCTGTTGGCAGTGACACATCTGTGAAATGACACAAGGGCTTTCCCCAGTGTTCGGTTGAAGCTGTTATATAACGGGGCTAGCCGATGCCATAGGCCAGCAAGAAAGTATTCGTCACCAACCATGAGAGTCAACTGTGTCATCTCTTCCCATAAGATCTATAAGAAGTTGAACGTGAAATAAATTTATATTGCGAATTATATCGTGAATACACGGCTGTGACTTAGTCTGACGTTTTAATATTAAGGTGAACTGATAGGTGTCTTTGCCGACAATATAACTGTTCGATATGCGGATTGGTAATGTTGGCACCTTTTAGATATTTTTGGCTGCATTCAGCTTTCACTGGAAGGATGTACCATCCGTCGCAAATGACATTCGTATAGCAGCCCTCAACCATAAGGAAAGTATCGCGTCAAATAAAGCAAGATCAATTTCTGAAACAACTTTCAACATAAAGAACCAAAGAACTATGAAAGTATTTAATGTACGGACTTTGGACCAACCAATGGAGAGAGAAGCAGTCAACAGCTTCCAGTCCTGACACACTGGAGTGTTCTAGAGAAATGAATTGAAACAGTGATGAAATCGTTCACATCGAACGATACAATCTGTACATCGATCAAGACAAACCTGCCTTTTCGTTTATGGAAAGTGTGACTTTGATGTAATAAGTGGCTTCAAAATTTTGTATCCGCGAGTGCGCTACCTACCTTTCATAATTCGTAATTAAGAATACTAGAGCCCGTCGCGAGCAGAATTACACTTTTTGCCTTCTGCAGCCCAAAATATTGATCAAATATGGCCATACGTATATACATTTTGAAAGGTAAACTACTGCTGATCGAAAAGAAGGTCTTGAAATTTACCCAACCTAATTTTAATCAAAAGAGAAAGTCTGCAATAAAATCAGAGCTGTTTTCCAAAATGCCATTTTTTTCAAAATTTTTCGGGTTTTTTGGCCCAAGTGGATAATTCTGTATGTAAACTAAAAAATAGTCCCACGGATTTTTAATATTCATCTTCTATTGTTATGAGTGAGCCTTTAAAGTTAAAACTTTCAAAATGTTTTTCAATTCTTGAATAATTGATGTTCTTTTACTAATATCTTTAAAACTAGAAAAGACATCAAAAATTTGTGGAATAATTTTTAGCTTATGTATTTAGAAACATGTGTACCAAGTTTCGGATCATTATGTTGAAAAATAAGGGAGAAATAAAAGTATTTCACCACACAACCCTCTCAAAAAAAGGGAGAAATAAAAGTATTTCACCACACAACCCTCTCAAAAAAGGCAGAAATAAAAGTAGTTCACCACACAACCCTCTCAAAAAAGGGAGAAATAAAAGTATTTCACAACACAACCCTCTCAAAAAATGAAAAGGGAGAAAAAGGCCAAAATGCCTGTAGGAGCATTATATTTGACAAAATTCGTCATGAATTCGTTTGTAAATTAATTTTAGTCAATAATTGTCTCGGCTCCTTTTAAAATGTAAACATATCAAGTTACTGATGTTAAATTTGTGTTTTAATCTTGACAATTCTGGGTAAAACCTGCTAGAATGTGTTTCTACAAACCCCTGCCCCAGTGGCATCCCGGTGGGGTGATTAAGGCGGTTGTATTAGTTAATCGGTCTGCTTGAGCAGCCTGCAGAAGCAGCTGTGCACAGTTTGTAGCAGGAGGCTATAATTACCGAAGGCATGTCTGTTCACGGCAAGTAACCAACACCCCCAAACCCAGTGAGGCAATCCCCCTAATAAGAGGGAAGAGAAAAACAAACATGTCTGCCTTGGTTCACAACATGTTATACTTTTTGTCCTTCTCACGTACGGCTGAAGAGGAAGCCAGCATGAGCTGGACTTGAACTCACAACAACGGCATTGGCGGGAGGCTTTATGGGTCATTGCGGTGCGCTAGCGCTAACCGACGGAGTCACGGAAGCCCCCCAAGAGTGTATAGGTATTCCGATATATACAAATGTTAACTCCCTGGTGACCTGGCCTTGTGCCTGTACAAATACCACAACGGTTTCCTATCATACTCATTATACAAGAGGGACAGTTTCAATTTCCATGAGGCCTGCGTGGCAGAAGAGTTTAGGGCATTATTGAGGGTGGTGCCTTTCACATGTTCGATCACTTTGAATTCAAACCAAGCTGATGCTGGCTTCCTTTCCCGCCGTACGTGAGAAGGTCTGCCAGCAACCTACGGATGGTGGTGGCTTTTCCCTGCCCGTTTTCGTCCTGGTATAATGCTGGCCGCCGTCCTATAAGTGAAATATTCCCGAGCACGACGCAAAACACCAATGAAATCAATCAATCAATCAATCAATCAGTCAATGTTGATATCATAGGTTCTCTTTGCGTGGACATCGATATACCGAAAGATCTTGCATACGACATGTGACATTTGTTAGATCCTGTGGTGTGAGAAGATTTTAAGTAAATCACGGATTATTACTGTACAACCATTACTGTTATTACTATGTGTTCCATCAAACGCCTTCACTCTAAGTATCTTAAGTTCTACAACGAGCACACGTTCTTTACAAGTTCATACAGACGGAGTGTAAAGACTCTGTAGCACCTTGCTTCATAACTCGGGACTGGGGACATTATATTAATAGTGTTGCATACCATTGTTATGTTGGACATAAAAACAGTTGCAATCAGTTGCAAGCCCAAATGATATATTTATAGCAGAGCTCCGAGGAAACCTACGACCATCCGCAGGTTGCTACCGGACCTCCGCACGTACGCTCACAGAGGAACCCGGCATGAGCTGGACTTGAACTCACAGCCACTGTATTGGTGACCTGGGTCATTGCGCCGCTCTGGCGAACTAACCCCTCCGCCTCGGAGTGAGTCTCTAAATGTACTGCATGTATGATCCGAGGAATAGGACAGTCTCTCAGTGTACTGCATGTATGATCCAGGTAATACGACAGTCTCTCAATGTACTGCATGTACGATCCAGGGAATAGGGCAATCTCTCTGTATGCTGCGTGTATGATCCAGGAAATAGGACAGTCCCCCTGTGTGCCTTGATCGAGGGAATATTTCAGTAGGCCCATATTTCGTCGGATAATAAGTTGTTGAAATTGCGGACAAAATTTCGCCGTTATGTATTTTGAAGGACGTAACCTGTTGTAAATAATTATAATCACTCTATGTCAGTGTTAATCAAATGTTTATTTACCGATCTATGCAAGGTGGTGACGAGCTTCAGATAACTACACTCACGATAATAATCGGACATAAATTTGATCCCCAGGAGATTTCCTTCAGCATCAGCTACACGATTTTGTTATGTCGCGTACTGAAAGTTTTGAGAACTTTGAAAGCTATACTTTAATTTATTTCAGATTTTTAATATGATAATTGAAATGTAATTTATCTGACAAATACTGAACGTGTTTCTCCAAAGTGTACAGCCCCAAAGCTTTTAAGTTGTCCTTATCTTATCGCAAAGGATCTTCTTGATCTGTTTAAAGGAAAATTGCAATGCTAAAAAGTGTTTATTATATTTATTTCTATTAAAATACTCTCAAAGCTAATCGATAAGGCTTCAAGATCATTTAATGTATTCAAGATCAAATGTGTCTAAAGTTCTCTTTAACATACTCTCAAAGGCAATCTGTAAGATTTCACAGAAATTCCGCAATCTAAAACATCAGTTTTGAGTCAGGTGCCTCTAAGATAAGATCAACATGTTCTCCACTCGATATGACTCAAAATATTGCCAACGTGAGTTTAAATCACAACCATTCATTTATTTTCTCTCAGGTATCGCGACATCAGGCAATCTTCAAGACTAAGAAGGCTTTTGAAACGATGATTTCACGTGTCTGTTTTTCAGGTTGGATAGATTCAAATTCAAAATGGTACACTATGAAAAAGAAAAGTGCAACCGTACAACAGATGTTCGGGTTCAGTTTTAAAAGAAGTGCCCAAATCGACTGCAAAGTCATTCTCATGAAGAAGTTCTTAAACAGGTGACGTGAAAAGACAGATTGAGATATTCTTTTGCGCACAAAGACTGTGGTTGTGAATGTTGTCGTGTCTTTTAAAAGAACAAAGTATTTATTATCTATTTATTTATTTATTCATTTATTCATTTATTTATTCATTTATTTATTTATTTGATTGGTATTTTACGCTATACTCAAAATATCTAACATATACGGTGGCGGCTAGTATTATGAGGTGAGGAAATCCACGACCAACTACAAGTTGCTGGCATACCCGCCCACGTATTCCGCCGGAGAGGAAACCAAATAGAGCTGAATTTGAACTCACTGGTGAGGGGCTCCTTGGTCAATGCACTGTACCCGTATGCTAACGACTAGGCCACTATTATATATTTTTGTCTCCATTTACAAACACTGAACCCTGCCTTCGTTTGTGTATGTTTACAAAAACTGTGTTCATGATTGCTTTGTCTTCTGAAGTGAAGAAAAACACGTCTGAAAATTTGTTGAACAGTTCTTCCTTCATTTACATACACCCCACAATCTGACACCACTGAAGCTTACACTGAATTGTCTTTCGTTCTGTTTGCAGTGGATGAAATTTAAAGCCATGGCGGGAATCCTTGGTTTGGTTTTCCTGCACGTTATCAGCGGTATGTTGATATTCTTTCCTCTTTATTTCTTGGTGTATTCCGTCTATTTTTTTGATTTTCTTGGCTTCTTTCTCCAGCTGACTGAATTGGAAACAATGTGCACCATTTAAAACCAAGCCTTTTACGTACTAAAGTGCTTTAAAATAGAAATTTAGGCATCTTCGGGTTTAACATGATGTTTGTCTTGTAACTTAACCGTTACCCCAACATGTTCAAAGTTCTTTTCAACAGAAAATGTTGCTTTGTAAAAAAAAAGTTTATTGTACTTGGGTTATCGAGAATGTTCCATTCTAACGTCGGTGATCAGGATTTTTAATTGGATGAAGCTGGGAATAGTTGGGAAAAGGCTAACTCTCCTCCCTGCAGGTTATCCGACATACCCGCTGTCGTGTAGTCACAACATAACCATCCAAGTTGTACTCGAACACGCTACTTCATTGGCCAGCATGAAGCAGTATTTGTACTACTGTAACTTAAATGATCAGTAGAACTTATAGTTAACACAAAACTCCTTCGTGTTGTAGCGTCACTACTGGGAGTAAATGGACAACGTTCAGGCGAGTACATGATTCAATCTTAATATTGCTTTCTTCTGTCAATGTGATCTACATTTTGACAATTTGTTTTGATTGAAAGCTTATTAAAATGTGTGGGTCCGTTGATAGTTTTGAAGTGGAAGACGGTCGGTGCCCAGCGGACTACCACTGTGGCATTTGTTGCGTAAGGTCTGACGATTTCAGTCAACGCCGCGAGTTAGTGTTGGGAAGACTATTGTTAATTATATACGATCAAACGCATTCGGTCTAATTCGTAGATTTTATACTGAGTAAATTTGTATTGTCGGTAAATATGTCCGTAATATCCGGGACTCGTAATTGTTTAATTCTGCTCAAACCAACGCTATATGCACATTGTGTTGATTGCGATGGCCACGTTGGATATATGAACAGATTCAGTCACAGCGCAACGGACATAAATATTGTGATCAACGACAACCGTATATACTAGCATGGTACCTGATTTGGACACTGATTTAATTCAACTTCATTGAAGATTTCTTAAGTGTTTCCGTCATCATTATCAAGTTGTTGACTCCTTCTCTTGGCATGAACCAGTCATATTTTTCAACTGTATGTACTTAGTTCTTCGGTGGTTTGTGTTGAACGTCGTTTTAAATTGTGCTTCAGTTTAGTAATCCGGGCGATATATGGTTCGTAGTGTAACAATGTCTGTTTCAAGATTTAGCAGCGTTTTCATATGTTCATGTCTCTGGTTAAGTATTATTGTAGTCTAGCAGCTTGGACTTTATATCAACGTCTTTTGGGATGCTGGCATTTATCATTTAAGGCTCGTTGGCCTGTATAGTAACATATAATTCATCTATGATATAAAGTGGTTGAATTGATCTCCTTGGCTCAAGTGGTTATCGTGGTAGTGCAGCACAGTTATAAAAAAACTCAGGAGACTCAGCGCGGTCCCTGCGAGTTCAAGTCCAGTTAAGAGTGTTTTTTTTATCATTGACAATTTCTCACTTGGCACCTGAAGTTACAAGTGTTTCCCCAGATCTCTATAAATTGTTATCGTAAGTTGTGGTCAAAACTGCTGAAGGCGCGGTGTACATATCAGGCTTTATCTGTCTTTTGTTGATCACCCAAATATATTTTTATGAGTTCAACGCATAGCATTATTCTGACCTTTGATATAGATTCCTTTTGTAACAACATATGCCGTCGACAGGTTGTTCAAGTGGCTGGCAGAGTTTCGGGGGCAAATGTTACCGGTACTTTAATCAGGCGTTATCTTACTGGGACGCCTACGTATCCTGTACGACTGAGCAAGGACACCTGGTCTCCATTCTGTCGGAAGCTGAAGAAGCTTTTATTCGCGACAGGTGAGTGATCCCAGTATAACTTTGATGTATTTATGATATGACCGCCTTAAGGGAGCACGGGATGAGAACTGCCATAAACATGAGTTTCTGTCATATATGTGTGCTATGTATAAGATGGACTCTGAGGGTCGTCCACCAATGTGGTCTGCAGATCTGTGTGTCACTTTTGAGCAGACTTTGCCAGTAACTTGCCGCTGGCCGGTGGTTTACCCAGAGCAGTCCGTTTGCCCTGACGCATAAAACACACGCCATCGTTTAAGTTACTGAGTATGGCGATAAAACAATGAAATATAAAAATAAAACTAAATAAATAAAGACAGTCCTCATACATATGGAAAAAATAATTTGGCCAAAAGAATGCAGTGCCGCCCGACTCCGCTATGTAAGTATATATAAAACAAGATGGGAACTATACATCTCGACTTCCTATCCAGTCGTAAGTTGGAAAGTCTGCCAGAAACCTGCAGATGGTCAAGGGTTCCTCGGTTCTCTGACCTAGTTTCCTCCCATCTACTATGCTGACTTCCGACTATCAGTGAAAGATTCCCGAATACGTCGTATAGCACGTAGAAAATAAATGTATATAACACCAATTCAAGTAGATCACAAGAAAGACTCGGTTATAAACATTGACGTTTTGATAGTGTGCTCGGTGGTGTGGCGCTATCAACCATGTCGTGGACCGGCCTATCAAAGGGATTATTCTACAGCCAAGGGGAACTAACTTGTTCTGGCGTTTTCCGTCCGGCGTATGTCAGCTATACTTGGTTAGATTTATCACCCGTGGAATACCTGAACTGGATTGAAGGTGAACCAAATCCGGCTACAGGTGTGACGTGTGTCTCAATATCCAAGGAGAGTGGTTTAGACGCTGTGGACTGCAACACTAAAATGGGCTATATTTGCAAGCGGGACGAGCAAGGTATAACTGTGACCATGAAGTTCGTAAAGCAAAGGATTTACTTAAATGTGCTTCTTGAACCAAGGATAACAAGGACACTGCGAAGGTCATATCCGTCTAAACCTTTGTTCAGTTCTGTCTGTCTGCATAATTTGATTAATGAGAATCGAGTTTTTGTATTAATTGTTAGGTTGCTACTGGTTTTCTTAACCCGCACATATCCGTCTGTGAAGAAAAAATTCTTAGTTAACCTCATGAAATTAACAAAATTAATGTCTTGTGTACAAGATATATTTTATTCCACTCCTTAGAATAAAGAGGTATACTTTTCAAGCTTTGCATGGGCGGGGCACCTTCGGTGCACATATTCATTTAGTATGGTTTTGATCTTTTCTTTAAACAGTAGTTTTTTATGTCGTTTCTTCCATCAGATTAAATTATTGCAATGCATTTGTGTATGATTACAGAAGGGGCGATTTGTGGAGAGAGATTTCAGATTGGTGGAAAATGCGCTCAACTTTTCCGAGAATCTTCTCATCAAGGTGGAGAAGCAGAATGTCGTAAGATGGGGGGTACCCTGGTCAGCATTCATAGCCAATTCGAACAAGATATCCTTTCTACATTTCCTGTGGAAGATGGTAGCTGGATAGGTAAGACAGGCTTGTGTCCCGAGAAAAGATTGTTTTCTCACACTGCGTATGTGCATGTACCTCTATAGTCAGTTACTTTTAACCTGTAAGGGCCTTCGTGGCTCTGTTGGTTAGCACTCTAGCGTTGTTACCCAGGAGCCTCTCACCAATGCCGTCGCTATGAGTTCAAAGCTAATGCTGGCTTCCTCTCTGGCCGTATTTGGGAAAGCCAGCGACCGGTCGTTGGTTTCCCCAGGTCTCGGCCCTGTTTCCTCCCACCATATTGCTGGCCGTGGTCGTATAAGTGAAATATTTTTGAGTGCGGCGTAAAGCACTAATCAAATAATTGAATAAATTTTAACCTGTGATCTGTATTCATCTGTGTGTACAATGAGTCAGACTCTCCACCAGCATTGCCTTTAGCAGGTGGCCTGTAACACCTCAAGTTCTACACAATGTTTATCGCAGCACAATGACTCGAAGCCTCCCGCGGTCGCTGTGAGTTCAAGTCCTATGCGGTCGTACATGGGAAGCTCTGCCAGCAACCGGATGGTCGTGGGTTTCCGCCGGGCTCTGCCCGGTTTCCTCCCACCATAACGCCGTCGTATAAGTGAAATATTCTTGAGTACGGCGTAAAACACCAACCAATCAGTTAATCAATTTACACAATGTTAGACGTCAGTATTAGTGTGGAGTTAAGATACTTTTCCTAATGCAGAATGTTAGACTTTATTTTTGTCTTCGACACCAAGAATTCCTTGCCTCGGGGATGTAATAATTATTAAAAAAACAATGGCATGCTGGGTAATGGGCGCTGAGAAAAATTTGTTTCACATCAGCACCAACTGTAAGAACAGATTCCGAACAGCACAGAGTCTACTCTGCCACCTCCAAGAATTGACTACAGTGTTTTTTTTATAACAGAATTTCCTAGGTTTACTTTAAAACTAAAGCCATACTGTCGTGAAAGTATATAGGTACAAGAGATAAAATAAATTACATTCATTAAGGTTATATTATACTAAACTTGAAAGTAATTTCAAACAGGACAGTGTCAGAAAAAGAGATAAGAGATTTAGGTTACTAATGTCACCTATTGTCAAACATTGCTGAACTCCGCCCATTACCCAGCATGCGCTAGTTTTCGAATAATTTTGACGTGCCTCGAGGCAATGAACTCTTCGCCCTGAAAACTATCTTATAAAGTTTAACATTATGACTGAGAAAAAGAGTTCTAAGTGCATTTTCTTGGCAATAATGTGTATGTCCAAGATAGCACTGTGTAAAAGTTGTGGTGTTACGTGTCACTAACTGAAGGGAGAGAGAGCTGAATGTAGGCGACAAGTTAAAAGGAACAGACTATTGTTTGACACGTTTACAAGATAAGAGTTACCTATGTAGGCCTACTTTCACAGGTATCACACCTGCCCCCAAATTCAAAGAGTGCAGGGGACAGTTTTACATCCAATTCGCACCTCGCTTAACTTCCATGACAACACCTATTTGAAGACAGGAAAAAAGATTTCTTCAACTTAATTATTTCTGGGGATTTCTTTTCCTGTGGAGATGTTCACTGAATTATGTACAATAAACCACGTGCATACCAGACCATCAGGCTGCAAAACAATGGGCTTTGAATATTCCAATGACTAACCTGCACCCTCATTACGCTGGACAGGCTTTCGTCTTTGCATGGCTCAGTCCAATTTATATCATCAAAACGCTTATCCCATGGCAATATGTAAGTAAAAACAATTGTCTTGATACAGTAGTGTTTTATGCAATTCGTCTGGTCTGTATACACAGCTATCAACCGAATAAAATTGATTTGGGGTTGTAGGACTCCAGGAGGTAGGTGCTCACGGCCAGTATCATTGGACTGACAAGTCGGAAGTGAACTACCTTTTCTGGGGTCCGCGTGAGCCGTCCGACGTGAACAACACGAACAACTGCATTCGGCTCGCCGGAGGATTCCGATGGGCGGAGTCAGATTGTACTTTCCAATTGGAATACGTGTGCCAGTTTGGTGAGGAAAAAGGAGTCTTTGGTACTTGTAGCGTCTTGAATAGGTAGACTTCAGGAGGGGCCGTCCTTGTCCATCGTGTTGCTCTCATTCATTTTCAGGAGGGGCCGTCCTTGTCTATCGTGTTGCTCTCATTCATTTTCAGGAGGGGCCGTCCTTGTCTATCGTGTTGCTCTCATTCATTTTCAGGAGGGGCCGTCCTTGTCTATCGTGTTGCTCTCATTCCATACGAGAGACCATGATCACTAAGCTGGCCCAGTCACATTTACCACCTGCTGGTTATACACTGCTCAGCCCCCCGCCCCCTCTCGCTAAACACCACAGACTCACTGAGCTCGCCCACAGTAGTCCACCGCCCGCTGGTTACGTAACGCTTACCCGCTTGCTCACCACATACCCTGCATCACCGGGTCCGTCCTACCAAACCCATAACCCGTTTTTTTTCCACTGCTGGCTAACCCCACCTTCTCGCTCCTCACCGCAGAACCTTGCTCACACAGCTCACCCCAGTCAGATTTTACACTGCCCCGCTAACCCCACCTTCTAGATCCCTACCACAGACCCGTGGACACTAGAGCTCCCTTAGTCCAACCAGCCAAACTCATCACCCGCTGGTTTTCATCACATCTGACAAGGCACAGCACAGATAATCATTACTACACGTTAACACATGTTGAATGATATTTAATAATTCTTACAGCCCACTCTCTTGAAATATGATAAATATCAGTCTTTAAAGGACAATGACTTTGAATATTATAATAGTAGTTTGTATATAGCAATATAGCAGTATATAGAGTTCCCGTTAAATCAATTGCACTCACAAATCATGCCATACATATCCGTTACTGCATGTTCAGGTACGTGTGAGGTGAACGGAACCACCTACAACATAACGGAAGAGTTCCCGGGGCCTGACGGATCCATCTGCAGGTGTGTGGACAACGTGACTGTGGCCTGTACAAAACACCCGTGTAAGCCTACCAAATATCATTTCTATTCGCAGTTTATATCAATACGTAAATAATACTACTCGTGTTAAAACCACTGTGGTAAAAATAAAATACATTGTAAAATAAAGAAATAATACTATTTATCATTTAACAGACTTCTGATGAAATGTATTGATATTTTAGCAGTATGTCTTCTTTGATACATCATCCAAAGGATTTTTGGCTGGTTTATCAAGGTGTATAGGTAACATGGTTTAAAGCAAGCTTTCTGAATACTTCAAATAAAGTTCCATAACCCCTTATGGCAGAGTATGGCCTGTAAGCCTAATTTTTGAATGTATGGAGTACGTGGGATTTTACTGGATATATGAAAATTTTGGTCCGCAGAAGACGGTGGAGGATGTTTAAATTTAATGGGCACGCAGTAACTGAGGATTTCTTTAGAGTGTTAGGCTGAAACCGCTGTAAATGACCTAAAATTTTGTCCAAAAAAACTGCATCTTCTAAGGCAAATAAATATCCTAAAATGTTACTTCAAATCATATTTCTGCAATCAACACAGCGCTCAGAATCAGGAAAAATAAGCAACTTTGTCATGGACGAAATTTTAGATCATTTAGGGTATGCAAAGAGCGATTTCTTTTAGACATTTCGATGTGTTAAAGAATAATGTACGCTAAGAACAACAGCACATTTTTCCAGAAGAAATCCCCTGAGAAGTGCACTTTTCACTAAATTCTTGTCCCCGCAGGGTTTCCACACAGTCTAAGGTAAGACCCAAGAACTAAGATTTCATGGAAACGACTTCTATCAACTTTTTGGCGACTTTACAGTTCTTGCGACCAAAACATCCCGTTACACACATTAAAAAGATTATTTGCAAACTGTTTTCATGTTTAAAACACTACTTATAACGTGACATATCTATGTGAAGTCAGGCGTGTTAAAGTTATCCGAAGAAATACACTATTTTGCAGGCCAGTGTGAGGTAGAAGGAATCAAGTACAATATCGGTGCCAACTTCACTGCGCCTGACGGATGTAACACGTGTACTTGTGACGAAATGGCTAAGGTGACGTGTACAAATGACACGTGTAAGTTTTGTATTTTCTCCTGAGTCAGCTAAGTATCCTCGTCAATGTCCTGTCCATCAGTCGGTAAAACATCATTAAACCCCAAATCGCAAAGGCCGTGACAAAATGTACTTATTTATTGATTGATTAATTTAGTTTTTAAGTTTTTATTTTGTCTGATTGGTGGCTAAAACAATAGCATTAGTAATCTTGAACTTGAAGTAGGTCGAAAACAAGGTTATCCTTCATTGTGATTTGGCTCCGGCAAAAAATATGACCTTGAGACCGCTTGGTAGAAATAAAATACAAACAAGAAAGCAAAATAAATAAATAAATAAATAAACAAATAAATACTTCATTATCATGGTCATAGCCCCAGCGGATTTACCCGTAGCCTCCATAGATAATAATCTATGGGTAAGCCCGCTAGAGCTATCATGGACAAAACGTTTGTCCTAAGGGATAATGTAAGAAGCTTTCATTAACATTTAATAGACTTCAGATGAAATGTACTGATATCTTATCAGTATGTGTTTTGATATATCACCAAATGATTTTCCTTAGTCAATCACACTGCATAGGTAACATGGTTTAAAGAAGACATTCTAAATACTTCTGTTAAAGTTTCTTGACCTCACAGGCCAGAGTATGGCGTGTAAGCTTAATATTGCGCTATTTGTTTGGACGACCTGTTTTTGTTGTCTTGCAAAAACGAAGGGTTTACAAGTATCTCTTGTTGGGACATTCTCAGGTTCTGAGTGCCCAGTATATACATGTGTCCGCAAGCCGTGTAAAACTGGTTACGTCATGGACGAAAATGGTTGCCAAACGTGCCAATGCAAAGACCCCAAATGTGAGGTGAGATACATGCCTGGCAAACACCCATTTTTGTGTCACTTTTCAGTATGGGTTTGCTCTGCGCACACTATTGGTGGTCACGACATAATGTTGTACCACGACATCATGTACGGCTAGTATTGCTAACACCATCCTTGCTACTTCCTAACACCATAACTATTCCTGTTACCAGTCCTGCTACTGCCACAGCCAGTGGCTGATACTAATCTTACCAACAGTGTTGCTACTAATGCATGTATAACCACTGGTACTTCCTCTTCTTGAATACTGCCGTTTCACTACCACTGCTAGTACCCCTGTTACCACTAATCATGTTACCAATGGCTGTGCTGTCACTACTTTTTCCCGTAGGCACTACTACTAATTTTAGGACAAGTGACAGGGGTACTACAACTGCTACCACCAGCATCGTTACAGCTCTGAATATGTGTACCATCTTAGAACTATGGTAACCCAATTTCCGCCAGTACATGTGGTATAACATGTCCACTGATACCACACTTTCTATATCTTCTGTTCTTCAACTACAACTTCATTTACCACTGTACTAATAACTCTAACTCTAAAACCTCAAGTTATCTTGTCATCTTCTCTATTCTGTTTGTAGTTATCAAGTGCTAATTAATAGGCCTAAATTCCTCTGTTTCATCTGCTGCATTCCTGCACAGAAAGTTACGTGTGAAGACGGATGCACGTGCATGGATGGACTTTGTAAGTGGCGTCACGCGAACTTTTTTTCACCCTTGACACAAACAGTACAGTTCCCTAACTCAAGATCAAACACGGTTTAATAATAGTTTAGCACGCACCTTTCCGACATGTCCCAAGACAAACATTTCTGACAAGCCTATAAAACCGAATCCCTAAAGGCTTACTTCATCGTGTATAAATAACGGTATGGGAGTTTTGTTGTAAACAAATTGTAACATTGAAATAAATTTGTTTGAATGGGTTAATATTTTATCTATAAAAAAACTTCTGCCACGGAATGTCTGAAAACGGCATTATAATAACGTCTTGTTTTCTGTACGTGGGTACGATGACTCATCGTGACAGGTCATTGGAGAGCTTAATGGTTGGCTCAATGCGTAATAGTACGACTGACAATGTTGTCAAACATATCAATCACGCACACACACGTTCACCTCCTGCAATTTTAATGTCATTCTTTACGCATTTCAAGGCTGTTCGAACAACGTCTTGTCGGAGACCTGCGAAGATCCATGCGCTCAAAACATCTGCGGCTTCTTCAAAGTATGCAAGTAAGTAATCAGTGGGCTGTTTTGTGCTGAATGGCCATCTGTCTTGTGATTCCTCAGAATGGACGTCTTATCTCCGGTTCCTTGAAAATGTGTGTCTCTTTTCGGCTTTATGCTAAATGGCCCCTCCTACGCTTCATGCAAAGTGGAACTGTTTCCCCCACTACTTCCAAAATGAATTTTTCTCCTATTTCTGCAAAATGGACATTTTTCCTCCGCTTCACGCATAATGGATATCTTTCTGTCTATTATTGTAGAGAACGGCACAGATTGCGTTTCGATCAGCCAAGGATAGTTCTGTACATGTCTCTTCAGTTGACTTGCACTCTTCTGTATGGCGTTATGTATTGATGACCTTCCATTCTTCTGTAAGGCGTTATATATATTGAATTAGCCTTAACAACAATTTTGAACTAATTTTGTCCAAATGTCATATGACGTGGTAAAGAGTTTTACAAGTCATTTGGTTTCCTTTTGTTGATTAATTAGAGATCGATTGAAAATTCAAGCACGTAGTTTAGCTGTAGAGGTGGAATAGGGAAATTCTTCTGTGTTTTTAGGCGGTACTGTAACTGCTATGCCAAGTGTGTTAGACGCTTTCCACGTAAATGGAGGCGAGGTAGACGTCATCGTGGTCTGAAACGCCGTGGAGGTTGGAAGCGTCGTAGAGGTCACAAACATCGTGGAGGTCACAAGTATCGTGGAGGTTGGAAGCGTCGTGGAGGTCACAAGCATCGTGGAGGTCACAAGCATCGTGGAGGTAGGAAGCGCCATGGAGGTCAGAAACATCGCAGACACGACAGATCGCCGACTGGACGCCAACAGGCAATCGAATGAATACAATGTGTACTTCTACATTGTAGCTATGTTTTGTCTCTCCAGTAATAAACAGCCCTGGCGACAGAGCATTCCGACTAACACTCGTTATCGGTTGTTTTATGTTCAATGTGTTTCTACGGTTAGATTATTTGGAACCTCCCTCCACCATCGTAGTTATAATTATAAACTTTCTACAAACTCTACGGCCCAGTTGTTCAAAACAGTGTCAGAACTTGATGCCACGTTTAAGTTAAAGCCAAGTCTTCAGTTTTTTACGTAACCCCAAATAACTGTATAACAGCATATCGAATATGATAGACATTTGGTGGCAATATTTGGGAGTTAGGCAACTGCATTGGCCGCTAAGTTTTCTTTCTCGGTTAAATTTTAAATATATAACATGATTAGATATCGCTATTAACAATACACCTTTAAACAAACGCGTTGGGGGGGGGGAGGGAGGGAGGATCCGTGTCCGAGGGAGCTAGCGTGCCAGAGCAGCTTACTGACCCATGTGCCTCACACTGCGGTCGTTGACAGTTCAAGTCCAGCTCACGCTGGCTTCCTCTCCGGCCGTACGTGGGAAGGTCCCCCAGTAACTTGCGGATGGTCGTCGTGGGTTGCCCCCGAGCTCTGCTCGGTTTTCTCCTACCATAAGATCGTATAAGTGAAATATTCTTGAGTACGGACCAAAACGGCAATTAAATAGATAAATAAATTTAAACAACCGTACCCTAGTTCCCACCGTTTCTCTATGTAACAAATATGCTGACTTAAATGGAAGCATTTCTGGTGAGAAAATTTGATAGACGTCAGGACAAGGGCAACTTTTCATCCAGCTGTATATTATCAACATTTTGGTGAAGCTTACCGTGGTCTAGTGGTTAAAAGCGCTTGTCTGTAAAGCTTGGGACACACGGGGTGCGGGTTCAAATCCGAAACTAGACAGTGCTTACTGCCTCTGGAGCCTTGCTGATTGTAATCAGTAGGTGTAGTTTTGGAGCCGTTCGTAAAGTTCTGTCTTCCATGCGTATGTTGCAGGCCAAGACTTAGGGAAAGAATGTCGACGGCCGTAGGTTTTTCACGGCCACTTCAGTTTCCGTTACCCTGTAAAGTAACCGCCTTGAAAACTTCTTAAGTACAGCGTTAAACAACCATGAAATAAGTAAACCTCTGGAACGTGACGTTTTCATGTGAGAAGATGTATAAATTTCCTTTCAACGAAGAGGAAATCTCTTCCCGGTGCTATATCCAAGAAATACCGATCTACAGTTCTCAGCTGTTAAATCAAACTGAATTTGGGTAACGCACCGATGGATTGACTCATTGATTGATTGATTGATCGAGACTGCACTTATAACAGTTTTCACAGAGAAATATTAGTTCCTCTATACAGGGAATACGTGTGTCACGCATGTGGAAGTAGGGCTCACGGTTATAGTGTTAAGAACTGTTTATCTACCGCAATGGTCTGTACATTTAAAGTTTGTAACACGCAGTAAGAAAAAACATCATGATCAAACATGAAGGCGTTACTTCTAGTGTTGCAAGGAACTGCCAAGTGTTTGCATGGGAAAGACGTCCCTAGTGTCGAAATTATGACAAAGGTGCATGTGTCTGTGTAACGAAGAGTTTCCAGGCGCCACCATGGAAAGACGTCCCTAGTATCGAAATAATGACAAAGGTAAATGTATCTGTGTAACGAAGGGTTCCCAGGTGCTGAGTCTAGTCATAAAACTTGACAAAACTCATATCAACTACCAGCGAAAGCTTGTGTAATATACCAATTCTTCGTTAGTCTGAAAGGTACCAGCGACATTGTTTAATATCCTTGTCAGATGGACTAATACGGCTATCCTCCATTGCAATTAAAGCTTTTGTCGAACAGCGTTGCCGGGGTACACGCTATTACATATTTACCATATCTTGTAGTCCCATGATGACTTCATGGTAATAAAAAAGAAAAAAGAAGAAAACTGGAACGATTGAAAAAGAAGGAACTGGATTTGAATCCGTCACTGCCAGGAATCATATACAATGAGTCTATACCACTAAAAACGAGCTTGGAAGCAACCCAGCTTTGATCTTTTGCTCATAGTCCACAAGAAACTGCATAAAGACCGCAGTGTAGCATGGATGGCTTCCATTCTTATGCTAAGCTGCACTCAGTTATACTCCGCTTTACAGCTATAGCTCATTCCTATCACGTGACCTCTTAATATGCATGATGGAATTTCATTTCCGCACTTTATGTAGTACATATCTGGCCCTCTGTGCTCAGTAATGTTCTATATTACAGCTGTAACGGTTTTTTGTCGCTACCTCCACATATGAGGAAAATTTCACTTTTTTCGAACTTTGAATAGTAATTTGCATGAAAAGTATACATCGCAGGAAAGAAACAAGGTAATCCTGACATCTAGGGTGACGATGACGTATTTTTTTAGCTAATTATAAGGGTCAGTTACAGCCTAATTTGCATAACAATCTCGAAGGTTTGGGGAAGCTGAGTAGGGCCATCCACCTAAAAACAGTTAGCAAATGGAATTTCAGTACAATAGCTTCAGTCGTTTTGGAGGAGAAAATAGGTTAAGCTTAAATAAAAAAACAAAAATAACAATAATAATAATCCGAACGATTTCAGGATGTGTCCCACAGGGAAACTGTGAGGACCCTTAATAATAGGAACGATTTCAGGATGTGTCCCACAGGGACCATGTGTATGTGGAACACTAATTAAAGCTGTTGTCCAACAGTATTGCCGGGGTACACGCTATTACAACGCCGGTGTACACACTATTACAATGCCGGGGTACACGCTTTTACATATTTACCAAATCTGGTAATCCCATAATAGCTTCATGGTAATAAAGAAAGAGGAAAAAATCGATGGATCGATGTTTCTGTAATTGGAAAAGTATTTGACATCTATCGCGGATATCCGCTGAAATTCTGTTGAAAGACTTCTTTTTCAATTCTTTGCCATTCTCGTTTTTATAACCACAAAGCTTACATATTAAGTAGCGGTTTTTAACTCCTTTACCACACACTTTGCAAAGTATTGTACAGAGTCCTTTGCACAGCCGCCTAAGGTGGATTCTAGAGGTCTCCCCCATGCACCTTTTACCGCACAGATCAGTAAATCTAATAACCAACCACTTATACGAATTTTTACCAATCATCGTTGTACTTGTTGGATTATCGCCTCGGTGGCCTGGCGGTTAGAGCGTGCGCCTTGAGGTCGGAAGGTCCGGGATTAATCCTGGGTCGGGTCATAACGAAGACTTTAAAAATGGAACTTGGTGCTGCCTCGCTTGGCGCTCAGCACTCAGACGTTAGAGCAAGGAAACAGGACTGGTCGGCCTAGGGTCAGTAGAATGTGGTTGGGTAGGAGGTGATGTCTAGTGTCTTCGGCAGGATGCTCCAGAGGCGGTAGCACTTTGGCGGCATGGACTAACCCTGTCACAAGGAGACACAGAATATATACACACACATATATATATATATATATATATATATATAATATATATAAGTATATATATATATATATATATATATATATATATATATATATATATATATATATATATATATATATATGTATATATATACATTCTAATGACTCATCGTCGTCATATGACTGAAAAATTGGTGAATACGACGTTAAACCCCATGCATACGTATACACTTGCTCGATATACCTAAATACGGCCAAAGTTTAATGGTATATCTGAAAGTAAATATTTATTCTAAACCCAGCAGAAACCATAACAAAACGCGGCTCGCTTCGGGCCCCCTTGGTTTCGTCCAGGGTTGGTACTTTAAGGTAAAGCGAGAAAGCCTCTTATGATTCTGCGCGCTGACAACATTACTGCCCCAGAACCCTCATCGCTTAAGTGCTACTGGCCCTTATGTTTCTACGTCCTGCACTTTTGACTTGATTGTAATTCGGGCTAACATCTGCAAAACCCCCCAATAACCTTTATTTCTTCTTCAAATGAACATACCACATTTTTAGAAAGTAAGCATCATCTGAAAGGCAATTTCCTGCTGATTCCAAATTTGGTGCTCATTATTTTTGGCATTTTTTTCCAGTCATTAAAAGGGAAATAAAGATTGCGGTGCTACCTTGACTTTTTGGACCATATGAAAGCACAGTGACGTCAGGGATTCTCTTTTGCCGCTAAACATGTTATAACTGTTATGTGTCCATATTAAATACAGATACACGTGTTGTACGACATATATATTCACGCACAACGTAGGCATATAGCAATCAGAGCATATTTTGCAGCTAAAAATATCTGTGACGTCACTGTGCTTCAGTATGTTTCAAAAAAGTACACCATAGCACAGCAATCTTTATTTCCCTTTTAATCACTGGAAAACGATGTCAGAAATAATGAACACCATATTTGGAATCAGCAGGAAATTGCCATTCAGATGATGCCTACTTTGTAAAAATGTGGTCTGTTCTTTTAGACGTCCCTGGGTGTATGAGGGAAAAATGAGCCAGAAACAGCCTTATACATACTACTACAGTAAGACAAGTTTGGCTATGTGCTTGTTTATGCTCGAATTCCAAGCAAAGTCCTCTTAAGATAGAGCCTAAGGTATATCCATACCGAGTATGTACATTTTTAGCATTGGCACAAACCCTGTGATTTTCCTAAATGTTCGAATCATATTAATATAACTCTCCGCGCGGTGACACTATCCATGGCATTGCGCATATAATCCGGTTAGTCTAAAACTTTCACTATTCATATGTATGCTATGCCGTGTGATTTAAATGATTGATAAACTTCAAAGCTCTCCTCTCTCAACTACACGTGCGTTTGTTTACAGCGAGCATTTGCACAGCGCGCAGGCGCACTTTCAGCCAATGAGCGGCCGACTGACGTCTTCGCCCGCATCCAGAAGAAGCACATGTGCAAGGATCACGAAAACGTCTAACATATCCTGGGATTTGTAAAGTATAGGTTGAGGTATTGTTCGTCGCTGACCCACTTTTCCGATGTTAACTGAGAAAAGGACATTTATCATAGCAGTGATCACACTGTGACGGGTGACTTGAATGACCTGGTTAAGACGACGGATGGCAAACAGAAATAGCGCTGAGCGTGTTGTGACCTCTGTCACGTGACCACCTGTTGTACGCGCGACATTTGTGCAAAACACGCTGCCATGTTTACAGTTACAACCGAGTGATACATCTGGAAGATCGCATCTAAGCGAAGCGAAACTGTGGATTTTCGCCTACTTCGGCTTCAAGACTGTAAAACATTCACGAATAACATCTGTACCCGAGGCGCACTTGGATTTTAACCAAGTAAGTGAACTGTCATTTACGTTCAGCATCAGTAAGTTTTCGTCGGAGAAGAACTCAGGTGTGAGCAGCTGATTTTATTGATGGGCATGTATTGGGCGTGATCGAGGCATGTTCAGTCTGTAGACGTGAAAGAAAAAATTCATATTAGTGCGCATGGCTCAAGCAAGGCAGATTTATGTAGATGTGCAGTTATGTTTGATATCAAATTGAACATTGAGACTAAAAGGAAATGGATTAGCATTACATTTAATAAAATTTAAAGGGAAAGACCTCGTTAACTTGAACCTGTAGTGAGGGAAAAGACCATTACAAACTGTATCTGTGAACACCTTCACTGAATTTTTTACTTTTTTGTTTTCACCAGAAAAAACGCAGTCAAATGTTTTGATTGTTCAAATGTTTTGATTTTATGATGAGTGTTACGGACCATATTGATAATGCGGTTCACCAGTGACGTCACACAAAGTTGCGTACACCTTTATATTCGGCACTTAATAAAGGTATTGTGAAGAGTACCCCTGTAATGTTTGCCTGTGTATGAAAACGCTAATTTGACATTAAATATCTGCTTTGGGACCATAGAAAAGTGGGCGTGACGTCACTGGTGAACCACATCATCAGTATGGTCCATAAAACCCACCATACAATCAAAATATTTGACTGCAATATTTGACTGAAAAAAAAATCTAAAAGCATTCAGTGAAGGTATTTTCAGATACAGATTTTAATGGTCTTTTCACTCGCCTTAAGTTTATTTTTGTGAGGTCTTTCCCTTTAAGTATGGGTACCTTGTGTTGGTAGTAAAAGTCATTACATGGGAAGGTCTGCCAGCAGCCTGCGAATGGTCGTGTGTTCCCCGTGGGCTTTGCCCGGTTTCCTCCCACCATAATGCTGGCCGCCGTCATATAAGTGAAATATTCTTGAGTACTATGTAATACACCAATCAAATAAATAAATAAATAAAAAAAAGTTATTAAATTATATATGTAGAAAGCTTGAGGTAATGTGAAATAGAAGTGCATGTATACAAGTATATACGCAGACATACACCTGTAGTTAGGTATGACACACGGTTTGAGAATATTGTGAAATTGTGCCTATTAAGTACAGTCACTTAGAGAAACACTTTGTGACAAATACCTAGTGTGTCTTAGAGGAATATCGCTTTGTGTTGGTGGTAGGCCATTTGAAAGTCCGCGCCTTCCGCTTATGTCAGTCCTCTCTGTGCAGCAACATGGCGGCACCCAGTGCCCACTTTAACTTACCTGAACTGGGCATAGTAAGTGGAGATGCGTAGAAGAGACTGCCTCAGTGGAGAAAGTGCCGAAGTTGTTGATCAGATTATCAAAAATGATAACCGTCAATGTGGCCAATGTTACTAAAAGCTTTCAAGCAATTCTAATACAGTGAAAACATATTTGATGTACACTGTGATGTCAGTCACATAAAACAGTTGGTACTCAGGTCGAGGGAGCTGATCAGAAGTTTCAGGTGTTCGGATCAGTGCTCTTTTACCTGTGTAAAGACCTTGGGTCGGCATACCTACTGTAGTCCAACATTCCTCAAATGTTGGAATTTGCATTAGATGCAGTTGCTAGGGATGCTCAAAGTCAACATCTCAGACTGTCCCACTCATTATGAAACACTGGGGACCAACAGATTGCACTGCGTAAAAGTGCTTCACATAGGATTACCTCTAGCTGGTCAAATCCATGGCATAAAATATCCCTTTCCCATGGCCACTAAGTCTTTTGTAATGGTAATCCAAGAAAAGAACAGTTAATTGTTAGGCAAAACCTGTAGTGTACTGGACAAAAACCAAATCATCGCCTCTCATCATGTGAGGTACCTGACAGATTTTCTCACTTAAATGACGCATCCATGCATTTTCAGCAAAGTCTGAATTCTAACACACAGCCTTATTAACCAATTAATTAAATTGCGACAAAAATGATAGTTTAGCCAAGTGAGTCATGAATGATTCCATATTTAAGTAAACGCTTGATGGAATGCGTGTACATGCAGACATGTTCTTTGGCCATTTGTCATGTACATGTACTAACCTAAATTGTAAGACATAAATAAATGTTGAATTTAAATCTGTTAAATTAGCTTTAGTTTTTAAGACACGAAAATTTATAATAATTTAATTTAAGCTTGTATACCTACATGTAAACTGTTAGAAAGCAATCTGCAACCCCTAGCTTTGAGCTTTGCGGTTTATTTTGCTCCAATTCTAATCACCACAAACATTTTAGATGTGCTTCTGCATGTATAATAGATACTTACAGTATTATCGTTGTTATAGATTATACTTTCTAGATATAGCACATGTTCTAGTGCTGAACAGTATAATATATGCTGTTGACAGAATCAATAGGTCTGGCTGATAAACAGCTGTTATTCTGAGGTGATACTCATTGCCTTATTCCAGTAGACCTTATCTGGGAGCATTGTTTACTTTAGGGCCAGATTTGGCAAGCTCGTATGTACACAGGTCGTGTCAGCAAAGGTCAGGCGGTGACCAGCCTTAACATGGGCAGCCTATTAATACCCATGGCTGCCTTATTTGGATAATACACCTCCTCCTCATTAAAAAGACATGATTTTAATTTGTATGCTCACATATAAGGAACATATATGCAGTGTAAGTAAGAAGATCAAGTATAGGGATTTGTACTTGTTTCTGGTTATCTATCTGTTCATCCTTCCATTGTCCATCCCAGTTTTGAATTTCATATCCGACTGCGGTATCTTCACCAGACTTGATGGAACCATGCCACATTTGGTATGGGAATCATTGGTTAATCTCACTGCCCTGCTTGGAACTGGATTTTGTTTAAGTTTGTCTGGTTCTGTCTCAGAATTTGTTAAAATATTTGTTTGATATTTTCATGATATTTTCTTTCAAGCTTTACGGGATTGACTACAGATTTAGTATCGGAATGCCTTGTCCCAATCCATTGTTGGAAAGTGTGTGTTGACAAATATGAGGTGCTGTAAATAACCTAATATTTTGTCTGTGGCTAACTAATCCTCATTTTGCCTGATGCTGAAAAAACTTTGAGGTTTTTAGGATGATGATTTATTGATCAGTTCATTTATTTATTGGATGGGGGTAATGTTTTATGCCATACTGAAGAATATTTCATGTACGCGATGGCAGCCAGCATTATGGAAATTAGGCACAGTCAAATGAAACCCACGGCCTGTCACAAGTAGCTGGTCGACCGACGTTCCGAGAGGAAGCCAGCAATGGTGAAAGGCTCAAGGGTCACTGCACTGCGCTAGCACACCAGCCCTATCAGTCATGGATTGTAGGATGATATTCTTCTGGAAAGATGTAAGTTTCAGCAACAAAATGAATTTTTTGATGGCATTTTTTGGCCTCTAGAAGCACACATTATGTGTGTGAAATTTTAAGTCATTAACCCAACACAGCATTATTATAGGATTGTATCTGCCTGAAGAACACTTCACCTTTTATTTTTTCTGGAGCTTCTGATATTGTAGTGAAGATTTTGTGTTGGACTGAGAGGAGTGGTTATGTAAATTTACACTGATAGTTATCTACTGAGTTAGAACCAGTGTGGTTGCTGTAAGATCAAGTTCAGCTCTTGTTTGCGTAATCCTCTTTGGCTGTACTGTATGTGTGAAGGTTGCCCAGCAGACTGCGAATGGTCTTTGGGGTTTCCCCTGGGCTCTACCGGTTTTCCATTCACCACAATGCTGGTCACTGTAATAATATTACAATAGGTTGTTATGGTTGAACTGAATACAATTACATTTTGATTGCATCAGCTCCCTAAAGTATCAAACACCAATCTACTAAATCAGCTGTCTATACTTTTCGGTTTTGAGCTTGGTCTGGAAAATCTAAAGGGAAACCCTGGCAGCTAATTGGCCTGTTTTGTTGTTTGCATGACGAGCTGCCCCGTGGTACAAATTAAGACCTGTTGATTAGCACCACAACTGTTTTTTGATTCCTGCTGTGACCAGTATTATACATGTACCTTTATATCTAAATTTAAGACACTTTGTGGTGTCACTATAATCCATTCATGGCATCTGTAAAGTTTTAGCACATCATGGACATGGAAGGATAAGATATTTAATTCACTCAGACATTATGGATGAATCAGACTTGATTCCTTGTTTCACATCTCCCTCTCACATGTCATTTTACTCTCTGCATCGCAGTTCTTTTTTTTCATACTTTGCCAGGAGTTGACGTTGTAAATTAATGTTGATGAATTTTCTAGTATCCTTACAGGAATCACTGATTTGAGTATAATTGGCCTTAGATTTGGCAATTTTGTTATAGTACATACATTGTATTGTTTGCGGAGTGGATTTCTGGACATAATTAAGGATAAAATGCAGTAATGTATACTACATATATAATGTTCATATATGTTCCAAGCCTGTCTTGGAAAGTATTTCCAGAATACCTGGCTTGGAGATGCGATGTTACGACAATAGAGTGGTGTCCCTTTGTGATGTGACTTCGCCGCTTTATGGCATGGTAGGGTCAATCTGCACAATTTAACATGGGCCGGTATATACAATATTGGCCATTTGTCAAAACATGGTGAAATAAAACTTCTGAAATATGTTCTCCAGTAGAACAACACTCAGTGTCATCTGCCATGTCAAAGGATATTCAATTGGCCCTACCGTGCCATAAAACAGGGACGTCATTTCACAAGGGGAGGTGGCCCTGTTATCCTAACAATGTAAAAAATCCTAGTTGTAAAACAGGCCACATACTGAATCAAATGCAATGGGAGGGTAAAACATTACTCCAAAACACGAAGTGTTCAGAACACACTGGGTTCAACTTCGGATTGGCCCCATTTCTGTTGAAGTTGTGACTACATGGGCCTCAAGAAATGCATGATCAAATTTGGGAAAAAGGAGAAATATGTTTAGGTGCCAAAACCTTCTTCTAGATTTATACCAAGAACTATAACATTAACCATGTGCTTAACTGGATTTTTTTTCTTTTTGTCGCATATGGCATTTACAGCAGTCATGTAGTTGTATTCTGCCAAAGGCCAGTCTCCTGTCTAAGCACAAAATAACAGTTATAGTTACTGGTATAGACATATATACATTTGGCTTTAGTAGATAACATGAAATAGGTAGTGAGAAATGTCAGATCTGAGAACTAAATGGGTTGTAATAATTTTAGCTCACTATTATTGGGTTAAATGATAAGTAACATACATGTACGGTGTTCAAAATAATTGGCAACTACCTTCACTAGAACAGAATTGCAGCCTGTGTATGATCAGAGTACATTTACCCTGTTCATTACCTTTTCTGTAAGCCCTGTATATTATACATATGCATGCACACATCCTGTTTAATTTGTTCATTGGTAGAAGCATTGTTGGTGTTATTTCTATGACTTCAAGCAGTTCAGTGACATCAGCTGTCACATTAGCGAACCTGTGGGCTGTGAACAGAGTAGCAAGGCCACAAAGCACCATATGGTAGAGTGTGGATTCTGACCCACATACCTGTAGTCCAGGCAGAATGCGGCTCACTCACCCAAAGTTAGATTTTGTCGAATTCAGTGTGTATAAATTTATAGATGTGCATTGTATGTACATGGGTTTTGTCTCCAGGTTCACCGAGCATGAATTCATGGTGGACATACGAGGAGGGAGTGTGGAGCTTGCTGTGTTTATTCCAACAACCTGCCAGACACTTGTAGTACAAGTACACATCATGTTTTTACCTTATTCACAGCGGGTCAGTCAGGAGTCAGCTGTACTTTCTTAGTAAACACCTGTAGGTCCCTAATAAACTAAACGAAGGTAAATAGTCAATGAAGGTGTAGTCTCCAAAGTGGCCCAGAGGTTTTTCTAGCCCAGTTCTTTTTGGATACTCACTTTGAACACATCAGTATTTTTTCATCACTGATGTATCAAAAACTCATTTTATTTCATGAAAACTCAATACAAAATTTGGCTAAAGTTTTCTCCGATATTTCTCATAGTGGTTACCACAAGGAGGATCAGCGAAGGTCTTTTCAGTATTCAGGCTGGAAATAGTAGCAGATGACCGTTACAAGCTGTAATGCGTCTGGAAGAAATTAGCTTTATTTCCCAATGAGCTTATCTTCACTGATCTCCAATACATATACATGTTCATACAGCCATTTGCTGTTTCGCCAGCAACCTGCGGATGGTCCTGGGTTTTCCCTGGACTCTGCGCAGTTTCCTCCCACCATAATGCTGGCTGCTGCCGTATCAGTGGAATATTCTTGAGTACAGCGTATAACACCAGTCAAATGAATAAGTAATTGTTCTTCAAGACAAGACTCAAGAATGTTTCACATGTATGATGTCAGCCATTTTTAATGGGTGAAGGAATTAGACTGCTGGAAAGGAAGAGGTAATTTCTGTAGCGGTCATACAAAGTGAAATAGTTGAAGACAGTTGAACTTGAAGCATATGACTTGTACATTTCTTTTCAATTTATGCTTGTTTCAAGCAGTTATTACACACCAGCTAATGCCCTAACCTTGGGACTTGGCCGTTGGGCGGAAATAAATACGTCAGCTTGTTTTTTAATAGTTAGATGTATTTTATGGATTGTAGTTTTATAGCCTAGAGAATTGAAATGACACAGAAATAAAAAGATCGAAAAAAAATCTAGAGTATCAGGTTAATTCTGTAGAAGAAACATGTATAATGGAATGTCAGATACATGTCATTAAATTTTACAGGTGGTGGAATAGCTACAGTAAGCTTCTGGCTTCTGGTCACATATTAGTGTGGAGTGAAAAGCTGTGTTAAAGTGATCTACAGATATAGAAAATATAGAGATGTGCAATATAAAAAGGACCTCTGAATCCCTTTGCGTTCATTTGTTAATTTAAAATTTTTTTTTTCACTATAGTTAAAAATGTTTCGAGTGTTTTGCCTTGTGTGATGTTCATACAAATGTGTATTGCTCACCCCGTGCCATTGACCATGTTCATGTATGTGACACATGTTTTGTACTGTCTGCTACTAAACTCAGGTCTGGTAGATAGATGTTCTCATAGGCTAAGTAAGTAATTTGAAGTGCTGACCACTGTGACCGAGGTGGTTAGTGTGCCAGTGCAGCGCAGTGACCCAGAGGCCTCTCACCATTGCTGTCATTCTTAGTTCAAGTCCAGCTCATGCTGGCTTCCTCTTACATGGGAAGGTCTGCCAGCAACCTGCGGACAGTTGTGGGTTTCCTTAGGCTCTGCCCGTTTCCTCCCACCATAATGCTGTCTGCTGTGACACAAGTGTAATATTCTTGAGTAAAATATCAAGCAAATAAATAAATAAATTTGACGTGAAGTGAAACATTTACAAGCTGTGAAGAATTTGGTGTGTTTTTACGTACGATAAGAAAGTGATTTTGTTAGTCTGCCGGCCATTTGTTCGGAGTTTGACATCTCGTCTTTTAACACAGGTCATACACTTAACCCGAGTGCAAAAACATTTTGACATTTTTTAATGGTTGTCACATTTGTTGAGAATTTCAGTTTGCTTCAGGAGCATGGGATCTGATGGGATTCTAATCTGTCATCTGGAACAGACAGAATGCTCAGCTCATAGATAAAACAGCTAAAGTTGATCAACCAGACACAAGGTCAGAGAGAAGTTAAAGGTGAGATTGGGTGGGCGAGGGGTTGTGGTGTTGGGTGGGTGAGGGTGGGGGTTGGGTGGACAAGGGTGGGTGGCGGCTGAGTCGTTGAGGGTGTGCATGGTGCTTCGCTGATATGTTTATACCACAGTTATACCAGTTTCAGTGTAGAATTATAGTTGATGTGTACATGTATGTGTAAATGCTGTAATTGACCTTAAAACGTAGTCATAAAATGTGCATTTTAGAGGCAAATAAATACCACAGGTTATTAATTCTGGAGCTGAAACTTTTCCAGAAGAATATCGTCCAACCTTCCCAGCAAACCCAGTGCTGGATCCAGGAATTGTTCTAGGGTCCTTATTTGATTTTAGGAAAATTTCTCTTCAAGTGCAGTGAGGCAAAACTGATCCAAATGGCTATCAGATCTATTACATCCACTCACACCTTCTTGATGCGCACTAGCCCTAACACTCACAAAACCACCACTTATCTGGCCGTTAATCTATAATTCAAAACTATGTTCTTAACAGTCTTCTGTACATTACTCAGATGTATTCTGAGGTACATGTAACGATTTAATACTGAAAACATTTGATTTTTTTTATGATAAAATCAATTGGTTTTTTCAGATTTTTCCCCATTTGTTTTTTTAGTAGAGCCCTCCTAATGGACACAACGAGACCCTGTATCCATCCCTGAAACCTGAAATCACCTTTTAACAAACAACAGAATTCTCAGAATCATGGAAGAAATTTCAGGTCATTTAAGGTAGTCACCAGATCAATAAGATTCAATATTCCAGCAAACACTTGAGCATCTGTTATCACTGTCTTCTCCATGATACATGTAGTGATGGCTGGGTTGCACATGTTTTTTGGGCCTGTCTGCTGTTGGTAGTAGCAGAGTACAACACAGGGAGGAACAAGTCAGCAGCTAGCCTTAGTCTGTAGCCAGATGTATATAGAGGCTTACAAGGATCTTCTTAATAATTATACTTTATTATGAAGCTTCCAAAGAGGTGTTTGACAATTTTGAAAACACCACTTTGGATGGAGTGATACAACCATGTTGTCCATGTTGTGTATCACTGCACAAAGGTCTCCTGGGTCATACCACTTTCACGAGAGGGGTGTTTTCAAAAATGTCAGACAGCTATCTGCAGGTTTAATTGCAAGCTTGTATCACTGGCTAAGTGGAGGAGAGAAAAGCCAGAGTGGGATATGTTTCCAAAAGTGATGTTTTGCAATTGCTGCAGTTTGATAAACATTGTTCCAACTCAAAGTCAGTAATGTGCACTGAAACTGTATAGTAGTTTGTTTTGAAGATATGGAATTTGCCCACTTTTACACTGACAGAATTTCTTACATCGGTATTTGCTGTAAGTTTTCTATTAATCACAGTGACTGATGATGCTATAATCTTGACAGTGCTATTCCCCCCCCCCCCAAAAAAAAATTTGCCTAAAATTAGATTTATAAAAATTGTAAAAGTTTGCTGACATGAAGGCTACAGAAGAGAGAAAATATGTACCATGTCTTTGTGATGCCAGTCAGGTAGTAAGCAATGTTGGGTGAAGAAATTTTGAACAGCATTTAAAAACTCTCAGGCCATACATGGGAAGGTCCGCCAGCAACCTGCGGATAGTTGTGTGTTTCCCAAGAGCTCTGGTTGGTTTCCTACCACCATTATGCTGGCCACTGTCATGATACATGCAAGCGAAATATTTGTAAACATGGCATAGGATATCAATCAAATAAGTAAATAAGATGTTTTTTGGTTTTTATGAAATTGATAGTCTGGCATCCAATCGTACATGTAGCAGTTTAGTTGTCTCCGACGATGAGGATGTAGAGAGCTCTGACAAGGCTTCAGACAAACCAGAACCCAGCAAGGGAGATAAAAAAGGTGAGTATTCATTATAGATCCAATGGAATGTGAATATAAGGGTATTCTGTATTGCATTGCCGTGTGGTTAAAACATCATTACTAAAATGTTTAAATGGAGTCTTTCCTATTCTGGAGGTTTGAACTGGAGTGCTGTCCCTACTATCCAGTGTGCCTCCTCAAAACAGAATTTCCAACACCCATATGACAAAAGGTTAACCCATGTACATGTACCTGAAAGATAGCTGCATTATTATATAATTATACCTCAATTCTTCAACCTTTTCTACCACTGCTGAAAATAATATTTCAAAATTTCCTTTGAGAAATGTAGGGTCTAGAGAAATGGTTCTCATGGTTTTTTGAAACTTATTCCTGTGTTGACATAGACAAGTCATTTATGGCTTCGTTTTTACAATAACTGTATACATTCACCAGCCTTTGATAACAGCAATAAGGACTGAAAATGTTGAAGATTTACAGTAGCCTGCCTTGTACATTGTTCCTGAGTTCCATAGCTCATTTTACCATATATTTGTTTAAATATTATGATAGTTTTGGTATTTCATTCGGTTTTCATTTTAGTTCAACCAGTGTATTGTGTCAGTGTTTATAAATGTGTGTTTGTGGAGGGCCTCAGGGAAGATCAATAATATATTGACTGAGTTGTATTACCCTCAGAAAATAAAGACATTATTATTATTATTATTATTATAGCTGGTGAAGAGCATGGGTTGTAGTTATAAGGCCTGTGGTTAGTTGAGTTGTTTGGACCTACTGGTTGCTCCATTCAGTAGAGGTGCCAGTGGCAGCTTATTACGATTAGGGTGAAACGTTTCGTTAAACCTAACCACCATGACGATGTATTGCCACAGTATATGTCGTCAAGACAATTGCGTTTGATACGCTGTAAAACGGACCACAGGATTTTAATGACAACTTGGAATGCATGCAAAATGACAACAAGGCAACCAGTCATAGGAAACCTACTGTAATATACAGTGAAATGCAAGCAGGAGGATACTATTAGCTATCCCGGTTAACACCCTAAGAACCACTCGGACATTTATTTCTTGAAACAAAAAATAAGCTTCAGCAGTGAGATCCTGTCGTATTGTGGAGCTTTGAATTAAGCAGTGATCTGGGAATTATGACGTCATAACATTACTGACAATGCTGTCAACATTCCCTTGTCATGTTGTGTCATATAGTGTCATTGTTATGTCATATTGTAACTGTTACGTCATGGCGTTCTCCCTGCAGAGGATTTTTGTATGATGCGCAATAAAGAGATATACACTCCTCCCATGTGACCATTACTGACTAATCAAAAGCAGAGGATTTTGTCTGATGCGGGATAAATTTACATGCAGGGCTTGATCTTGTTCAGTGTGTTCCACTTTATTAATGTTGTACATTAATAGTACATTAATGTTGCTCTCTAGAATTAGGCACTTACGTGCAAAGGTTAGGTATTTGGGTGGGTGACACTGAATACATGTAGCTGGGGGGAACAAATGAAGCACACCTTTCACCCTGTTTGTTAAACAGGCCCAAGGTAACGTAACACACCACTCACAGGGGCAACAAAAACATTTGTGATAAATCAAAATTGAAAATCTCAGCTTAGTTTTTAGCATTGGAAGATAAAATTTTGACTTTACTTAAGATAACATTTCTGAGGGAGGTAAAATTAAGATTTTTAACACCCAGAAATAAGCTCTAAAGTCACATTTCAGATTTTGACTTACTGAAGGCAGAAATAGCTTTGTGGAATCGACAAAGGTTGCTAACTGTCATGATGACACATACTGTAGTGATCAAGTAACGTCACTGTTGTCATGGTAGTTACGTTTGACGTAGCCTTACATCAACTTAAATCAAACAGTTCCTTTCCTAATTAAAAGTCACTGCCTAACTTTAAGGATGTGGATTAGAGCCGCCAGAAGCCAACTAGTTTGCTTAAGCCACAATAGCCTTGGCTTTGTGATGTTGATGGAACGTTTTCCTCTAAAATCACATGGGAACTCTGGCGTCAGATATATGTCCTGGATCTGTCATACAAGTAATATAACCACTTTGGGCAGTATTTCAACCCATTTTCATTCCTGATAAAGTTTGTTCTCCTCAACTTTTGGGAAAGTTTGTTCTCACAAACTGTTGGGAAAGTTTGGGCACACAAGCTGTTGTGAAAGATTGGGCTCACAAACTGCTGGGAAAGTTTGGGCTCACAAACTGTTGGGAAAATTGGGCCTCAGACACTGTTGAGAAAACTGGGCCTCAGACACTGCTGAGAAAGTTGGGGCTCACACACTGTTGAGAAAATTGGGCCTCAGACACTGCTGAGAAAGTTGGGGCTCACATACTGTTGGGAAAGGTGGGGCTCACACACTGTTGGGAAATTTGGGGCTCACACACTGTTGGGAAGGATGGGGCTCATACACTGTTGGGAAAGGTGGGACTCACACACTGTTGGGAAAGTTGGGGCTCATACACTGTTGGGAAGGATGGGGCTCACACACTGTTGGGAAAGTTGGGGCTCACACTGTTGGGAAGGATGGGGCTCACACACTGTTGGGAAAGGTGGGACTCACACACTGTTGGGAAAGTTGGGGCTCATACACTGTTGGGAAAGGTGGGGCTCACACACTGTTGGGAAAGTTGGGGCTCATACACTGTTGGGAAGGATGGGGCTCACACACTGTTGGGAAAGGTGGGACTCACACACTGTTGGGAAAGTTGGGGCTCATACACTGTTGGGAAAGGTGGGGCTCACACACTGTTGGGAAAGTTGGGGCTCATACACTGTTGGGAAGGATGGGGCTCACCCACTGTTGGGAAAGTTGGGGCTCACACACTGTTGGGAAAGTTGGGGCACACACACTGTTGGGAAAGTTGGGGCTCACACTGTTGGGAAAGTTGGGGCTCACCCACTGTTGGGAAAGTTGGGGCTCACACACTGTTGGGCTCCCATATTAATCAAGCTCTGTTAGAAAGAAATTAATGAGAAATTTAGTAGAATAATACAAGTTTTAGCCCCCAAATGGTTTTCATAAAAAATTATTACATTTGCAGATTTAAAATGCCACTGACAAGATTTTTTTGAAATTCCAAATAAACATTAACTCATGAAATTTAAAACTAGCAGAATGCATATATATTGGTTTGAAATTGGATCCTTGTAATGGTTTTATGTTTGTTCAGAAATGCGACTTTGATTACTTCCTTAGCAAATGCTTGTTACATGTATCCTGTTAGGCCAAGGCCTATACAACTTGTGACATCATGAGTTGTGTTTCGGATTGAAAATATAAAATAAGTTACATTGATGGACTAAATCTTGACGATTAAGTGAGGCCATCATTAAAAATATCCCTGTTGTGAGGAAGTTGACCAACCTTCCAAAAAGGACCAGACTCCTTTATATAATTTTTAGATTAAATCATAATTAAATCATTAAATCATGATTTATTTTTTTATTTTTCTCTTCATGTTAGTTTCTTTAAAATCTATTTCATTAGTGAGAATAAAAAAAATATTTCCATACCAACCAATGCTATTTTTTGTCCAAATATTTCACTGCGTTTAATTTGGGGAAAAAAAATAAAGAAAATTCAGTAAAGTTATTTTCCGATACAACTTTTAATGGCCTTTTTATTCACCATAACTTCATTTTTGAGTGATCTTTTACCTTAATGTACCTGTGCCAGTACTGTGTCATTTGGGGATCACTGTTATGAGGACTTGGCTAAGTTAAAACATGAAAAGAGCAGACCACATTTAAACAAAGCACAGTGGGGGTGAAGCACAGTGGGGTGAAGCACAGTGAAGCCAGTGGGGGGGTGAAGCACAGTGGGGGTGAAGCACAGTGGGGGTGAAGCACAGTGGGGTGAAGCACAGTGGGGGTGAAGCGCAGTGGGGGTGAAGTGCAGTGGGGGTGAAGCGCAGTGGGGTGAAGCGCAGTAGGGTGAAGCGCAGTGGGGTGAAGCACAGTGGGGTGAAGCGCAGTGGGGGATTGTGTTGAGCTCCTTAACATCCACTGAGTGCTATCAGCTATATGTCTATGTTCTACATGAAGTTTTGTGTATGTATTTAATGTGGAAATAGAACAGTTACAGCATATTGAGCAGCCAAAAAAATAAAAATAAATAAATAAGAATCTGTGATGTCCATATGCTTTAGCTTGTTCAATAGGTTCCAGAAGTCCACTGTAGCACCTCAATCTTTATTTCCACTATAATCAATTTAAAAAATGCCCCCAAAATAACGAAGGCCATATTTGGAATCAGCCTGAATTGGCCTTTTAGATGATGCTTTCTTCGTTTAAAAATAGTCGTTTTACCAGTAAGATATTTAAAGATGGAATGGTACAGAATGATGCTTGATTACAAATGCTACTAGAATGTGAGTAGTTCTCATTTCCTTGTAATTATGCATTATACTCGTTAATGATTAAATAAATATCTTATTGCATAACACACTTCAGTTGACAAAGTGTTTCATGTCAGTTTGCATAGGTGAAATAATCTTGTGCACAGTGTAAAACACCAATCAAATAAACAAGTAAATAAAAATGTACATCTTTGTAACAGTGTAAATGTTACCTGTACAGCATTTTGAAATTGGCATCTTGTTTTTTTCTCAGAAGCTGACAGCATAGGATATCACTGGTACCCATGGGTCTGGGGCAGACAGAATTTACAGGCCTCAGAGAAAACAGGTAAGGCTGATCAACCAAGTCTAAGTCAGGGAGAAGTTAAAGGTGAGGGCTGAGTGATGACAGTGATTTAATGGATAGTACATGTATAATCTTTGTTATAGTCTGAAAATATACATGCAGTAAATTGTAGACCAAACTTTAGACCAAAATTCAAATACAGTAAAATTTGGGTGACCTATTTGTTACTTCAGAATCTGTTAACTTAGGATCAAAGCAGTGGAATAATAACAGCTCTGGTGAACAGAACTTACCAGGAACAGATAGGACAGCGGAGGCCGGTGAAGCTGACCCTAGACAGGGAGAAAGTAAAGGTCAGACTTTTGTAAATAATACTATACATGGAATGCTTTTCTCTTCTGGACTAATCAGGGTAAAGTTTTTTAAAACGTCAAAGGGAAACCTTGGAGGCTTCAAAATCTTTGTTGTTCTATCATGCCTAATGCTATAAAGAAGTGAAATGTGAACTTTTGATGCTGAAATTTGTTTTAATTTTGTTTATGTAATAATTTGTTTGAATTGAACCAGTCCAGTAAAGAATACAAATAATAATTAGCCGTTGATTCATTCAGTGAAGTTTTCATCGTCTGCTGTGGATGTCTACTGATTGATAAATGATGTTTACCTGTATGTTGCGAATTATTTTTGTAACAGAAACTGTGCGGGTGGGACCCAGACAGTGTAACACAGGTGTCGTGGGCAGACAGAGCTTACAAGTGATGGAGGGAACAGTTAATGTTGGTCAACCAGACCCAAAGCTTAGAGAAAGTAAAGGTTAGTTTGGGTTATGAGATGTCATCATATGAAAGTGTGTTACTATACATTTGCGGTTGTGCGAATTTGGGTGGACAGTAATTGTAGTGCTTGTATAAAAGTTTCAAGTGGGATTTTACTTTGTTCCAGAAACAGTCAGTACGGGATCCACCTGGTACTCCAGCGTCTGGGGCAGACAGAATGTACACAGTGTACAGACCACAGATAGAACAGCCAAGGCTGATCAGCCAGGACCAAGTCAGGCTGAAGGCAAAGGTGAATGTGGATTGTTATAGATGTAGAATGGGAATTATGCTGATATGTTCCCATTTACATCCTCCACTTGCTAGGTGAATTATGCTGATATGTTCCCATTTACATCCTCCACTTGCTAGGTGAATTGTGCTGATATGTTCCCATTTACATCCTCCACTTGGTAGGTGAATTATGCTGATATGTTCCCATTTACATCCTCCACTTGCTAGGTGAATTATGCTGATATGTTCCCATTTACATCCTCCACTTGCTAGGTGACAGCTTGAATAAATGAAGTTTTGAGATCAAATTGGCAATTAGTAAGAAAAAATTATGGCATTATATAAAAGATCACCTTTCAACGGAGATGAGCTTGTGTGGTAGGAACGGAATAATTCATGTATTTATTTTGTCTTCTATGCCGCACTCAAGAATATTTAATTGTCTTCTATCAGATTTTTTCTAGCCAGTTTCATTTTGGAAACTCAACTTTTTTTCATCACTAGTATGTGAAAAACTCAATCCATTTCATGAAAACATTTCATACAAAATGTCGCTAAATTAATTTTTCGATATTTTTAGTTGTGGTAACCACGACGAGAAATTGGCTAGAAAAAGCCCTGTCCATGATGTACTCAAGAATATTTCATATATAGGAACTGGATAAAATGTGAAAGTATCGTTGACAGTTCAAGAGGAACTTTTCACAAAACTTTCAAATGCAGCAAAATGTTAGTGTTTTCATGTAGACCAGGATAGAAATGTGTATTCAGGGTGACATCTGTTACCTTCAGAATCTTTTCACTCGGAATCAGTGCCATGGATTTCAAAGAGCTCCACTGGACAGACCTTACAAGTAAGAGATAACAGAGTGGAAGCTGACCCAGGCAGGGCGAAAGTAAAAGTCAGTCTGTGATAATCATGTGCTAATTGTGGCCTTTTGAGGAGAACAATTTGATTGAAAAATAATCTGTTTACAAATGTGTTGCCATTTATTTTGTTACAGACACTGTAAGTGTGGAGCCCACCCAGTGTAACACAGGTGTCTTGGGTAGACAGAGCTTACAGGTGATAGAGGGAACAGTTAGTGTTGGACAACCAGATCCAAAACTCAGACAAAGTAAAGGTTAGTTTGGGTTCTGAGATGTCATGGCATGAAATAACATTATAAATTGTTACCTGTTTTTCAGTGTTGACCAGAATTGAAGTATAGTTGCTTGATTTCATTTTGTTCCAGAAACTGTCAGTACGGGATCTCCCTGGTATACAAGCATCTGGAGCAGACAAAATGTAAATGTACTATCCACAGATAGAACAGTTAGGGTTGATCAACCAGGCCTAAGTCGGACAGAAGGTAAAGGTGAGTTTTGATTGTTACATATGCAGGTGTGTATGTATGTCAGATAATGTGAAAATGGCTGATATGATGTGATATAATTGTTGACTTTAAAGGGCTAGTAATAAAATAAATGCTGTTTTTTATGTGTGATATCTAGTTTTACTTACATGAAAGAATATCTTAAGTGAAAATTGGATCGAAAGCAGGGACCAAAGTTAATAGAGATAGGAATGTATGGTTGGCCGTTTGACAGGAAACCTTTCTTATCTTTTGAATGTTCACATATATTTAGAATATTTAAATTAAGAATGTTTCAGAACAGTTCAAGAAATGAAGAAAATAAGTATATCAGAAATATCAGTATATCTGTCCTGTGCAGAAAAGAATTAAAACATTATTTCACATTGATTATTTCAAGTTATACTTATATGAAAGCAGTGTAATAATTACTGGCTTTTTTGAACCAGTGGTGTCAAAGTATATCCACGTGTAGTGTGAATAATAAGAATAATTACGTCCAGTGAAGCCTTGGTCACTTGAGATGGATTTGAGACACACATTGATTGAGAAATGACATATTTACATGTATGCTGTCATCTGCTATTTTGACAGAAACTGTGAGTGTGGGATCCACCCAGTGTAACACAGGTGTCTTGGGTAGACAGAGCTTACAAATGGTGGAGGGAACAGTTAATGTTGGTCAGCAACCAGACCCAAAGCTCAGGGAAAGTAAAGGTTAGTTTGGGTAACAAGATGTCATGGTGGGAAATGTGTTTTTATACATATATAGATTGTCAGGTAGATAAGATTTGAAATGTAACATTTTAATTTAATTGTATTTTAATTTATATCCGAAACAGACAAAACGGGGTCTCACTGGTACCCACGGATCTGGGGCCGACAGCTGTCACAGCTCACAGACGGAAGAGTTAAGGCTGATCATGAACGACCTCCAAGTCAGGGAGAAGGTAAAGGTGAGATTTTAATAGTTTCAGGTACTTATAAATAAGCGGTGTTTTTTATACTTTATATTTACTTTTAATTTCATAAAAGATCACAGTGAGTTGGGGACTGGCTTGAAAGTAATGAACCTGCTGATCACCGTTTGGATTGTTATGTGGATTTCATAGATTAAAGATATGGCTGACATGTTCCGGGCTACAATCTCCGTTGTCCAGGTGAAGAAAGTCATGACTTCAAAGGGCTGGTAACAAAAAATGTATTTTTTTCATACTTGATGTTTAGGTTACTTAGATGAAACATCACGTTTGATTGGTGATTGGTTTGAGTGAAAATAAAAAATAACTGGATTAAGAAGTGATGGTCGTGGTTTAACGTCAGATCGGCGAAAACTCAAGAAGACGAGAATGTGTCAGTGGCTGCTCCAAAAATTAACCTGTGGTGTGACTTGAATCTTCACGTGCCTTTAAATATTATGTTTTTTTTTTTTCAAATTGACTGGAATTAAAATATTGGTTGGCATATTTCTTACATCAGAACCTGTTGGCTCAGGAGCAGCAATGTGGAACAAAAACATCTCAGGTGAACAGAATTCACAGGTAACAGGTAGGACATTGGACAGGGTTCCAGAAGTCCTCAAGCAGGCAGAAACTAAAGGTTAGCCTGGCTTAATTGGGTTAATACTTCTGAATAAAATGCTTTTTTCTTTGCTAATCAAAGCGATATGTGTTAAATCATCAAAAGAAAAATGTACATGGTACAAGATTAAAAATGTTTGTTGAAGAGAATTGAACTATTATTTTTAAGTTAATGAGAAGGTTTACTTACATTTGGATATTTTGCATTTTGTGGATGATTGAACCAGTGAGTTGCATAATGAAAACAAATTATTGATGGTCACACCCAGTGAAGTCTTCGTCTTTTCAGGTAGACAGTGAAAGTTGGGCATAAAAGTTGCCATTTATTTTATTGCAGAATACACTCCACAGTGTACCACAAGTGTCTTGGGCAGACAGAGCTTACAAGTGATGGAGGGAACGGTTAATGTTGGTCAACAAGACCCAAAGCTCAGGGAAAGTAAAGGTTGGTTTGGGTTATCAATGTTGTGGTGTTAAATATATGTTAGACATACTAATCGTGTGCATGCATTTGTTAATATTCCAGCCTGTACATGGAGTGTTTTCAGGTAGACAGGAATTAAAGTATAACTTATGCTTTTAAGTCAGTGATTGACTTTCAGTTTGTTTCAGAATCCTCGTGTGTTTTTAAAAAGAGAAGAATTAACATATTTGTATGATATCCATATCTAATTAGGGGTCCACACAGGTTCCCTGTGGGACACCGCTTGAAATTGTTTGGATTATTATTATTATTATTATTATTTTTAGTCTTCTCGTAAAATTGCAATATCTGCCAAACTACTGAAGGTAGAGAATCAAAACTTTGCACTCTTGATGGTCAATATATGAAGCAACTTTTGACGGTTAGTGTCCATTGGTCAGTCATGTGATTTAGCGGCCATTTTGAATTTCGTTGTTAGGCTTAAGAAATCTTCTTCTCACAAACGGTGATACCTGTCGGAAGGAAATTCCACTTGCTGTTTCTGAGTGGATGGCCCTAGTCAGTTTCCTTCACACGTTAAATTCGTTAAGCAAATTAGGCTTTAATTGATCTTGAAAGTTACGTAAAAATTACGTCACCTCTAAATACGGCTTAAAATGATTAACCATACATACTGTCTGTTGCTCCTTGTTGTCAGGAATACAAATCTGCAAGAAATAGTTTTGTGCATTGTAAAGTTTTTAAGTTTTTGCTAAGAAAAAAACCAACAAAAATTTATCACACCCCATTATAGCTGTAAAACTGGACATCGCTGAGTGCAGTTTACTATGAGAATAGAGATTATCCTTGCTACACTGTATTCTTTATGTCTTTTCTTAAGGGCTATGGGCAAAAGATCAAAGCTGAACTGCTTCCATACTGGTTTTTAGTACTAGGTCCATTGTACATGATACCTGGTAATCACGGGTTCAAATCCAGCTCATTCTTTTTCGATCTTTTCGTTTTTTTTTTTTTCTCTTTTTTTTTCTTACCATGAAGTTATCAGGAGACTAACAGGTGTTGTAGATTGGTAATAGTGTGGACCTCCGCAACGCTGTTGGATGACAGCTTTAATTACATTTTCAAGTTGTCTTTTATTTTAGAAGCTGAGAGTACGAGATCCCCCTGGTTCTCCAGCTTCTGGGGCAGGCAGAATGTACACATTGTACAGGCCACAGGCAGAACAGCTACGGCTGATCAGCCAGGACCAAGTGAAGCAGGAGGCAAAGGTGAGTGTAGATTGTGGATGTTTATACAGTATGGTGTATTTCCCTGTAGGTGAGTTTTGTCATCAGGTAAGAAAAGGCATTCTCGCTACACCAGAGGCATCTTTGGTGGGTAATTTAAGTGCAGTTCAGACACATGTAACTCCTTTTGCCCAGTAATGTGCAAGAGTGAAGGGGTTGTTATGACCAATAAGAGTTAAGAATAAGAGTAGAAATCAGGTCACACGATCAAGCAACATCAATTTAAAAATGAGGTAGGATGTGTTGAGAGGTTTCATTGGATGACCCAATTTTGACTAGCCTGTGACTAGGTCGAACTGGTTGTGATATTGGGAAGGGCCAAGGGATATTTTGTAGCAAAGTGGAAAGGAAAGCTTGACACTGAAGGGAAGGAAGGGTTAAAGAGAAGAGAGCAGTGCTATGTGAATTAAAATGCTTCAACTGCCTTTTGTTTTGAACTTCTGTTATTTAATTTAATGTACAGGTGAGATGGTTTGTATTCAGTTAGTTTTCAAGGATGGAGAATATGCTTTGCAGTTATATGATAGACACATTTCACATAACTTCACAAAAATTATCTTTATGTGTTTACTTGTACAATGAACAATCAGTGAGATAATTGTTTTTTCAAGAAAAGAATAAATACAAATAAATGCCATTGATGTTGTGCCATGAGAGAGCATGGGATCCATGGTAAGTAATTCAGGAATGTTCAATGGATATAAGTTGAAAGCAGTGGAGAAATCAGAGAAGATTGATCATCTGAATTCACGTGGAGGAGAAATTAAAGGTACATGTATACTTTGATTATGCATGTTACTAATAGGCTAGTATCCTTGAATACGGCATAAATCACCTGTCAAATAAATAAATCAGTAAATACTAAAAGGTTGGATGTAGATTTGTATAAGACATGAAGGTTTGTATATGACAAGAAGATTTGTATATGACAAGAAGTTAAATAAGAATGAAGTGGAATTTCCTCACCAGATAAACATGAAATGCCTGGTAATGGAGGTAAATGATGACAATACATGGGCAATCAAACAAAGTGAGAGACAGATGAAAAACTTGGTTACATATTTGATAATGTGCAATGGCAGGTGATAAATGTAATTTTACAAGATCTACATAAAGAGAATCCTGGTTTGAAATTGTGATAAAACTGTACTAAATCAGCCAGGTAAAATAATATTGGGTGGTAAATTTTGAAATATAGTAACATTCAATGAAGTTACTAATTCTGTGTCAGAAACTGACAGTATGGGATGGCCCTGGTACCCCAGTATGTGGGGCAGACAGCATGCACACAGTGTACAGGCCTCAGACAGAATAGCTAAGGCTGATCAGCCAGGCCCAAGTCAGGCAGAAACTAATGGTGAATTTTGATAGCTCTGTGGTATTGAAAGTGGATAATTGCAATGCATTGAAGTGCTCCTACCCTTTCTTTTCAGCTGACTTAGAATTCAGTTCAAAATGCTAGTATTGTATGTTTTAGTCATTGCCATTAACGTCATCCATAAAAGAAATGCTTGGTGGGCATAAGCCTTATGAGAATAAATAGGGTTGATTGCAAATTCTGTTTTCTTTTTTTTTCAAATTCTGGATAATGGAAAAGATGGATTTTAAAGAAATGAACATGAAGAGAATAAAAGCTCCTATCAAAACACCAATAAAAACTTTCTGTGATGGTCAGTGGGCTAACGTCCAAACAAATGCATTTCAAGGGAAGACCTGATTTTGTTTGCATTTCGGAGATATTTTTTATATTTGCTTACATTACTAATATTTAAAATGTATTAAGAGTTTGAAGTAACCTTTTACACAGCTGGAAAAGCCCTTGTTGAATTTACATTCTGTGAAAACTTGGTCTTCAGTGCGTGGCCAGGAATTCCAATGAAACCTATGCAGAGTGGGTTTTTCCTTTGTTTCAGTGGGATGCGATGCCAAATACGGCATCAAACATATCCTGGTTGACTGTGTAGAAATTGCCCATGTCCAGAGATTCTACAGGGTTGAGTCTATTTGAATTACTTGACAGCATAGCTGGCGATGCCGTCATTAATTTTTTGATCATTATATATGGTTCAGTTTATTTTGTAAAAGAAAAGTAAAAAATTGCAGTTTTCGACTTTAAGTGACATTTGTTTTTTTTAACTAATTTTTAAAAATGGTCATCTGTTTTCTTTGTCAGAGATACCGCCAACGTGCCCTTTAGCCATAATCATTCATTCTTTCATTCATCCTTTCCTTGGTTTCAGGGTTTGGCGGTGTGGGCTCCATTCAGTGTAATACATCTATATCAGGGGGACAGAATCCACAAGCGACAGATAAGAGAGTTGACGTTCCTAATGTAGACAGTGGACGGGTGGAAACTAAGGGTAAGTCTGGATTATGTGGGACTGAAGTTGTTGAACGAGGTGACTGAGTGTTATCTAGGCAAAGAATACTTACTTTCAGTGGTCTATTGGGGGACTTTACGGCTAACTGGTTGCAGTACCGTGACTCAGAAGCCTCCCACCAATGCAGTCACTGTGAGTTCAGGTTCAGCTCAGGCTGGCTTCCTCTCCTGTATGTGGAAAGGGCTGCCAGTAACCTGCGGATGGTCGTGGTTTTTCGCAGGCCTCTTCCAGTTTCATCCATCATAATTCTGGCCACCAGAGTAAAAGTGAAATATTCTTGAGTACGGCGTAAAATACCAATCAAATAAAGGAAGCACTAATCAAGAAAATAATGAAATAAATGCATCTCTGTATCATGATTGGTATCTGATTTTAGCCGGTCAAGTCAAGGTTTGTTGTAAAAAAGGTGGTTAAAAGGTGACATATAGTGAAGCCTTGGTCAGTCTTACAAGTGATGGCGGGAACAGTTAATGTTGGTCAACCAGACCCAAAGTTCAGAGAAAGTAAAGGTTAGTTTGAGGTGTGAATGTTGGAGTGTTAAGGTTGTTAATGTACAGTACTGCTTGGTGTTGTTAAATGATTTATTATGCATGGATGGAATAAATGAATGATTTTGGCTTAATGCCACATCTGCAATACCTCAGCCATATCGTGGCGAGACCCTGTTGAAACCAGCAAGGTGTGTCTTCACCATGATGTGACACAAACATTTTTAAAAGCATTTAACAAAACTAAATGTCAGTTAAAAGTAAAAAAGCACAATTGTTTTTTTTATTATAAACTGAAGTGTAATGTATATCCCATATATAAACTGTGTCCTATGATGTAGGCCAACAGCCTTCAAAACATTAATGCCATCATCGCCAGCGATGCTGTTACACTAATGGAATATGTACTGAATGAAAATGTCAGATTCCTTTCAATACCTTTCATCACTGGGACATCAAATAATCTCCTAGCAATACATTTCCATAACTGATGGAAACAGAGAATCAATGGTAGGGTTGAGGCAAATTAGGAACAGGGGTGGAGTCAGTTTGGGAAATTCCTCATTTCAGTACAGAGTATGTCTGCTGTTTGGGTGCTGCACTGCTACACATCGGCGACGTCTTGACCTGATGAGATGTCAATTTTGACTTGCGGAATGTTTCCCATTCCTGTGTGATGGCCACACGCAACGTGGTACTGGAAGTGTCTGACAAACATGCTGATCAAGGACATCCCACAGGTGTTGAATTGGGGACAGATGAGATGAAAATGCTGGCAAGTCGAGCCACTTCAACGTTTTCAGTCTGTAGAAATGCATACAGCCTGAACATGGGGCCGGGCATTGTCATGCTGAAATGTTACCCATGGTGCCGGACAGATGGGGCGACTGCAACAGGGGGAGGAGGCGAATATGACGGTCTTGGTTAGGGGTAGTTACATGTAGTACGCATGCGGACGTTTAGCAGTTGTACCGATTTTCTTGATGTCTTCTGAGACAGCTAATTGTTGACACATTAACGTTAAGTACTCTGGTGACAGCTCTAAGGGTTATGCCAACGTCGATCATGCCAGCGTCGATCATGCTGATGGCTCACTTTGGCTGGTTTTGTGGCATCTGTGGCCTCATGCCTTTTGACAGAACTTGTACTCTGAGGGTGGTCTTTTGTACACCTGAGGGTAAGGAGTGTCAAGGAAGACCTTACAGATCACTGAATACTACAGATAGGGTCACACCTGTCTGATGGGTCTAAATGGTGAATAGGCTTGAAATTGACAACACTTTGGGTTTGGAGACTGGAATGCACACAGGTGTAGGGGTTTTGCTCTTCATCATCTATATGACTACTATACAAGCAAAAATCACAGCATTATCGTGTGAAATATTGCAAAAACGAAAGTGGTGTGTTTATATTTTTGTTCATTAGAGATTCGTCTGTGTAGAATCTCCTCCAGATATGGGTAAAGTCTACCCAGTGCACCGGAATATGTTTAGTGTCATATTGGACTTCACATTCAGGAGCACAGAATAAAATTGTGTGGTAAATGAGTATGCTGAATATGACACCTGTTAAAACTACTTGGTCTCAACAAGTCTTCCAAAGGTATGAGAATTATAAGCAGTGACAGGATGAATAGCATGCAGTTTATTATGGACGTGCAAGACCCATTCATTCAGCCAAAGGCAACAGTGTGGACCAAAACTTCCATGTAGGAAGGCTGTAATGTTGCATGAAGATGTTGTCATCATACAACCAGTAAATATATCAGCCACATTAAACATGTTAAAGGAACAAACCACCATCTGAAAGACCATTTCTTGCTGAGTGAGTGTGAAATGTTTATTTAACATTTATATGTGTAACTATAACTGTCAACTGAAAATGTAATGAGTTCACTGATTTTTATCCCATGCATGGGTGAAAGCAAGGGATATTAATTTCTGTGTGTGCCTGTCTGCCTGTCACACTTTAATTTCCATACAATTATTGTCCAATGTCTGTACAATTTTGTGTCCTGGTTGACACTAGAACCTCACAATGTATTTGTGTCCTGGTTGACACTATGGAACCTCACAGCGTATTTGTGTCTCGGTTGACACTATAGAACCTCACAGCGTATTTGTGTCCCAGTTGACACTATAGAACCTCACAGCATATTTGTGTCCCAGTTGACACTATAGAACCTCACAGCGTATTTGTGTCTTCGGTTGACACTATGGATACTCACAGCATATTTGTGTCCTGGTTGACACTATAGAACATCACAGCATATTTGTGTCCCAGTTGACACTATAGAACCTCACAGTGTATTTGTGTCCCAGTTAACACTATAGAACCTCACAGCCTATTTGTGTCCCAGTTGACACTATAGAACCTCACAGTGTATTTGTGTCCCTGTTGACACTATAGAACCTCACAGCGTATTTGTGTCCCTGTTGACACTATAGAACCTCACAGCATATTTGTGTCCCAGTTGATACTATGGAATCTCACAGCGTATTTGAGTCCCTGTTGCCATTATAGAACCTCACAGCGTATTTGTGTCCCTGTTGACACTATAGAACATCACAGCATATTTGTGTCCCAGTTGACACTATAGAACCTCACAGCGTATTTGAGTCCCTGTTGACACTGTAGAACCTCACAGCATATTTGTGTCCCGGTTGACACTATAGAACCTTGCGTGTATTTGCAAACCAGCCATATCCATGTTAAAGTATTGCATATTTTTTTATTTGGTTGGTTCTGATTGATCAAGGGGTCCCATTTTGTTACAGACGCTGTCAGTGTGGGATCCACCCAGTGTAACACAAGTGCCGTGGGCAGACAGAGCTTACAAGTGATGGAGGGAACGGTTAATGTTGGTCAAACAGACCGAAAGCAGAGGGAAAATAAAGGTTAGTTAGGGTTAGGAATGTGGCGTTGTGGAAAGAGCTGTGTTAATAATTATTAGCATGCTGTCATAAGGGCTGTCGTGATTTGAAATGTAACACTTCTATGTTGGATTTGTTGTATTTCAGAAACGGAAAGCTTGGGATATCATTGGTACCCCCGGGTGTGGAGCAGACAGAATGTACAAGCCACAGATAGAACAGTGAAGGCTGATCAGTCAGGCCCAAGTCAGGCAGAAACTAAAGGTGAGTGTGGATTGTGGAAATTTCTGGAAACTTAACATTTTCAAAGATTGAAACTCAAACTTACAGCTTGGAATGTAACTTTCCATATAATTTAAAAAGTCTCTCTGTTTGTATTTGTGTTTTTAAGAACAGAAGAATTGAGAGTTAGTGTAATATCTTTGATAATATTTTCAAGCTATCTTTTATTTTAGAAAGTGACAGTATGGGATCCCCCTGGTACTCTGGCATCTGGGGCAGACAGAATGTACACAGTGTACAGACCACAGACAGAACAGCTAAGGCTGATCAGCCTGGACCTAGTGAAGCAGAAGGCAAAGGTGAGTGGTGATTACTGTATAAAATTAATTATAATTACCACAAATCAAACGTGCTACTGTGTGAAATGCTTCAGTGCTTTGAATGAATTGATGTTCTCCTCTGATATTTATGTCTGATTCATGCGTTCAGTTTTACTGAATTCTTTTATTTAATACAGGTTTTACAGTATGGAAAGTAACCTTGTTTTGTTACATTTACTATCAATAAAATATTAATTATGACTTGTTTATATGGCTATTTATTTGGTTACAGAAAGAAGTAGTTTGGAAGCAACTCCGTTTAACTCAGGCACTGCAGGCAGGCAGAATTTACCTGTATCAGATACATTTAGAAGAGTTCAGGTAGAACAAAAACAGGGAGAAGCCAAGGGTGAGTCTTGATTGTGTCAGGTTTGAAGGAGAGCGAAATATTTTTTTTCCCTTTTTGCTGACTTGCATTCACTGTTGCATTCACCATTTACTGAGTAAGGGTAGAAAATGGCAAAGTAAGTCTTGCTTTTTCAGTGGCCTTGGTGTAATAGGTTAAGAAGTATTCTGTTTTATTTTGCATTTCTACTTCTCTGAAATTTTACACACTTTTTGTTATTAAGTAGTTAATGACAAATTTGAACTAGTCAATTCAGGGTTTTAATTATGATGAGGGTTATTCAGAAAGTTATATTCACTGATGTCTCAGTCATTGAACGCATACAGTGATTTGAGGTACATGTACAGGGTATTCAACTTACCATTTGTTTTGTAACAGAAACCCTCACTGTGGGACCCACTCAGGGTAACACAGGTGCCTTGGGCAGACAGAGCTTACAAGTGATGGAGGGAACGGTTAATATTGGTCAACCAGACCCAAAGCTCAGAGAAAGTAAAGGTTAGTTTGGGTTATGAGATGTCATGGTGGGAAGTGTGTTTTAAATGTGAAAGACCACACAAAAATAAAGTTATGGTTAGTGAAAAGACCAATAAAAACTGTCTCAAACTATCTTCAATGAATTTTTTAGATTTTTTTTGTCTCAGCAAATTAAGTTTCCAGGTGTGTCCACCATGTAGCTAAAACATAATGTAGGCTTCAGTACAAATGGCCCAAGATATTGATCAAATTGAGCTGTACTCTTTTCTTTTGTCTTGTTCTTTCTAACTTTTGGTTTTACTGACTTGATGAGAATTAGGGTATTAAGGCTTAAATGTAAACTCTTTGGACTGAATGATTATGGCTTAGTGGCACCTCAGCATTACTGGAACTATACTGTGGTTTAAACCAGGAGACCATGGATGCTTTTGAAGTGTGGAATGCAAGCATACAGCTTGAAAAGTAACTTCTCCCATAATTTTCCTTTGTATATATCCGGTGAAATATTTGTGTTTTAAGAAGAGGAGGCTGGAGATATATGTAAGTAAGTTTTAAGTTGCCTTTTGTGCTCCAGAAACTGACAGTTCGGGATCTCCCTGGTACACAAGCCTCTGGGGCAGACAGAATGTACACAGTGTACAGGCCACAGACAGAACAGCTAAGGCTGATCAGCCAGGACCAAGTGAAGCAGAAGGCAAATGTGAGTGTGGATTACTGTATGCTGTTGTTGGTGCATAGAAAAAGTTGTATTTCCTTGTTATTACATCCACTATTTTGGGGTCAAAAGCAAATATATGGCTGTATGCAAAGTGCTGTCGGGTTTTAAATGGTATGCTGATCTCCTTTACATAGTTTTTACCTTTATATTCTATATATATTACAACAAAGTTTTCAGGCAGTACTTTGGTATGGAAAGTCTTTCTATAGCTCAGAAAGTAGCTGTTTGTTTGACCTAAAAAGATTTTGTGACATTTACAACCATTGAAATGCTGGTATCTTCTGGATGGGAATTCAAACATGACATACTTAAGAGGCTTAGTATTTGTTTCAGATTTCAGCAGCTTGGGAGCAACTCCAGGTAATGCAGATTCGCTGGGCAGACAGAATTTACCTGTAACAGATAAAACAGTTAACGGTGACCAGTTGGATCCCAGGCAAGGAGAAGCCAAAGGTAAGTCTTGATTATATGGAGTTTCAGGTAATGTGAACGTGTTAATTTGTTTTTTCTTGCTAAGCAGCTGTCTGTATTTACTGTTTACCCAATGATGACAGGGAGGAATGCCTCATAGTGCAATAGGTGTAGAGTTATTTCATTCTAGATAGTTTTTGCATGTTTGATATTGAATCTTTGGCAAACTGATTGGTGCCAGTAGTTTTATTTCACATTTGAGGGGCCTCATGTGGCCGAGGGGTTACCGCGCTAACATGGGGTTATGACCCCTCACCATTGCAGTCACTGCGAGTTCAAGTGAATTTATACTGATAGCAGGCTGATTGGAACTAGTCATTTCTAGGTGTAGAATTTATATTGAATTTTGATATTCCTAGAGTTTTGTGGTATGTGTCGTTAGCTCCTGTATAAACCGTTACAATGCCAGTGCGACCTTTCCCAGTGTAATGTGTGTTAAGTGAAGATTTTAATAGAGGGAACGGTGTTCAGAGTCGGTTTGCTGTAGAGATTGGGATTATTGGTCGTAGTCGGCTAATGTCTTAAGACAGCTTACAGATTTTTGGTAAACATATTTACATATCAAATGTGTACAGAAGGTGAACTTGATTCGTAATAATATGGACAAATCCATCTGTTTCTCCTGTCCGAGTCGTCTTTGTGTCCCTTCTTAGGGGGGTGGGGGTGGGGGGTGCCTGTACCATAAGTCTCAGAGCAACCCTGAGCCGAGCCTGGAGAGTTAAATAGGATGTATGTGAATTCGTCCCTGATTCATCTCTCATGACAAGCCTACTTCAGTATTAAAGAAAACGGATCCCAAAGAGTTTACAAAGGGTTTTTAGAATGATAGGGGCTAATTAACAGTTGTGTCTATTGAAGGCTTTTTTTGTAAAGAAAACCAGTCTTTGAGATTTGACTTATTTAAGGTGCCATTTATTTGATTACAGAATACAGGGGCATTGGTGGCTCAGTTGGTTAGCACAATGACCCAGGGGCCTCTCACCAATGCAGTCGCTGTGAGTTCAAGTTCAGCTTATGCTGGCTTTCTCGCCATCTGTACATGGGAAAGTCTGCCAGCAGCCTGCGGATGGTTGTGGGTTTCCCCTGGGCTCAGCTTGGTTTCCTCCCACCATAATGCTGGTTGTCGTATAAGTGAAATATTCTTGAGTACGACAAAAAACACCAGTCAAATGAATAAGTAAATACAGATTACAGAATACACTCCACAGTGTAAAAGAGGTGTCTTTGACACACAGAGTTTACAGGTGATGGCGGGAACAGTTAATGTTGGTCAACCAGACTCAAAGCTCAGAGGAAGCAAAGGTTGGGTTGGGTTATGAATGTGGCATGAAGTTAATAAGGCTTTTCAGTTATCAAGCATTGAATAAAAAAGCATCCTGAAGCCAGCTGTTATTTACTTTCAGAAGCTGACAGCACAGGATATCGCTGGTACCCACGAGTCTGGAGCAGACAGAATGTACAGGCCACAGACAGAACAGTGAAGGCGGATCAGCCAGGCCCAAGTCAGGGAGGAATTAAAGGTGGGTTTTTCAGGTTGAGCTTTAGGAAGAAAAACGTAAGAAGAGTTTAATTCATAGAACTAGAAGATCATAAATGAACTGATCTTTGCTTTTCTTTAAGTTGGCATTTCTTTCATTACAGACACTGTCAGTGTGGGATCTACTCAGGGTGAAGCTGGTGTCTCTGGCACACAGAGCTTACAAGTGATGGAGGGAACAGTTAGACTTGAACAACCAGACTCAAAGCCCAGAGAAAGTAAAGGTTAGTTAGGGTTATGAGATGTCATAGTGTAAAGTATGCGAGTTCAACCTACAACTCTTGGTAATACATAGGATGGCCTGCTAACAACCTGCGGCTAGTCGTCTCAGGTTTCTCTGTGGCCTTGCTCGGTAACCTCCTACCACAGCGCTGGCCTCCGTTAATGTGAAATAGTCTTCTGTGGTATGTAAAACATGAATCAAATAAATAAATTACAAGCATAAAAAAGTATATAGACTGGTATTTCTGTTTTTTTAGAAACTGACAACAAGGATCCCACCCAAATTGTGGTAATATTGGGGAGAACAAATCAAGGTGATCAATCAGAGGAGAGTCAGGGACAAATTAGGGGTGAATTCTAATGTCTCAAATAACTCTAATGACTTATGTCAACCTTAATTTAACTCAATAGACGAATAGTACTTCTCATGGATAAACAAGTCCTCGAGGTGACCTTGTGACAGCTCATTACAATACATGTATTTCACGTATTTAAGTTTCAGAAGGTGTCAGTGCGGGATCTTTGGAATCTTCAGGATCTTCGTGGTACTCCAGCATCTGGAGCAAACAGAACGTAAACACTTCACAAGCCACAGAGAGAACAGTCAAGGTTGATCACCTAGCCACAAATCAGGCATCAGTTAAAGGTTAGGATTCATGGTCACTTTTACAGAAACAACAAGGTGCAAGGTCAATATTGGCCTTGGACTGGGGATTTGGACACTGTATCATTCACAGTGCTCATAGGACTCCTTCATGACAGTAAGCTGTTGTTCAGCAATTTGCACAGTTTTAGGCTAATGGAATATGACTTCGATTTTTCTGTGAGTAGGGGGGGCAAATCTGTACTTGACAGTTGGGGAAGTTTATCAGTATCTAGCCAAATGTCGGTGTTTTACTCCGGTGGTACCCCGGTATGTCTTTCTGTAGGCATATCCATCATTGGGAGCTTAAAATGCGTTGCATTCCACCTGTAAATCTAAAATGACTGTTTTTGATTAGCAGTTGCAGATTTCATGCTCAACTGAAAACAGCTCTGACATTTACTTTGTTTCCTTGGTTTCTAGCATAAAATGAGAAGTGGTCGAGTTAAAGAACTTTTTAGAGTTTATACAAAAACCTAAAAGTATGGAATGTATCCCTTTTAGTATGAAATGTAGTTTCTCACATAAGTTCACATGTATTTGTATGTATCTACATGGTTACATATATTTATTTTCGATAAAGAATCTGGAAGCAGTGGGGCCAATTATGGCAACACAGGCATCATGAGCAGCCAAAACGTACAACCAGTGGAAAGAGCAGTCAGTTTTGGTGAGCCGGACCCAAGCCAGGAAGGCATCAAAGGTTAGTGTTGGTGTTGTGTAAGGCTGTCCACAGTTACGCCCATGTTTGCCAGCCATTGAGAGCAAAGGCAGGGGTGTGTTCACAGGGCTACATGGACATGTTACAGTGTACAGGTACTAACCCAACAGGGGCCGAGGGGGTTAGTGGACCAGTGCAGTGTAATGATCCAGGGGCCTCTCACCAATGTGGTCACTGTGAGTTCCAGTCCAGCTCATGCTGGCTTCCTCTCTGGTCGTACGTGGGAAGTTCTGCCAGCAATCTGCGGATGGTTGTGGGTTTCGCCCGTGCTCTGGCTGGTCCCCTCCCCCCGCCCCCACCCACCTTAATAGTGGCCTCAGATGTATAAGTGAAATATTTCCAAGTACGGCGTAAAACACCAATCAAATAAATAAATAAGTACAAACCCAACTGTTTGTGGGAGTGTCCCTCGACCCCCTTTCACTCGGCAGGCCACAATGAACACAACGATGGTGTAGTTGAATCGCGTCCTCAGAAATAGAATTTTCATGTTTCCCATGCTTAGTGTGTCTGTGGTGTTGTGTTGCCATGCCTGGAGTTTGCTGGTGACAACATGCCTTCCTGCACTGTGATGTACTGTAATTGACCTAAACTTTCATGTAAAAAATGTGCATCTTCAGAGGCAAGTAAATGTCAAAATATTACTTCTGGTGATGAAACTCACATTTTTCCAGTAAGGTATCATCCAACCTTCCAAGCAAACTTCAAAACAGTTTTCTCAAATCAATCAATCTCACAGAAAAATAAATGTCATGGATGAAATTTTAGGTCATGTAGGGTATATCATAGGTGGTAGAGTTCTTCAGTAACTTGTCATTCGGTCAAAGTTAACGAGTAACTGGTCACATATGCGACTAAAATTTTGCTTTCTGCGACCAAAACATTAAATCCAGTCACACATGTGCGACTAAGATATTGTCATTCGTGCGAACATTCGTGTACTTGGCATGAATAATTATCTGACTATTAACATCTTTATTTTTGAATTCTGAACAAAGTTTCACTCTGTCACCGGAGTAAGAACAGCAACAACAACAACATGCCTAGCCTTCAATCCATTTAGCTGTGTGTGCAAGCACCATTCATAGGGAGTATTTTCTTATTTCTGGACACTGTGATAACGAGAATCATATTTAGTGTTATAGGTGACATAGTAAATGTACTTTTTATTTATTTATTTATTTGTTCTGTTTTAATCAAATGGCCGATCCTTCAAAAAGTACGTCAGACAGTCATTTAACTATGCACAGTCCCGGTTTGTACTGCATGTAGATGGGGCCCTGAACATGGATTCCATACAAACATTGTACTATGACAGTTACAATGGGGACACATCGGATTTATATGTATTTTCAAATAAACTACTTGTAGTTTGATATAAACAGAACTCAAGTGTTACATGTACATGTGAATAATATTAACTGTCACCTGTGCAGCGTTCATCTGGGATCATTTTAAATTAAGAAGCCACCTTTAAATTAATTATTAAATATATATCACCTGAAATACCATTTTTTGAATATGCAGATGCCAAAGATGTTTCTCGTTATGGGTTTGCATTGTTTGTACAGTTAATGAAATCCAAAAAATACTCTGATTTTATGATGGAGTTTTTGGGGTGTAATGGTATTGAATACTTTAAAGCACAGTGGTGTCATGTATGCCTTTCTGCGGCTAGACTTGCTGTTATTGGTATATAATGAAAATAAATACAGATATATGTGTGATACTAAGTGTATTTATATGTAGAACAATGCCATATATAGCAGTCACAGGATGTTAACCAGTTAAAAAAAATCTGTGGCATCACTGTACTTCAGCCTGTGGCTTCACTGTACTTCAGCCTGTGGCATCACTGTACTTCAGCCTGTGGCATCACTGTACTTCAGCCTGTTCAATATGACCCCAAAAGTGCACTGTGGGACCTCTATCTTTATTTCCACTTCTCTCACTAAAAATGAAATGCCCCAAAATAATGAACACCATATTTAGAATCAGCATAAATAGTAATTACGTGTATCACACCTAAAAATATTTCTGGTACACCTGAATAGCAAACCTGGAGCACCTAAAAATTGTTACCTCAAAAGTTAGACACTCTGTGCACCTAAGAAAAAAGTTTGAGCCTTGATGCTGTTGGTTTAGTCTGGGCATCCTGGTTACCTCCCCCCCTGAAAACAGGGTTTGCATATTATAAGTGAAATATTGTAAATTTATGGAAACTGGCTTTTTCCAAATCTGTCTAACTCATACCAAAAGCTGTACAATGTACTTGTATTCAAAAGCATGTGTAGGTATGTGTCGGTATTTTCAAATATGCTAAGAGTTAGTTTGTTTTGTTTTAGAGAGAGGTGGCAGACAGACTTCACAACCATTGGAGAGAACAGTAGAGGTTGCTCAACCAGATCTATACAAGGGAGAAATTAAAGGTTAGTTTTGATAATCAGTGTTATGAAAATCTAATATTACATTCACCATTTTCAAAGCACAAGTCGAAGAGAAGGGATTTGTATACAAAGGGTTATTACAGTTGTAACTTTTAATTACTTCATTGTAGTTTGTGCCAGTTTATTTGCTCTTTATATCTGTATTGTACAATTCCCTAAGAAGAAAAATATTTTCTTTCTCATCTTTGTGAGAATTGAATATTTATACTCGGGAAGCAATTATATCTGTTAACTTTATTCTAGACATGAAATTTTGTTGAAGTATGGACATGTCAGATTTGTGACTAGTCATCCTATTTTGAATGCTGCTTAAGTATTTACATGTAATGCAGTGTTGTTAGAGGACTGAAAGTAACACTTTTAATTTTCCTTCAGAAGCCAACAGCAGAGGATATCATTGGTATCCAAGAGTCTGGAGCAGACAGAATTTACAAGCCACAGATAGAACAGTTAAGACTGCTCAGTCAGGTCCAAGTCATCCAGAAGTTACACGTAAGTTGTTTTGCCTGCCCACGTAAGTTGCCTGCCTCTGAACAAAGAACTGAAGAGTCGAGTTTTCAGTAGGCAGGAAATCAGAAATCAGTCCTAAATAACCAGTGCTGTACTCGAGGCTTTTTATCATAGTTGTTTGACTTTATTTGTTGTAAATATTGTTTTAGTTTTAAACAAGGGAAGGAATGAATAATCATGGCTTAATGTCATTTTGGCATTTCCGAGAGAAAAGACCAGCATTTACCATCAGACATTGTTTATCTTAAGTTGCCATTTATATTTGTAGCAGAGCCTGTCAGCGTGGGATCCACTCAGTGTACCACAGGTGTGTTGGGCAGACAGAGCTTACAAGTGATGGAGGGAACAGTTAATCTTGGTCAACCAGACCCAAAGCTCAGAGAAAGTAAAGGTTAGCTCGGGCTATCAATTCCATGATGTGAAAGTGTTTTCAGGTTAATTTACATGAATATAAAAAGATAGCCTCTGCTCAAGATGTTAAAACAAGTGGTATGTTTGTCCATAATAAAACTGTAACAATGAATGCTCCCTGTGTGTACAAGTACCCCACTCAAACAATGCATTCTCTCGTCACCATGGTAACTGATGTACATGTGTGAAAACTGAAAGAAAACCGATGAGAGTGAAGACTTCATTGATAACCTTTGTTTTTGGTAATTTTTTGCTCTCTTTATGTGATAATTCATATTCGTGTGTGTATATGAATCCAGTGTAGTCAGCCAACTTCTGGAATTTGAAAGGTAAGTTTTACCACCTGGAATGTCATCCTTAATTTCAGTTTAAACTTTCATTTCATTTGTACACAGCAAAATACATGCATTGAATCAAAATATGGTTTTAAATTCTGCTTCAGAAACTGGGATTGTGGTAACAGCACCACATAGCTCAGGCTTCTTGGATCGGCAGAAGTTACAAGCTGTGGAAAGAAAAGACAAGGTTGATCAACCAGGCTCAAGCCAGAGAGAAAGTAGAGGTGAGCTGACAAACAGTGTGCCATAAATGTACACGCTGTGAATAATATTTGATGATTAAAGAATTGAAATATACGATAGTGAATGTGACATTTTTATTCTCTTTCAGAAATCAGCAGTACAGGATCTCCCTGGTACTCCAGCATCTGGGGCAGACAGAATGTACACAGCGTACAGCCCACAGATAGAACAACCAAGGCTACTCAGTCAGGACCAACTCAGGGAGAAGTTAAAGGTGAGTGCTCCATGCATTTACATGTATATTCTCCGTTTCTGGAGGAGCAGCTGAAGAAAAGTTTTAACTCCAAGAGCTAGAGCCAAAAATCTGATGCTGTAGTTGTTTCTTCTTTATTTGAGATATTTCATCTTGTAAATGTCGGTATTTTCAAGAAGAGAAGAATATAAATTAATGTGGGACATTGTAAATTTGCCATTTGTTATTTTAACAGACACTGTCAGTGTGGGATCCTCCCAGAATAACACAGGTGTGTTGGGCAGTCAGAGCTTACAAGTGATGGAGGGAACAGTTAATATTGGTCAACCAGACCCAAAGCTCAGAGAAAATAAAGGTTAGTTTTGGTATTATGAATGTGGCATTGTGCAATGAGGTGTGTTAATAAAGATTACCAAGCTTTAAAATGTTGTCAGACTGACAGGAATTTAATAAAATGGCATCTGTATTTTTGGTTAGTTGGTATGTTTGTCCATAATAAAACTGCATATCCTTGATCCTCCATATCTCAGATTATGTAGTCCTGCGTATGGATCCTCCATATCTGAGATTATGTAGTCCTGCGTATGGATCCTCCATATCTGAGACTATGTAGTCCTGCGTATGGATCCTACACAGTCCAGCACTTTTGGAGGTTAGAAGGGATGTTTTGCTGTCTGGAATGTCACCCTTCACTTAACTTTATTTATATATTTATTTATTTGATTTGTGTTTTACGCTGGACTCAAGAATATTTGACTTATACAAAGGATTCCTGCATTATGGAGGAGGAAAGTAGGCCGGTGGAAAAACCCACGGCTCTCAATAGGGAGCTGGTGGGCCTTCCCACATGATTGGAGAGGAAGCTAGCATGAGCCTGACTTGAACTCACAGCGACCGCGTTGGTGAGCAGCTCACAGGTCATTATGCTGCCACTTAACTTTAAATTTGTCCACGCATTTGCATGCAGCAAAGTGTGAAGCAAAACACTGTTTAAAATTCTGTTTCAGAAACTGGGATTTCCAAATCAACTGCGCATAACTCAGGCATGTTGGATGGACAGAACTTACAAACAGTGGATTGGAAAGACAACACAAGTCAACAATTCACAAACCAAAGAGAAAATAAAGGTGAGTTTTTATTATGCCTGCATGTTGTGGAATCATGATGTCTTGTTTTCAGTTATTACTACACTTTTATGCTCAGGTCTGAATAAAGTTCTTGTCAATTTTAGTCATGTAATTGTGAATATGATCAGACACTCCTCACCTTATAATCAAAACAGTTGACTGCATGAAATTCTGTGATGAAAATCTAATGATAACAAAAGAAGTTAAGGAATTTGAGAAACAATTTTTAGTGGTTCTTTGTACTGGCACTGTCTGCATTTTTCCATCGTCTTTCCCTTTAAGGTGACTTTTTTTTTTGGTTCCAGAAACCAGCAATACAGGATCCACTTGGTACTCTAGCATCTGGAGCAGACAGAATGTACAAAGTGTACAAGATAGAAGGTCTAAGGTTGATCTGCAAGACACGAGTCACAAAGAAATCAAAGGTGAGTAGAAATCAAGGATGCATGCTACAGAGGTGAATAAGGTTGATCTGTTTTCCAGTGAGCAATAGTTTAAAAGTTTTTGAATTCAGGGGGCTCGTGCAGTAAATTAAATGTCTTTGATTCAGTTTTACACTTTAGATATTACTAGAGGGCTGAGATTACATGAAATAGTGGAGAACTGTGGGTTTGTGAAATTCATATGGAAAATGGAATTATGGAGTGCAGTGGGTTTGTGGAGTTTATGTGGAAAATAATATTTTGCTAGTGGAAAGGTCAGTTCACATAAGTTACAGATTATCATTGCATCCATCTGCAGTGAAACCTAGAGCTTTTCTGAGAGAGAAGAATTGGGATATTTCAGCATTGTAAAATTGATATGTTTTTTTCTTTCAGAAACTCAGTCCTTTGGATCAACTTGCAGTAATCCCGATGTCTTGGGAGGACAGAACTTACAACTGAGGGAGAGACCAGACATGGATGGTCAGCTTAACCCCAGCTTAGCAGAGACTAAAGGTGAGCTTTGATTGGTAATGTGGTTACACATGTACACTAGAAGGTAAGATTAGGTCAGGTGTCATTGTGGACTTAAATCCTGCATGTGTCATGTTAAAGCAAAATGGTTGTGCTGTTAAATTGAAAGTGTTGATACAAGTCACCATGTGCCACTCTGTTCTTTGTTTCATTTGTGGTATTTAATTTATAATAGTACTGACAATTAGTGATGATGTGGCCAAGTGCGTAAGCCCGCCAACGCGGCGTAATGACCCAGGTGCCTCCCATAAATGCAGTTGTAAGTGCAAGTCCAGTTCAAGCTGGCTTCCCCGAAGGCCATACATAGGAAGTTCTGACAGCAACCTGCGGATGGTTGTGGGTTTCCCCTGGGCTCTGGCTGGTTTCCTCCCACCATAATGCTGGCTGCTGTTGGACAAGTGAAATATTCTTGAGTATGTCGTAAAACACTAAGTAGATAAATAATTAAATAAATAATTAAGGAAGCACAGGTGAAAGTTAAATGCATTAATTCAAACTGTAGTGCCCTTCTGACATTTAATTTCACTTTATGTATATATTGAGTTGGCACCTCTTGGATTTGGAAACATAGACTTCAAAGAAAAGTCATTTAATGTTATGTGCAATGAAATTTTGATTTTTTTTTTCAAGTTGATTAAAACATACGTGCTGTATAACATATGAAAGACAACTTTCGCGTTTTGCGTCCAGAAAACATTCCTTCTAACTCAATCATGCTGGGTGGACAGAACCTGGAGCAGAAAGATGACACAAAGCAGGTTGGTCAGCAAGACCTGAAGCAGGGAGAAATTAAATGTGCAGGTAAGGTTTTATTATTCATATTGTTAAAGGAGAAGACCAGGCAAGTTTTAGGCAATTTGTGATAAAAGAGTAAGGTTTGAAGATTACAAAATGCCCATCAAATTTTTTTTCTTAGATTTTTTTAGTTCCCAGGCAACAAATTTTAAGGTAGGCATAACACCCACTCAGTCGCGAATAATAAATACCTCCGTGTAAGTGTGAAAATCATTGTGGTCATTCAGATTACAGAATTATGTAAAGCCTGATCAGTGGATATGACATGAATCGGGCCTTTGAAGGGTACATAAAGCTGCTCATATACAGATGCGAATTCAGCTTGATTACGAACGTTGGCTGCTGCCCATTGTTTTGCTGCCCCACTCTGCCAGGATGCCACAGTGTGCAGATTTTGGCTGCATGCCAAACTCCAAGCCTCACTTTTTTCACGGCAATGTACCTTATACTTGCCCTTGAGGGAAGGTGGATTAAGCTCATGTGTTCATTTCCACATGTGGGTATGCATCTACCATTTTCCAGGTAACAACTGATGTGATTGAACACTAGCATTTGGAGGGTTTGGGCCCCACTGATTTAAATTGTTGTTTTATGGGCAGAATAAATCTTTTTTTCAGTGTAAGGGGATGCTTTTAAAATACAGAATAAAATTTAAAAATAATCTGTCGTGTGGGAAATGTAAACTTTTTTTCAGCTATTTTTGCTGTTGAAGATGTATTTACATGATTGGAATGCTTTGAAAAACAAGAAAATCAGGTTTTTTTTTTTCTTTATTACATTTGGATTTTTTAATACTGGCTTGCTGATAATCCCAAAATAAAATTGGTGTGACTTATTGTGAAATAAATGTTCTGTCAATACATTTTGTTTAGCATCTTTGGGTCCAGCTATACAACCTCATAAAATGTTTATCATCACTGAAGGTTTGCCGGAGTTAGTTGTCTACTCGAGGTGAGCGTCCGTGGATAAGCTGGTGCTAGGAGAGATGATGGGAGAACACCATCAAGTGACCCCAGACTCCAGCTCAACATCTGTCAGACCAAGGCATTTGGCTTGAACAATAAGAATGTAGATGCTGTGCAATCCTTGTCATTTTTCATCAATGTATTGAAATATAATGCTTTGAAGTCCAGTTTTGTTCTCTTTCAGAAACTGGCCATGTGGGGTCTCGCTGGTACTCCGGCATCTGGAGCTTACAGATCTCTCAGCCCTCAGACAGAACAGTTAAGGCTGATCATCAGCCAACCCCTAGACTGGGAGAGGTCAAAGGTGAGATTTTGTGGTATCTCCAGCAGTTTTCCTGTTCTTAAACTAGCCAGTAGCTGGGGGGACTCTCCTTACAAGAGCAGACTACATCTAAACGAAGTACACGTCATCTAAAGTGCCATTTCATACTGATACCAAATATGGTGTTCATTATGGCCTGTCAGTCCTATTTCCTTACTCTAACTTCTCAATGCCAAGTGTGAAGAGAGGCAACAAAGAGTACCATTTTTTAATTACTTTGCTATGACCTCACCTGGGGTCGATCCAAGATTGACGCTGACAGAGTCATCAAATGACCTTCCATCCTTTCTTGCCTTCTTGATGTTTCCATTGACTTTACAAGTTTGGAGGTAAAAATATTTTGATTTGCTCTGTTCCTCTGTTGCACTTTGCATATAGGTATGCGGTTTGACTTATCTTCCCATGGTTTACTTCCACAGGAAGTGAAAATTTGAATTTTTAAGTTGCAAATTATTGTTATTTTTTGTCTCAAGATATTGGCAGCGTGGGAACCACTCATTCAGAGACTGGCCCGACAGACCCAAAGCAGGGAGGCGTTAAAGGTGAGGGTAAGTTTGGATTGTCAGTGGTACACCTGTCCCTCATGATAACACAATTCATTGTGACATTCTTGATTACAACACAATACAACACAACAACCTGTGGATGGTCATGCGTTTTCCCCGGGCTCTGCCCAGTTTCCTCCCACCATAATGCTGGCCACTGTCGCGTGAGTGTAATATTTCTGAGTATGGTGTAAAACACCGATCAAATAAAAAAATAAATTAATGTAAACAGGTCGGAAGCCTGTCTCCCAAATTTTTCACCAAGCTCTGTTGCATACATTTGTACATGATTTCAAAAGTTTCCACACCTCCAAATTCTTTAATGTTCTTTGACTTCAGAGGGTTTGTCAATAGTTATCAAGTTATTCAACCATAACCATGACCATCTCAGTGTGTTCATTCCTCTATTATAATGTCACAGACTACGAGTGGTTAAGAAACTTCATATAACAAGCTTGACTTGTAACACGGTGGGCAGATTTGTCCCCAACAACAGCGTTGTAATGAGGGAGATGTGTAATTAAGGAAGTTGGATAGTCAGTGGTTTAGGCTCCACAAGTGCTGTCCACCTGTTGTTGCCACCACAGCCCCATGAATGATGAGATTGAGAAGAATTTTCTGTAAGACACTGAAATGGACCAATGACTGGATTTATCTTTGCATGCCACAGGATTTGTTACCTGAGGGTCGCCCATTTGTATCAATCAGACCAAGTGGTTTGGTGTGAAGTGAGATGATCGACATCGTACTTGCAGTGATTACAGGTAGTCTTGTTTCAGAAACTGACGGAATGGAATATCACTGGTACTCAGGCGTGTGGGGTAGTCGGCAGAACCTACCAGTGGAGAGAAAAGTGCAGGCTGATAAGGGAGTGATTAAAGGTGAGTTGTGAGTCTTTTGAATTTAAAGATGATACATGTTGTTTTAAGTTACACCCATCATTTTTCCAGGTATGAGCGGTACCAGAAGCAACGGGTGAAAAACCAGAAAAGTTTTTTTTTATGTCTTTATATCCGATATTTTGCATGGTTATTATACGCACTATGCGTACTAACAATTAAAGGAAAAATATATCAATATATGCAACTGTTCTTGTGTGTTTATTGACCTTATGAAATGAATTCAGTGTTTACAGTTTTGTACAAATGCAGGTGTAAAAATGCCATCTATTGTTCACATTTTGTCTGTCGTTTGTCATTGGTGAGCTGAAAACCTGTTATCATGGGCGTTCTGAAGATTAATGAAAGTAGTACAGCCCATTTAACTGTTGCTTGGAACATCAGAAATCAAAGACATATGGTTGGGCTGAAACAGAAAATGTCCTAAGACGGGCTGCCTACTTTAGCCTCAGACTTTTAGACAAGGTTTTGATGCTTCAGAAAAAAAAAAGTTATGGCCTTATTATTTGTCAGATGAAGACCTGGTTGGCTATCATTTTTTACCCCTTGGGCAATTTTGGCCAATGGGTATTGTCGTAGCGGGCAGCGCCCGTTTGCGCACCCGTTCCTACGACCATCCCATCTGTTTGTCCATATTCCTCGTGAACACTCTATTTGTAGAACAATTTATCCGATGTTCACCAAATTTACACCACACTTACACATTGGCATGAGGAAGAACCCTATTGAGTTTCAGTGACCTTGACCTTTTTCTTCCAGGTCATAAGGGTCATTTAAGTTAAAGTTTATACAAAGCTTGTAAATGCTCTATCTCTAGAAGGGCTTAGCCTGAGTTCACCAAACCTACACCACACTCATTTGGGTCATATAAGTTAAAAGTTATAAAAGGCTTGTAAAAGCTTTATCTCTAGAATGGTTTAGCCCAAATTCACCAAATTTTTACACAGTTTTATGAATGGCTGATATTATAAATGATACCGCCAGGAAAATGTAGATATTGGTTATATTGTACATGTGCTTAAGACCAAGGTGTTTACAGAGCATTGCATGGTATTACTGACATGGTGTACATATCAGTAAGTGTCATTTCAGCAAAGATCACTATAGCTTTATTTTTCTGTGATGAGAACGGGTTGAAGGCAAGCAACTATCGAGTTTGTATTATAATCACGATTTCCCAAAACTTTCAAGCGACTTACTCATTTATCTGTGTTTTTCTTATCTCAGAGACTGGGAGCATACAGTCTGGTAACACAAGCATTATGGGTGGACAGAGCGCCCGATACACAGACAGCATAGCTGAGGCTGGTCAAACAGGACAAGGGCAGGCAGTGGTGAAAGGTCAGTTATGATTCCATGGTGCACCCATGAGAGTGTGCCAAGCACGATGCTTACTGATCCAGAAATGTTCATTATAGCAAATTTATTTCACATAGCACTCTTTTACTGTTTAAACTTTGGAATGTTTACACGTTTTTTTTTGTTGTTTTGTTTTTTGCCTTTGTGTTGTGCATTAGTGACCTGACCCAACAGAGAATTATAACCTGCTGTGTACGTCATTGCAGCGGTTCATAGAAGTTAATTTTCCATGAACCAAATTTGATTTTACATATACACTGCCAAAAGAAGCCTTCTCAAATCTAAATCAAAGCAGTTGGTCATGGAGATTGCCATACAAGGGAGATAACCCTTAACGTTGCAACGACTGCTCTTGTGGGATTTTGGACATGTTTAAATTGAGCAGTGAAAGTTATGGGAAATTTTGAATATTTCTTTCCAAAAACAACATGAATAAATGTAACCAAGAATTAAGTTTTTGTTTCAATCGACCAACCAATTATTGGTCTATAAACCCATGCATTGGGAATTGTCTCAGTGAGGAAGTGCAGTTGTGCTCTGAGTTCAAGCCCATTCTAGTCTTCCTCTCCGGCTGTATTTGGAAAGCCCTGCCAGCAACCTGCGAATGGTCGTGGATTTCCCCCCAGGCACAAACTTTAATGCTGTACAAAAAGAAAAAAAAAGGACAATGTAAATCACAACATGAAGCTTAAAGTTTTGCTTAATTAGAAATACATACATTTATATATTACTGAATGTTTCAACATATGAAGAGGTTCCAATATACAAATATACAAGCACATTTCTATGTGTAACCTCTGCTTCCTGTTTTCTGTGTCAGGTATTTTTACCTTGTCTCTTGAAATTTGTAATAGATGGTGCACTTTCTATTGTGCAAGATAGGGTGTTGCTTATTGTGGGACAACAAAGTGAAAGACGAGTTGTGAACAGTGAGAAGTTTGGGAAGCGTGTGACCAAGTGGTTTTTATTTGATGTGTGTAGCTGTCGTTCTGGGAGGTGTTTTGCTTTAATGGTCAAGAATGAGGCAGGTTGCAGTTTTTTGTAGTTTAAAAACTCATTCTAGAAGACACATTGAACAGCAACCCCAAGTTGAAAGACAGTAGTTGATGTGAGGAAATTGTAGAAAAGCAATCGGGTGGATTGTGGCATCTGATGTCTATGTTTTCTTCAAAGTGATAAAAGTCTTGATACTTTTCCAGAGGTGTGGCTTACTTGTTTCTGCCATTTTAGTGTGCTATCAATGTATATGCCTAATAATTTATGTTCCTTGACATTTTGTATGGGGATATTTTCAATATTGATATTGAGGGCTGCGTTTTCTGGATATCTCAATTTCTGTGTTCCTCCCAGTAAAATAGAGGCAGTTTTATTGTGATTAATTACCTTTTTGTTTAGGGAGCACCAAGAACTGATGGATCTGAGGGACTTGTTAAGGGATGATTCAGTGTCAGTAAGATGTCTTCTAGAATAATAAATTGTGGTATCATCAGTAAACATTTCTAAGTTACAATTGTTAGTCGGTAAAACTAAATCATTTGTAAATAGGATAAACAGCAGTGGTCCTTTCATGGAGTTCTGACGGACTCCACTACTGACGTTAAAAATGTTCAGACATATTGTTATTCAGTCAGATGCTTTGAGTACAATATTCGTAGGTTAAGCAAGATAGGTTCATTACATTGCACACCATAAATTTGCAGTTTGTATAACAGAAGTAAGTCAGTAAGATAAAAGGCTTTCTAAAGTCGATCAGCACAGCTCCTACTATTTCTTTATTGTCAATGGAACTTTTCCATTCTTCGGTAAGTTTAGTCATTATGGTGAAACAGGAATGTTTGGGCCTAAAACCAGATCGGCTGTCACTAAGTAAGTGATCTGAAGAAATGTATGTGTACAACCAGTCATGTATGTGTACAACCAGTCATGTATGTGTCTATCCAGGATTTTGGATTTTTGGATTTTGATATGATGATTTTGATATGATGGCTGCCATCATATAAATGAAATAATCTTGAGTACGGCATTAAACACCAATCAAATCAAATCAAATCTGTTCTTTCACATTGTTTCTCTGAATTACACAGAGATCTATACTGTAACAGTGACATATACAGAAATGAACAAAAGAGCACATTTCTTGATTGACTTTACATTTTACATATATGGGTTATGTTCAACATTGGTTTCTTCAGATGGATGCATGAGAACTGGAGATTAGAAACATATCTAGGAATTGATGGCATGACCTCTCAAATATGTGAATATTTCCATGTAGTGACCTTTGTTTTTCTGATTGTATCGAGGTATCATTCCAATGATTGAATCGAGGTATCATTCCAATGATTGAATCAAGGTATCATTCCAATGATTGAATCGAGGTATCATTCCAATGATTGAATTGAGGTATCATTCCAATGATTGAATCGAGGTATCATTCCAATGATTGAATCAAGGTATCATTCCACTCATCTTAAATCCTTTACCCGTGCACTGCATTATAGTACTAAAAATGATTCATGTTCAGTAGGCGTTTATTTACCGTGAAAGAGAGAGGCTTTAGGTTTTAGAAATGAGAGATGCCTGTGTTTGAAATTTCACTTTATTCTTCAAATTATCTCTAAAACTACTGGACTATTCTATTCTTTGAAATGCCTCTCTGTAATTTATGAAATAGACTGGTATGTGCCTCAAACCAGACAAAAATTATATTCAGATTTCATTTGTCAGAATTATATTTATTTATTTTGATTGTTTTTGTACGCTGTACTCATTAGCATATATGTACCATTAGCTAAGTGCAGAATGTTTTGCAGCTGATTGCAGTCCAGCCTGAGGCTGAATTGAAGAATGTGTCTTGTTGCTCTCTTGAAATGCATAAGTAAATACTTGTTCCCAGTTTGTCCACAAAACCTGACAGCAAAGGTACAGAAATGAACAGTAAATAAGCTAGACAGCCAAGGCCCAAGTTGTAGTAGGTGGGATAGGTTCCGCAATCAGGGAAACTTCATGCACCAATGAACTCACTTGTACGCGTTCAGGTCTCTGTGCATTCGGGTGATTGTTATTTATGCAAGGAGCCATTGGCCTACTTTCTCAGTTCAGTGGGTTTATTTATTTAACTCACAACATTTTAACATCTGAGGAAGGCTTTGACACACAGCTGAAAGCTTATGTTTAAGAAAGAACAGTCAGTCTATAAGATAGTTCCAAGATAGGTGTAAGATAGCTGTAATGCATCTACATTTACTCGTACATTTATGCCGGGTTATTTGGAGACTCTTGTGAAGGATGAGCCTGATGCAGATCTGAAGGGTTTGGATTATTAACACAGCTTGTTGTGCTTCAGAAAACGGTGACGTGAGACCCACGGACCGGATTCTGGTCAAGCAGAAATCGGAGCCTACGGTGAATGCAACTAAGACTGGTGAACGTGACCCAAACCAGGGAGACTCGAAAGGTTGGTTTTGTCAGGCAAGGTGGATAAAGTCAGTGTGTGTATTTTGTTTTCAAGCAGTGACCGCCTACATCCTCGGTCAAAGACAACAGTGAAGGAATTTATTTATTTATTTATTTGATTTGTGTTTTACGGTGTGCTGAAGAATATTTCACTTATACGACAGCGGCCAGCGTTATGGTGGGAGGAAACCGGGTCGAGCCCAGCATAAACCCACAACCATCTGCAGGTTGCTGGCAGACCCTCCCACGACCATCCACAGGTTGCTGGCGGACCGTCCCACGACCATCGTCAGGTTACTGGCAGATCTTCCCACGACCATTGGCAGGTTGCTGGCAGACCTTTCCACGACCATCCACAGATTGCTGGCAGACCCTCCCACGACCATCCGCAGGTTGCTGGCGGACCTTCCCAAAACCATCCGCAGGTTGCTGGCGGACCTTCCCACAACCATCTGCAGGTTGCTGGCAGACCCTCCCACGACCATCCACAGGTTGCTGGCGGACCTTCCCACGACCATCCGCAGGTTGCTGGCGGACCTTTCCACGACCATCCGCAGGTTGCTGGCAGACCTTCCCACGACCATCCGCAGATTGCTGGCAGACCCTCCCACGACCATCCGCAGGTTGCTGGCGGACCTTCCCACGACCATCCGCAGGTTGCTAGCAGACCTTCCCACGACCATCGGCAGGTTGCTTGGGGAAATTCCCATGTACAACCCGAAGAGGATTGTTATGTTCCTGTGGCTAATGCAGTAAATGTACATCATAACACCCTTTAGCACCATCAGATTTTTATTATGTCATATTTCTAATATTTAGGTTTACTTTCATACTGGATTTTAATGTGAAATGGTGGTAAATATTTTCTCTACGCGTCATTGACTCATCTCCTGAAATTACTCCTCAAGCAAGTTTCACTGCATGTGTGCGAACAACCATGAAGAGAATTCACACTTTTATTTACTGTTGTCATGAATACTTACTAGGATCTTTGCATTCTTTCCTGTTGCCTGACTTTATACCTGTCATGATACAGCGAGACCTGAAATTATGAACTCTCCACCTCTCGGTGGTCTAGTGGTTAGAGTATCCGCCTTGAGGTCAGGAGATCCAGGTTCTAGCTCGGGTCGGGTTATCTTGAACACTTAAAAAATGTCACTTGTTGCTGGCTAGCTTGGTGCTCGGCATTGAGAGGTTAGAGCAAGGAAACAGGATTGGTCAGCCAGGTGTCAGTAGAATGTGACTGGGTGGGGTGTCATGTCTGATGTCTTCGGCATGGTGCTCCAATGGCGGTGGCACTTTTGCGGTATGGACTCACCTTGCCACAAGAAGACACAGTAGCGTATATATATATGTGTGTGTGTACTCACACACATATACATTTTATTGGACTCTTGGTTATAACTGAAACTTTGTTGAGTATGAAAACCTCAAGCAAACATACATGTGCAAATCACGAACTCCTTGAAGTTGGTGCTTGGTTTAGAAATCAACTCGAGTTATGTTAAGAGAACAAAGTGAGGTGCCCTTGTGCCGCACACACCACTGCTTGACGCTGCTGCTGTTAAGACTTCGCCATTCATGTATCTAATTAAAACTGCGGCATTATTCTATAATCTCTCTCTAAATTCTGTAGCTAGACACAACTTGGCTGTAGCCCATTTTACCATCTGTTCCTTTAAATGTTATGTTTTCTGTTGTGTTTAGTTGAGTTTTCATTTTAGTTCAACTGATAGATTATGTACATGTAAATGTGTGTCTGTGAAGGGCCTCGGAGAAGATGTGTCACCTTCTGAAAATAAAGACGTTAGTATTATTTTTGATATTTTATCTAGAACATAATATCTGGTGATTAATGTTTTAAGAGGAACACCATGTATACCAACTTCACACCTTTGTACCAGCTGTCACATGGCTACTTGACCCCACACAAGTAAACCACACTATCATATTTCTAAAGCCCCACGTTCACAGTCAGGGTAATTTTTTGCTGGTGGTTATAGAACTGTGTGTGCACCAATCATTGGCATGTTAAAATTTACACTGAGTGGACAAGAATTCAAATGTGACATTTCTAAATTAACTTTGCTGTAGAAACTACCAGACTGAACACTGGATCTCACTGGTACCCACGGATCTGGAGCCGACACCTGTCACAGCCCACAGACAAGACAGTGAAGGCTGATCAACCTGGCCCAAGTCAAGGTAAAGGTAACTGTGAGGTTGGATTATTGGTGTGAGAAGGATGGATAAACAAATTATGTTTGATAAAACCACTTTGTTGCAGACAACTAGAAATCTAATTGTTGATTCCGTTAAAAGTATTGTGCTCTGTAGATCAAGTGCCACTCTGTATTCCTGTATTGTATTTCTAATGTTTCAATTCTCCTAAATTTTGCAACTTTATAGGAATGGATATGTATATTTATTTTTGCCGCACTCAAGAATATTTCACTTGGCCCACATTATGGTAGGAGAAACCGTGCAGAGTCCAGGGAAAACCCACAACCATCGGCAGGTTGCAGGCAGGCATTCCCACATATGGCTGAAGAGGAAGCCAGCCTGAATGGATGTGCATGAAAGATTCGAAGTTAATTAATATTTGCATTGCATACAGTTAGTAGCTTTGCCCATTAACACTTAGACAAGCAGACTAAGTGTTTTAAGTTTCGAATTTCAATGTACCAGTATTTTGTTACAGAACCTGGCAGTGTGGGTTCCACTGGAGATGACTCCAGCATTGCAGGAGGGCTAAACGTGAAACCAATAGCAAGGACAGTTAGCACTGGTCAACTAGATCAAAGGCTGAAGCAAGAAGTTAAAGGTCAGTGCACTGTATGGATGGTCTGGCAGGTGCTTCCTGGCAGTTACTGTGTACTGTCACGAAGACCCTTTGTACATTTAGAACAAAGGGGAGGGTGGTGGGCAGATCGGAGATATTCTTACTGACATCATGCAGTAAGCTTCTGACATTAGATATACAGGTGCTTAATTGCCATAGAAAACTGAAATCTGTTATCTGATCGGAGGACGAGTTTGAAGCAGTGGATGAAAAATGTGATCAAAACACTTTTGTGGGAAGTGGGATGAGTGTAAACATATATGAGTACTTGCTGTGATACTCGCATTGTTTTGTTGCAGAAACGGGCAGTGTGGAATCTCACTGGTACTCTGGAATCTGGGGACGACAGAAGGTGCAACCTGTGGATAGGCCAGCTAAGGCTGGTCAGAGAGAAAATAAAGGTGAGTTGTGAGGATTCAGCATTCTGGATTTTGTGTAAAAGCCTGTATGTCCCCAGTGAACTCATTTTTTTCCCAGACGCATCAGTAACTATTGGGATAGTTTCATTTAAAAAGAATGGTGCAAAGTGCAAAAGCATAGAAACTTCGAATAAAGAAATGTAACGCTTGGTTGATGTTCTCGATATTTCGACTAAGTTTTACTTGTCGAAATATTTCTCCTGAAGATGACAAGTAAAACTTAGTCGAAATATCAAGAACATTCAATATCATTACATTTTTTTATTTGGAGTTTCTATGCTTTTACACTTTGCTAAGCTAGTTGGTGGATCAACAAGAATGGTGCAGTTAACTATCTTTCGTAATAATTCTGTTTTCTAATAATGGTTACACTAATATATGTACACTGTCTTTTAAAGAAAAAGTTGACGATTTTTTCTGATCTTTACTTCAAAATTTACCTCTGTGAAGTAAAGATCATGCTTATAGATAATGCAGGTGTGTGATGAATATTTGGTGTATGTTGTGATTTAATCTAAATACAATATTAACCAATGCAGAAATTCTCATTGTAACGGTGAAACAGGAGCTCTTGATGTTTGAATATTGCAATGTGTTGTGAAAGTTTTCCAGTTGTAAATTTGTGATTAAGACCTCTTACACCACAGCAGCATAGTAGTGTTGATCGTATAGTTGTGCACCACATCACAATTGGATTTCCATGAGAGCAATGATGTAGCGAATGCGTGGGAATGGTTTTTAGAGATTGGAAAGGAAAAAATGTGAGCTGGAGATAAGAATTTATGGGATGACATAGTGCATGTAAAGGTAGGGAAATAAACTTTTGCCTGCGGTGAATTATTTTAGAGAGTCAAAGTGTTAGATTTTTAATTATAGGTCTACTGGTGAGAATTGCCAGAATCCCATTAGAGAGGCATGAACAAATGTGGAGAAATTTCCTGAAGTAGTTTCATGGAAGTACTCAGTGCGTTTGGGATAGACCTTGTGTTATGGTCGATGAAACTGCTTTCGGGAAGGTTCTCGCCGGTGTCACGCATTTCACCTTGACCGCTTGAGTAACTGCCCAAGAAAAATGGACAGGTACCTTGCCTGTCACATTTACAATCTGTGCAAATTTCCAGGCAGTGTGAGAGTCACACAGGAAATGTCGCTCACGGAATTGGAAAGCATGCAAGTTTCGTAAGTCAAGAAAATTAAATAATCAAATTTGTCACACGAATGTAGTATTGTCATCTGAATGATAAACACAAGATGTTGCAGAGAGACAAAAGTGTGTGAAAATGAGGCTTTTACAATGACAAACTCAAAAGTACAACTGTTCTCTTTCACAAGAGCGAAACAACAATGTCATATTACTTCTTATTTTCTAATCAGCTTTAGTAGGCGGCAGTTTTGCCACCCACAGACACAGAAAATTGCTGCCTGCTGGCTACTAATGAACATCCTGATATACATAAACTTTCGTTTCTTAGCAATTATATCAAAAATAAGCTTCATAAGCTGAATTAATGGGATAATAGGATGAGAACATGCTTAACTTTATTTTATAAATATTACAAAAAAGTACATAGGTTATGCTTTCATGGTGTCCTAACAAAGCTCACATGCAATTTTTGGCCTTTCTGTCTCATTGCCTTCTGTTTCAGGGTAACTTTATCTGTGGTTCTGTGCATATGAGCACCTGCAGGCATTTGTTGCTATTATAGAATTTTAGTGAGCATATTATTTAAAAAATGTCTTGAAACATGTGCAGCATTCTGGACAGTCATAATTCTGTACTGAAAGAAATGTGTTGCCCAGATTCATGTGATTTTAAATGTTGAGTGTTATAGAGAAATATGTGATTTTCGGTTCATTTATTTATTTATTTCACTGGTGTCATAAAGATACGCTGTTCCAAAGAATGTTTCACTTATATGACAGGGACCAGCATAATGGTGGGAGGAAACCGGGCAGAACCCGGGGGAAACCAACGACCATGGGCAGGGTGCTTGATTTTTGGTTTAGTATCCATGTATATGCTTTTTGAAAATACCTCTTCCCCATCCTCACAAATCATGTGTCTGATTCAAATGAGAAATTTTAACATACAAAATAACTGTTAGCTCTGATGTTGATTGATGAGTCTGTTAACTTTTTTCAAAATTTTATTTGAGAGTATGCATTGTGCATAACAATAAATTTCCACAACATTGGTATGAGCGTTTGAGTGATTCTGTGCAAGGCCTCAAGTCAGCTGACAATCCTCCAACCACAATCAATTGGTGCCACTTTACAGCTGACAAAATACATTTAGCTGATGCCCTTCACCAGTTACAAGCAGTGGTGGTATATTTGAAGGGTCCAAAGCCACAAGCTAGCATCCGGCAGAAAATTTCCCCCAATACAAACTTATTATTAATACTGAACACATATTGTATTATAATGTGTTGCCTTGACCTGTTGCCATATTTTCTACTTATATGGTGCTCAGACTAACTGAACAAGTAGGAGTGATAAGGACTTCGTTGTAAAATTTTGTTACGGAAAATGTCTTCAGTCTTACAGTATATCACAATATGACGTTCTAGTGCAATTCATTTTCTTCAAAGTGATGTCAGCTGGGAAAGAAAAGATTGACATAAAATGGTGCAAAGTACTGCTGCCGGGTCCCCCATTACGAACACAATAACATTGTGACACAGATAGGCACTTTGTGCATGGAGAAGGCTAACAAATTATACTGGAAGACAACTGGTCACTAGTTACAAGAAGAATGAAATTAGAAGAAGAGCAATAGATCCATTGGGCCCTTGGGCTCTGATTTTTAGTCCTTGGCCATTGTGCGTGTATTTTGGTATTTTGTCATAGTCGTATCTGCATACATCCACACATAGGTTGCTAGCAGTTCTCCCAACATCTGACCGGAGTGGAAGCCAGCCTGAATGGATGTGCGTAAAAGATAGGAAATTAAGTAATATTTGCAGGGCATATGGGAAATAGCTTTGCCTATATACACTTATGCAAGTAGACAAGTTTTGGGGCTGGGATTGTCATGTATATTTTCTTACAGAACTTGACAGTATGGGGTCTAATCCAGATGACAGTATGGGGTCTAATCCAGATGACAGTATGGTGTCCAATCCAGATGACTCCAGATGACTTCAGCATTGGGAGAGGCATAAATATAAAACCAGTAGCAAGGACAGTTAGCACTGGTCAGCTAGATCCAAGACTGCAGTCAGAAGTTAAAGGTCAGTGTGCTCTATGGATGATCTGGCAGGTGTTTTCCCTATGTTACTGTGTAACTGTCACTGTTAAAGGCCCCTTGTACAATGAGAGCGAGGGGGAGTTAATTGATAGGCAGACGAGTTTGTAGCAGTAGTTCAAAAATGTGATCAAAAGACTTTTGTGGGAAGTGGGATGAGTATAAACGTATATGAGTACTTGCTGTGATACTCGCATTGTTTTGTTGCAGAAACGGGCAGTGTGGAATCTCACTGGTACTCTGGAATCTGGGGACGACAGAAGGTGCAACCTGTGGATAGGCCAGCTAAGGCTGGTCAGAGAGAAAATAAAGGTGAGTTGTGAGGTTTCTGGATTATGTAAAAGCTTGTATGTCCCCAGTGAGTAGGCCAGCTAAGGCTGGTCAGAGAGAAAATAAAGGTGAGTTGTGAGGATTCTGGATTATGTAAAAGCTTGTATGTCCCCAGTGAGTAGGCCAGTTAAGGCTGGTCAGAGAGAAAATAAAGGTGAGTTGTGAGGTTTCTGGATTATGTAAAAGCTTGTATGTCCCCAGTGAGTAGGCCAGCTAAGGCTGGTCAGAGAGAAAATAAAGGTGAGTTGTGAGGATTCTGGATTATGTAAAAGCTTGTATGTCCCCAGTGAGTAGGCAAGCTAAGGCTGGTCAGAGAGAAAATAAAGGTGAGTTGTGAGGATTCTGGATTATGTAAAAGCTTGTATGTCCCCAGTGAGTAGGCAAGCTAAGGCTGGTCAGAGAGAAAATAAAGGTGAGTTGTGAGGATTCTGGATTATGTAAAAGCTTGTATGTCCCCAGTGAGTAGGCAAGCTAAGGCTGGTCAGAGAGAAAATAAAGGTGAGTTGTGAGGATTCTGGATTATGTAAAAGCTTGTATGTCCCCAGTGAGTAGGCAAGCTAAGGCTGGTCAGAGAGAAAATAAAGGTGAGTTGTGAGGATTCTGGATTATGTAAAAGCTTGTATGTCCCCAGTGAGTAGGCAAGCTAAGGCTGGTCAGAGAGAAAATAAAGGTGAGTTGTGAGGGTTCTGGATTATGTAAAAGCTTGTATGTCCCCAGTGAGTAGGCAAGCTAAGGCTGGTCAGAGAGAAAATAAAGGTGAGTTGTGAGGATTCTGGATTATGTAAAAGCTTGTATGTCCCCAGTGAGTAGGCAAGCTAAGGCTGGTCAGAGAGAAAATAAAGGTGAGTTGTGAGGATTCTGGATTATGTAAAAGCTTGTATGTCCCCAGTGAGTAGGCAAGCTAAGGCTGGTCAGAGAGAAAATAAAGGTGAGTTGTGAGGATTCTGGATTATGTAAAAGCTTGTATGTCCCCAGTGAGTAGGCAAGCTAAGGCTGGTCAGAGAGAAAATAAAGGTGAGTTGTGAGGATTCTGGATTATGTAAAAGCTTGTATGTCCCCAGTGAGTAGGCAAGCTAAGGCTGGTCAGAGAGAAAATAAAGGTGAGTTGTGAGGATTCTGGATTATGTAAAAGCTTGTATGTCCCCAGTGAGTAGGCAAGCTAAGGCTGGTCAGAGAGAAAATAAAGGTGAGTTGTGAGAATTCTGGATTATGTAAAAAGCTTGTATGTCTGGGAAGAAGTCCTTTTTCTTTGACAGACACATCAATAAATGAAAGGATAGTAACATTAACATCAGTAACTATTGGTATAGTTTCATTTAAAAAGAATGGTGCAAGTAACCAGCTGTCGTAATATTAAATTCTGTCTTTCTAATATTTTGTTACACTTACACATGTGCACTGAAATTTAAAGAAAAATCTGATTTTTTCAACTTAGAAGTGTGCTTGTATCAGAATTTACCTCCGTGAAGCAAAGATCTTGGTATAATCAAATTTATTTGATGAGATAGTCAGGTCCTTTGAACCCCAAAATGTAGGAAATTCAAGGGAGGAGGGCAGGTACTAGCATGTTGCCCGTAACTTATCATAGATGGGAAGAAACTCTCCCTCATACCAAGGATTAATCAAATTATTTATTGATATTTCGATTTTAATAGAGCCTGGTGGTGTGCAATCAGCTAATTTGAGTGCCGTGGATGGACAGAACTTACAAAACACAGACAAACCAGTTGAAATTGGTCAAACTGGACAGGGACTGATTAAGGGTAAGTAAACACAAAATAATGCTGGTGCTCTTAATCTTTGAATATTTCAATACATTGTGGAAGTTTTTGATTTTTAAGTTTGAAATTTGGACATAATTTACATCACAGTGAGATATTTTTACCGATATTATACATGTAGTTGTGCAAAACGTCACCAGAGGCTTGCTGCATTGTCAAAATTGGATTTCCCTGACAACAATGAGTTAGGGAAGGCATCTAGTCTGAGTCAAAGTCTGAGATTTGTAATTTAATTCATTTTTAGTCCTTGGTCTTCATGCATGTGTGCTCAGGGTATTTGGTCTTAATCATATCTGCTTACCTGGCTGGTATCAAATAATCATGAAAACAAATTCATTTCTAAGTAAGAAATGTTTAACATTGAAATGAAGAGTTGTGACAGTTTTTACCCCTCAGGCAGCTTTGGCCAAGGGGTATTTCATGTCCATATTCTTGTGAACTCTCTGTCCCAGAACGGTTTAGCACAAGTCCAGCAATCTTACACCACACTTACACATTGGCATGAAGATGAACCCTTCAAGGTTATTGAGGACATTTTAATTAAATTCTTGTAAACACTAAATCTCTAGAACGGTTTGTCTCAAGTTCACCAAACTTACCCCACATTTACACTTTGGTGAAAGGAAGAACGGTATTAATTTTCAGTGACGTTGACATTTTTCTTCAAGGTCATTGGGTGCATATTAGTAAATTTTATCAAAGACTTACAAATGTGATATCACTAAAACCGTCTGGCCTAAGTGCACCAAACTTGCACCATATTTACACTTTGGCAGGAGGATTTTCATTCAATGACCTTGATTTTTTTCTTAAAGATCATTGGGTTCATTTAAGTTAATTTTATAAAAGGTTTATTAATACTTTATGTGTAGAGCAGTTTGTCCTAAGTTCACCAAAATAATACTACAGTCAGACAATTTTGTCAATGGCTGGTTTGTAACTGTTTGTTACATTGTACATGTGCTTAAGGCCAATATTTTTGTATGTAACCTTTCTTGGGTATTCCACTCTATTTCTTTTACCTTCAAAAATACTGGGCGAGATCTTTCTAAAACTTCTCAGTGGACTGCGATGTGTGTGAGACCAGATACTAACATTATGATTAGCTCTTGTTAACATTGTAACATCCTTAATGATATACTGACCCCGAATTCGTGATACTTTGTACACCTAATGAATTTCTTCTTTGCTTATTTATTATGCTAAGATATTGAAGTCTAAAGTTGAGTGGTTGTCATTCATGCTTCTGCCCTTTGACCTGAAGTGCTATATACTCAGATCAGAGTGTGCAATGAACTCACTACCTTTAATTCATGAGCACTATGTTGTTCTGTGAACCTGCGTTTCCATAAATTATCAGTATTTACCTGTGCATGATTTGGAACCTCTGTTATGACAAACCTCTAAGAGCTGAAGGGTGTTCATGAGTGTGAAACTTGGATTTGCTTCAGAAACTGGCACTGTGAGGCCCACTGACAGGACTCTGGTCAAACAGAATTCAGAACCTACAGTGAACGTTGCTAAGACTGGTCAGCTTGACCCAAACCAGAGAGAAACTAAAGGTCAGTTGTGATTATGAATATGCTGGTGGGTGGGTACTACCTTGTTCTCAAGCAGTTAGGATATTTCTAACGAAAGCAGTAGTGAAGGAAATCTTAAAGGAGAATAGAACATAAAAATGATGCCAAAATCAGATGAAAGAGCATCAGAACTTATTTTCAAATATGGTCCTTCATCTTATTCAAGAAAAAAGGGTATTTGAAAATCTTTTTGTATGGTGGGTATTTGGAACCAACTTTTTATTGTTGTTGCATAATAATGTTATAAATAAGGATGTGATGCATGTCTAACAAATTTATTTGACTGTAAATTTGTTGTTTATATCCAAACATAATGAATATATTAATAACAAAAATATGATCCAAATCCAGGTTGAACACATTTGCTAGCTGAAAAGTACAAATTCTAGTGCAAAACTAATTACTAAACATGTGCTACATCCTTATTTATAACACCATTACAGAGAAACTATATATACCTAAAGGTGATCCCAAATATCTACCATACAAAACTTATTTTCAAGTGTTTTTCTTTCTGTAAAGAAAAATAGAAAAAATATTGAAGACCACATTTACGACTAACTCTTCGCACTCTTCCATCTGAAATTTGTCATTTTATGTTTTCTCCATCTTTAATAATGTACTCCTTTGCCCAGCCCCCTAAACTAACACCATTTGTTTCTTAATTACATTTCCAACGTTTAGATTTATTTTATTAGGCTGACTGGGATTAATATTTCTCTGCATGACACTTAATTGTCATTTGTAGTTCCTCCTTGATATTAAATTGTCTGCTTTTGAGCTCAGTGAAGTGTTTTCTCAACCATAAAATGAATTCAATGTTCTGTTTATCATTATATAAAGTAGTAGAGTCAGTTACAATTTCTTGTGCCTTTGAAGATTGCTGTATTTACTTGTCCAAAATTGTGATCTGTTACTTCAAATTGACATGTTTTATGATAGAGAAGAATTAAACCTGACAATTCTAATTTGACTTTGTTTTAGAGTCCAGCAGTAGGGGATCACACTGGTACTCCAGTATCTGGGGCCGACAGATCTCACAATCAACGGATACAGCATTGTCCAAGGCTGCTCCTGATGCAAGCCAGGTAGACAGCAAAGGTGGGTTTCATTATGGGTGCTATGAAAGATGTGTACAGGCAAATGGAGTCTGGTATTGTATATCCGCCATTTTACCAGCAAAGCTGAAGGTATTAAAGCCACATTCAAAGTGTAATACTCTAAATCAAATACCACTTTGTTGTTCTGTTTCACATTTCTGTTAATGTCTTTTTTCATAAATGGTTGCTTTCCATTCCAGAAGATTAAAACGTAAAATTTGCAGTGTGTGGTCGCTGAGAGTTCAAGTCCAGCACATGCTGGCTTCCTCACTGGGTAAATGTGGGAATGTCTGCCTGCACGCGGATGGTCATGGGTTTCCTGCCTGCTCTCTCCGGTTTCCTCTTACCATAATGCTGGCTGCCATCATATAAGTGAAGTACTCTTGAGTATGGTGTTAAAGACCAATCAAATAAAGAAATAAATAAAATTTTCAATGTGGAAAGTAACTTTTCTCTTTACCTTAACACTGTTCAGATATTCATATGTGATGAAGTAAGAACACATGTAGATAAGTTTTTATGCCAGCATTTATTTTATTTCAGAGAGTAGCATTGTGGGAATCACTCATGATAACTCAGGCATTGCAGGAGGACAGGATGTAAAATCTATGGATAGGACAGCCATGGCAGACCAAAGACCGCTGGAAATCAAAGGTGAGACCTCACTTTGGATGACCTGGCAGATAGATACTTGTATGGCCATTGTCTTTCTTCACATTTATTGAATATTTTGTATTAACATTATTAATATTCTTTGAAATAGCATAAAACACCCAATAACTAAATACATTAATGAATTAATAATTTATGTTAAACCAAACGAAAATTTTAAATGCAATCCTTTTAATTTGCTCAATACTTTGTTACAGAAACTGTCAGGATTGGGTCTGCCCAAAGTAAATCGGGGATTGCAGACAGACGAGTAACAGATATTACAGTTGAATCTGGTCAACCAGACACAAGTCAGAGAGAAACTAAAGGTTAGTCCTCATTTAGCTAGATTTTCTCCACAACTTTTGATGCCATTTATTTCACATTTCCCAGGTACAGTGCTGCATGAGGACCTATGTGCTTCTTTTCTTTAGCTGTGAAGTAAATACCATACATAGTATAGGCATATGTGAATATTTTCTAATACCATTGAGATCGCATTTGCATTTCCGACCTTGAGGGTTACCTTCTCTGGCATGGCTGATCAAGTCGCTCCTTAAAGCATCCTTGTACTATATGTTGTTGTTGTTGTGACTTGTATAGTGAATGTAGTATAACCCTGGGTCTGTGTACACAGAAAGGGCACTCGTCTTCACTCACCGTTTCCCATCTTGGTGATAACACATAATGTCTGTATCTTACTGAATGCTGTGTATCAGAAGGTACTTTTTTTATTTGTGCATTAAAGACTTTTTCAGACTTCAGCTTGTGTTACCTTTTAATGTTCCTGATTCTCAAAGTTTCACGGTCTCTCACAACGGTGTAAGTAGAAACTTGTGGCAGAGAAAGTGTTCGGTTCTAGTAAAACTTAAGATGTCAAGCACATGAAGACACCATTTGTGCAAGTTGTGTTTTTGAAGGGCGTAAAAACAGGAAATAAAAAATGTTTTTCCTTGTGCTAGAAAAGAAAGGAAGTAATTACACAATATGTTCAAAAAAAAAATTTCTTGTTCCAGAAACTGCCAGTATGGGATCTCCTTGGTACACAAGCCTCTGGGGCAGACAAAATGTAAATGTACAGACCACAGATAGAACAGCTAAGGCTGATCAGCCAGGCCCAAGTCGTGTGGGAAGTAAAGGTGAGTATGCACCATAAATGTTTTGGAAGGTAACCCTCCTTATTCATTATTTACATTCATTATAATGAAATATTGAACAAATGGACATGCACATTATTTTTTCATTACAACAGAATATTCGACTTCTGACTTGACAGGCGTTCTCCTGAACATTAGTAGATCTCATCTGAATCATTTGTGGTCATTACTTCGGCGGGATTTAAGGGGGCAGGGCCGTCAGCACCAGATGCCTGTCATCTACCTGTAATCGCTATATGAAACTCCCTAGCAAGGTCCACCAACAACCTTCATATGGGTTTCCCCCTGACTCTGCCTGGCTTCCTCCCACCATAATGGTGACCGGCGTTGTATAAGTGAAATATTCTTGTGTATGGCATAAAACTCCAATGAAATAAATAAAAAAATAAATAAAATTTCCAATGCAGAAAGTAACTTTTCCCAATACCTAAACACTTTTAATGTGTTCACATGCACTGAAGTAAGAATACATGTAGATAACTTTACATGTCAGTATTTATTTTGTTCAGAAACTAGCATCGTGGGAATCACTCAGGATAACTCTGGCATCGCAGGAGGACAGGATGTAAAACCTATGGATAGTACAGCCATGGCAGACCAAAGACCGCTGGAAACCAAAGGTGAGACCTCACTACCAATGGTGTGGCAGATAAATACTTGTATGGGCATTGTCTTTCTTCACATTTATTGAATATTGTGTATTAACATTTTTAATATTCTTTGAAATAGTGTAAAACACCCAATAACTAAATACATTAATGAATTAATAATTTATAATAAACCAGAAAACAATTTCAGTGCAATGCTCTTATTTTGCAATACACTTTGTTACAGAAACTGTCAGGATTGGATCTACCCAGAGTAACTCTGGGATTGTGGACAGACGGTTAACAGATATTACAGTTGGGTCTAGTCAATCAGACACAAGTCAGGGAGAGCCCAAAGGTTTGTCCTCATTTAACTAGAAAGAAAGGAATCTCTGTGTGTGTTCCTACGATTTTCTCCACAACCATTCCTGGGATTTAATTCAAACTTCCCAGGTATATTGCTGAAGACCTAAGCACAGCACAGGTGATTTGATTGAGTTCCTTTTCCTTAGTTGTCAAGTAAATACCATACAAAACATAGGCATGACACATATGTGAATATGTAATGCCATTGAGTTTTTGTTCGCATTTCAGACATTCAGGTTTACTTTCTGTTGTGTGGCTGTGCACCTCATTCACTGAGCTAGAGCTCACTCCCCAAAACATCATTATACTATCTGTTGTTGTTGTTGTGACTTGTACAGTGAACGATGTAGTATTACCCTGGCTCTGTGTACACAGAAACGGCACTTGTCTCCACTCACCATTTCCCATCTTGGTGATAACACATAATGTATGTATCTTACTGAATACTGTGTATCACAAGTTATGGATTTTTTTATTCGTGCATTAAAAACTTCTTCAAACTGCAACTTGAATTACCTGTTAATGTTCCTGATTCTAGAAGTTTCACAGTCCTTCACAAAGTGTGCGGTTGTGCTAAAACTTAAGATGGCTTATACAGACACCATTTGTGCAAGTTGTAATTTTGATGGGCATGAAAACACTGGAAATAAAAAATGATCTTTTATACTAGAAAAAAATTAAAATAATTACACAGTGTGTTCATAAAAATAATCATTTGTTGCTGCAGAATCCAGAAGTGTGGGATCTTCGTGGTACTCCAGCATCTGGAGCAGACAGAATGTGCACAGTGTAGATAGAACAGCTAAGACGGATCAGCCAGGCCCAAGTCAGGGAGGAATTAAAGGTGAGTATCATGCATCATGAATGTTCTTGAAGGCAATGACATTCATTATAACGGAATTGTCGACATATTTGACCAAAATATCTTAGGAACAAATGGACATGCATATTAATTCATTCATTACAACAGAATATTCGACTTGCGAGTCCGACAGTCGTTTTCATGAACAGCAGTACATCTCATCCTAGTCGTCTGTGCTCAGTGATTCGGCAGGATTTATAGCACAGGGGGATTGGCGCCAGTAGTCTGTCGTCTACAAGTAACCCATATGTGAAACTCCCTCAGTGGGAAGTGTCGCCTGCATCCTGCAGATGATAGTGGGTTTCCCCCTGTTTCCTCCCACCATAAAGCTGGCAACCATTGTATAAGTGAAATATTCTTGATTGTGTCGTAAAACCCCAATCAGGTAAATAAATAAAAGTTTCCATGCAGAAAGTAACTTTTCTCATTACCTAAATACTTTTAATGGCTTCACATGTGATGAAGTAAGAATACATGTAGATAACTTTACATGTCAGGATTTATTTTATTTCAGAAAGTGGCATTGTGGGAGTCACTCAAGATAAGTCAGACATTGCAGGAGGACAGGATGTAAAATCTATGGATAGGGCAGCCATGGCAGACCAAAGACCGCTGGAAATCAAAGGTGAGACCTCACTACCAATGGTGTGGCAGATAAATACTTGTATGGCCATTGTCTTTCTTCACATTTATTGAATATTGTGTATTAACATTATTAATATTCTTTGAAATAGTATAAAACACCCAATAACTAAATACATTAATGAATTAATAATTTATAATAAACCAGAAAACAATTTCAGTGCAATGCTCTTATTTTGCAATACACTTTGTTACAGAAACTGTCAGGATTGGATCTACCCAGAGTAATTCTGGGATTGTGGACAGACGGTTAACAGATATTACAGTTGGGTCTAGTCAATCAGACACAAGTCAGGGAGAGCCCAAAGGTTTGTCCTCATTTAACTAGAAAGAAAGGAATCTCTGTGTGTGTTCCTACGATTTTCTTCACAACCATTCCTGGGATTTAATTCAAACTTCCCAGGTATATTGCTGAAGACCTAAGCACAGCACAGGTGATTTGATTGAGTTCCTTTTCCTTAGTTGTCAAGTAAATACCATACAAAACATAGGCATGACACATATGTGAATATGTAATGCCATTGAGTTTTTGTTCGCATTTCAGACATTCAGGTTTACTTTCTGTTGTGTGGCTGTGCACCTCATTCACTGAGCTAGAGCTCACTCCCCAAAACATCATTGTACTATCTGTTGTTGTTGTTGTGACTTGTACAGTGAACGATGTAGTATTACCCTGGCTCTGTGTACACAGAAATGGCACTTGTCTCCACTCACCATTTCCCATCTTGGTGATAACACATAATGTATGTATCTTACTGAATACTGTGTATCACAAGTTATGGATTTTTTTATTCGTGCATTAAAAACTTCTTCAAACTGCAACTTGAATTACCTGTTAATGTTCCTGATTCTAGAAGTTTCACAGTCCTTCACAAAGTGTACGGTTGTGCTAAAACTTAAGATGGCTTATACAGACACCATTTGTGCAAGTTGTAATTTTGATGGGCATGAAAACACTGGAAATAAAAAATGATCTTTTATACTAGAAAAAAATTAAAATAATTACACAGTGTGTTCATAAAAATAATCATTTGTTGCTGCAGAATCCAGAAGTGTGGGATCTTCGTGGTACTCCAGCATCTGGAGCAGACAGAATGTGCACAGTGTAGATAGAACAGCTAAGACGGATCAGCCAGGCCCAAGTCAGGGAGGAATTAAAGGTGAGTATCATGCATCATGAATGTTCTTGAAGGCAATGACATTCATTATAACGGAATTGTCGACATATTTGACCAAAATATCTTAGGAACAAATGGACATGCATATTAATTCATTCATTACAACAGAATATTCGACTTGCGAGTCCGACAGTCGTTTTCATGAACAGCAGTACATCTCATCCTAGTCGTCTGTGCTCAGTGATTCGGCAGGATTTATAGCACAGGGGGATTGGCGCCAGTAGTCTGTCGTCTACAAGTAACCCATATGTGAAACTCCCTCAGTGGGAAGTGTCGCCTGCATCCTGCAGATGATAGTGGGTTTCCCCCTGTTTCCTCCCACCATAAAGCTGGCAACCATTGTATAAGTGAAATATTCTTGATTGTGTCGTAAAACCCCAATCAGGTAAATAAATAAAAGTTTCCATGCAGAAAGTAACTTTTCTCATTACCTAAATACTTTTAATGGCTTCACATGTGATGAAGTAAGAATACATGTAGATAACTTTACATGTCAGGATTTATTTTATTTCAGAAAGTGGCATTGTGGGAGTCACTCAAGATAAGTCAGACATTGCAGGAGGACAGGATGTAAAACCTATGGATAGGACACAGACCTACGCAGACCAAAGACAGCTGGAAACCAAAGGTGAGACCTCACTACCGATGATCTAGCAGATAGATAGATTTATGGCCATTGTCTTTCTTCACATTTAATGAATATTCTTTATTAACATTATTAATATTCTTGGAAATAACCTGAAACACTCATCAATTAAATACATTAATGAATTAGTAATTTACAATAAACCAGATGACAATTTCAGTGCAACGCTCTTAATTTGCTCTATACTTTGTAAGAGAAACTGACAGGGTGGGAAGTGCCCAGAGTAAGTCGGGGATCACAGATAGAAGAGTAACAGATATAACAGTTGAGTCTGGTCAATCAGACACAAGTCAGGGAGAGCCTAAGGGTTTGTCCTCATTTAACTAGAAAGAAAGGAATCTGTGTTCTTGTGACTGTCTTGACAACCATTGATGTGATTCACACCTGTGAGGTGCTTTGCTGAGGACTGAGGCAAGTGCAGTTTCAAAAGTACATATGCATTTTCATTGTAAATACAAGCGTATTGAGTGCAGGCTGTTAAGGATCTACAAGGACGAAATCGGCCTCACCCTGACTTCTTGTATGATGTGGCTGTGCACCTCACTCACGGAGCTACAGCTCGCTCCCTAAAACATGACTCTGTTATTTGTTGTTGTTGTAACTTGTATAGTGAATGTAGCATTACCCTGGCTCTGTACGCAGAAAGGGCATTCGTCTCCACTCACCATTCCCCATGTTGGTAATATGTATCTGACTGAATGCTGTGTGTCACAAGTTACTTTTTTTTATTTGTGCATTAAAGACTTTTTCAAACTTCAGCTTGAGTTACCTTTTTGATGTTCCTGATTCTCAAAGTTTCACAGTCTCTCACAACACTGTAAGTAGAAACTTGTGGCAGAGAAATTGTTTTGTTTTAATGAAACCGTTTACATGAAGAAACCATTTGTGCAAGTTGTATTTTTGTAAAACAAAAAATTGTCTTTGTGCTTGAAAAGAAATGAAGTAATTACACAGCATGGTAATAAAACAAAACTTTTTGCTCCAGAAGCCGACAGTTCGGGATCTCCCTGGTACACAAGCCTCTGGGGCAGACAGAATGTACACAGTGTACAGGCCACAGACAGAACAGCTAAGGCTGATCAGCCAGGACCAAGTGAAGCAGAAGGCAAAGGTGAATGTCGATTGTGGGTGTTGTGGATGGCAAAGACAATTCATTATAATGGAATATTAGACATAATTGACCAAAATAAATGCACATGCATATTAATTTATTCAATACAACAGAATGCTCGACTTGTGAATATGACAGCCGTTTTCCTGCTGAATAGTACATCTCATCCCAGTCATTTGTGCTCAGTGATTCGGCAGGATACAGGGCAAGGGGGTTGGCACCAGTTTTCTTTCGTTTACCAGAACGCCCTATATCAAACTCTGTACGTGGGAATTAAGGCATGCCAGCAAGCTGCAGATGGACGTGAGTTTCCCCAGGGCTTTGTCAGGTCTCCCTCCTCCCCCGGCCCATAATGCTGGTTGCAGTCGTTTAAGTGAAATATTCTTGAGCACAGGATAAAAGACCAGTCAAATACATAAATAAATATATTAAACTGGATAAACTTGACGGAAAACATGTATCCTGATTGTTCTAATTTTTGAGACACCTCATCTGCCATTACCTACATTTTAGCTAATGTACATGTAAATCTAACAGAGATACAAAGTTTCTTTTTCCTCCCATCGTCAGACTATCGAATGACCAACAAGTCCATATCTTTACTTTTTAAAAAATTGGAAGAAAAGTGTACTATTTTGCTTTCTGCAGGACTAATACCTGTCCCAATAATTAGAAGAATTAGAACAAGACCGTGACCAGCAGGTACAGTCATATGTACTCCCACACAGACTTGTGGTGATGTAGTTAGGCCATTCATTATAATGACAGAAACTTCTGAAGCCAGCTTGGTCATTGCTCAGACAGTTGACTCTCTTGATGTTATGTTTCCTTTTCCCACTACCATTTGACTCACATTTTCTTAACTGGAGAAAAGCATTACAAAGGAATGCATTTGGAAAGCTGATGTAACATAAGGATGAGCAGACATTATTGTCAGTTTCCCAATTTCAGTACTTAGTTGTACTTAACATTCTGATATTTAATGAACATGGATTTATAGTGCAAGACATTTAGGAAGTTTAGAAAATAATCTTTGAAACAAATTTAAAGGTGTTGATCACTGTTTTTAGCTCTACTTGTCTGTCAGTCTGTCTGTCAGTCTGTTTATCCAGAATATGTTAACATACATACATAACGCTACTTCTCCTACAATTTTTGTCCAATTTCAGTGGAACTTTATTGAAGTGTAGACTACATCAAGACACATAATTCATAGTATCGATTTTCCATTTCGATGATTGGTTGTCTGTCTGTCTGTCTGTCTGTTTATCCAGTATATGTTAACATGCATGTATCTTTCAAAATGCTACTCCTCCCACAGTTTTTGTCCTATTTCAATGAAACTTTGTTGAACTGTATACTATATCGAGATACATAAGTTGATTTATCAATTTTCCTTTCTGATGATCAGTTGTCTGCCTGTCTGTCTGTCTAGCATATGTTAACATTTCTTTCAAAGTGCTACTAGATACTGCTACAGTTCTTTTTTTTTTTAAGTAACAGATTGTCAAGTGTATTCCTTGGATTTGAGTGAAGTCGTACATGCATGAATTCACTTCTATTTGCATGCCATAGAATTTGGAGTTTTGTTAGTTACCTGGTAGTTTACTGGGGACACTGTTTTTTTCTTTCACCCAAAAGTCCTGGGTGTCTTCTTGTAAGTCCAAAAAAATTGAGCATGGTGTAAAACACCAAGGACATAAGTTATCAAATTTAATTTGACGTATACTTTGTTTCAGAAACTGGTAATGGAAGATCCAATCAGTTTGAGGCAGACATCTCGGGTGAACAGAGCTTAAAACCAGTGGAAAGAAGAGTGAAGGTTGATCAACCGGAGCTCAACCAGGGAGAGACCAAAGGTGAGTTTTCATCATGAACAGTGTGAAAGGAGAATAATGGCGTGGTTAAACCCAGCATGTGTTTTCCAGGTGAAAGGTAAAGTTAACATGTTCAGGACAGGTTTCAAAGAAAACGTGAAATCTGTTGCTTACCATAGTGAACCTCTGGTTCTGTTTTTTTAGCTCTACTGGCCAAAGAAGAGGTTATGTTTTAGCAAGTTCTCTGGCATTCGTCTGTCTGTCTGTGCAGCATCTGTGAACTTTTCCTTCAAATCGCTACTCCTTGTAGAGTTTTTGTCTGACTTGGGTCAAGTGTAGACTACGTTAAGATACGTAATCTGTAGTATTGATTTTCCTTTTCAGTCATCGGTTGTCCATCTCTCTGTCTGTTTGTCCAGAATATGTTAACATTTTCAAAACGCAAATTCTCCTACAGTTTTTGTCTGTCTGATTATCCAGAATATGTTAACATTTTCAAAACACAAATTTTCCTATAGTTTTAGTCTGTCTGTTTATCCAGAATATGTTAACATTTTCAAAACGCTGATTCTCCAACAGTTTTTGTCTGTCTGTTTATCCAGAATATGTTAAGATTTTCAAAACGCTAATTCTCTAACAGTTCTTGTCTGTCTGTTTGTCCAGAATATGTTAACATTTTCAAAAGGCTAATTCTCCTACAGTTTTTGTATGATTTCAATGAGACTTACTTCAAGTGCAGTCTACATCAAAATACATAATTCACAGTATGTCTTTTGTCTGTCAGTTTATCCAGAATATGTTAACATTTTCAAAAAGCTAATTCTCCAACAGTTTTTGTCTGTCAGTTTATCCAGAATGTGTTAAGATTTTCAAAACGCTAATTCTCTAACAGTTCTTGTCTGTCTGTTTATCCAGAATATGTTAACATTTTCAAAAGGCTAATTCTCCTACAGTTTTTGTATGATTTCAATGAAACTTACTTCAAGTGCAGTCTACATCAAAATACATAATTCACAGTATCGATTTTCCATTTTGTTGATCAGTTGTCTGGGTGTCTGTCTGTTCATACAGCGTATGTTAACATTTTCAAAATACCACAAACTACTGTTGCAGATTTTGTCCAGTTTCAACTAAACTTGGCACAAGTGAATCAAGATACACATTTCGTGGTATTGATATTAAGTTTTGATTGTCCATTGTACATACATAAGTTTGTAGTTGATTTTTTTCCCAACCAGTAGAACTCGTCTCATCAGAGATTGGTATTCAGGTTCGTGGACAAACAGCCATGTATATCGACATTCAATGAATCAATTTTGTTTCGTTCACATGATCTGTTGAAAACTTTCTGCTTGTTTTGGGTTTGTTTTGTTTCTTTGTATCCATACTTTTTGGAGTACATTCCTGTGGTTTAATTTTTTTTTGGTCACTGGACATGTATTGGAGAGAAACTGTGCATCAGATATTAATTTGTAATTTAGGTTTTTAATTGAATTCATCCCATATTATTTTAAACAGCAATCTTGGAATATTAACTGTAAATTACCTAAAATTTGACCCACAAATGTGCATAAGGATGAATAAGTATTACTTTTGGTACAGATCCTTACATGGTCCTAGTAGGATATCATCCTACCTTCCCAGCATACCTCTTAAAACACCTCCCAAAGTAACATGGTCAAGGATGAAACTGAAGGTTATTTAGGGTTTCTTGCCACCTTTTCTTATCATTTATTTTTTCGAAAGAGCATCTAGGTCATGGACAAGCAGGATGTATGAAAATCATTCGAGATTAGAGTAAAACAACATTTGTGAAATATGATCTGAATTTTATTTCAGAAACTGGTTGTCTGGGATCAGCTCCGTGGTATTCTTGTATCTTGAGCAGACAGAACGTTCAGTTGATTGACAGAACTGTCAAGGCTGGTCAAGAGGACCCAGCCCAGGAAGAAGTTAAAGGTAAAATTTGATCATGGATGTTATATTGAAAGAACAGACTACATTTACACAAAGTATGCATCATCTGAAAGGCCATTTGGTGCTTATTCTAAATATGGTCTTCATTATTTTGGGGCATTTTTTTGTACTCTGATTAAAAAGGAAATGAAGATTGTGTTGGTACAGTGAACTTTTTGGTTCATGTTGAAGCACAGGAAGATTTCAGATTCTTTTTAGCTGCTGAACATCATCTGAATGAATAATGTCTACATTTTACGTGAATATATATGTTCCTATAGCTGTCTTTAATCACTATGGGAAAATATAACAGTTACCCAGTTACAGCATGTTTAGCAACAATAAATGTGCTTCAGAATGGTCCAGAAAGCCCACTGTAGCACCGCAGTCTTTATTTCGTTTAGATCAATGTAATAAAATGCCAAAAAATATTGAAGACCATATTTGAAATCAACAGAAAATGGCGTTTTGTATGATGCATACTTTGTGTAAATGTGATCTGTTCTCTTAAGCAGAGATAAGTTGGTTCCCTTGCAGTTCCACCATTCATTTTCAGGTAACCATGGTAACCACAGTGGTAACATTTAGTGACTGAACTTTTTTTTTTCCTCCTGTCCTAGAAATAACCAAGAAGCATTGGGTGAATGCTAAGTCGCGGACGAGGTGTTTTCGTAAAGAGTGTCGAAGGAGATTCAGCTTTGTGGAGAAGCCTCATCATTGCAGAAGGTTGGTTAGGTTCCATTTTTGGCTTGCCTGTAGGATGTAAGGCATGGTACTGTGAAATGCAGATTGGATGCTGTTGTTATCAACATCTGTGCCCGTGTCCAGCTTGGTTAAAGTGTTCTTTGGTTAGTTTTTTGGGGCTATAAATTTCTTTTGGGCTAGCCTAAAAGCTAGTATATATATATATATATATATATATATATATATATGTATATATTAGTATTATTATACGTGCCGTACAAATACTGGTTTTCTTTCAGTTTAATATTATAATTTATTGAAGTGCCAATTCTCTGGGGCGATGTAAGCAAGACAAAGCAGAAGCGAGGAGAGGTATGGGAGGTGTTGTCTACTGTGTCTACTGATTGTGAAGAAGACAGTCTTATTGGTCCTACTTATGCTAACAATGTGTCATGTTCTATAGTGTGCTGATGAGGTTCAAAATATAGTGGTCTTGCATCTTGCTGTAATTCTACCTCAGTGTGGTTGAACTATTTTCTCCTGGCTGCTCCTGGGTGAGGTGTTGGCATATTTTCCAAAACAAATCAGAGAATAACTGTATATGTTTTTTAGATCTGCTGGTCAAAGACCAGAAGAGCCTATGAGCTAGCAAGTTGTCCGTCAAAAAGCTGTTTCTGTTACAGTTTTTGTCCAATTTCAACAAGACTAGGTCAGTTTTCATTTGTGATAATGGGTTGTTTGTCTGTTTGTTCATCCAGTTTATGTTAACATTTCTTTCAAAATGCTACTACTGTTACTGTTTTTGTCCAGTTTCAATGATACTTGACCTAAGGTACATAATTCCCATGCATTGATATGCGTTACCAATGGTCTTTGTCCGTCCATATGTCTATCAAGTGTCTGTTAGCAATTGTTTCAAATTTCTTCTCCTCCAATAGACTTTTCAGATATCACTGAGACTTGGCACAACTATGGTATGATACATTTATCAAAGTTTTGAGTTTGAGTTTTGATTATCCTTTGTTATGCTGCCTGTCTCCCTAACTTTTGGTTACACATGTTTTCAAAGTGCTACTTCAATCTGCAGTTTTAGTCTGATTTCAGTCAAACTTGGTACAAGTAACAAATGTACAAATGTTGAATTGAACATCGTCTGTTTCATTGATTGCAGTCAAACTAGCCTTAAATGTAGAGTATATAAACACCAACATACATTTCATATTTGGCTCCTTGATAATTTTGTCTTAACCAGTAGAGCTGCTGTCTCATCAGAGTCTCTGGTTAACTCTACTGGCCGAAGAACAGCAGAGGTTTACATGTATTAGCAAGTTTTTTGAAAGAAATGTTAACACTAGTTACTGATACAGTTTTTGTCCAATTTCAACAAAACTCAGTTTATCTAGATACATATATTATAGTATTGATTTTCAATTCAGATCGTCCATTGTCTGTTATGCATACATAATTTTGTAATTGACCAAATCTGTGATAACTTCATCCCAAGCAGTAGAGCTGCACTCTCATCAGAGACTCTGGTTTTTGTAGATGTGGTGAGGTATTTTGTGTGACCTGTGTACAGTGGAAGAGAAAGCTCAACACGCTGGCTAAATCAGACCCTGATGGGAAAGAATGCAGGGTGAGATGAGTGGTGTTATCCTAGGTTTGGGTTTCACAAATAGGGATGAAGTGTGTGTGTGTGAGGGAGTATGCACCTTGTAATACTTGGTAAAGGGAATAAAGTATTAAGGTAAAAAATGTGATGCCTGTGGCCTGCTAATAAGTGCCTGACATTTTTTAAAACACCCCTTTGGAAAAAGTTCGCTGAGGTCATACCACTTCCAGCAAAGGGGTGTTTTCAAAGATGTCATGCACCATTTATAGTGTCTTCAAGATCTCAACATCAACGTTATCTTCAAATATATTTATGTTAAAGTGAATCACAGTGCATGTTCAAAGTGAAGTTTGCCAAAAAGGTTGGACAATATTTCAGTAATATTTTTGGTGTTAATGTTGGTAAAGTAGTTTTTCTAACAGCTACTGTGACAGTGGAAATTGACATATGACCGTGCTCCGCTGCCTAACGTGAAATGCAGCTGTCGTGTGTGGGCTGTGTTCCAAGTACGTAGCACTCTTGTCATTTGATAATGTAGTAAGCTGCCTGGTAGATGGTTGAAACTTCTGTGTATATGTAAATATTTAACATGAAATGATCAAGAAACTTACTCCCGCAATAACACAATAGTCTGGAAACACTTTACAGTGTTGTTCACTCATGTACTTGTTATAATTAAAGTATATAACATTAACACAGTGTCCTGTCACTATGCTGCTACATGTTACATTGGCAGTCAACTTGGAACATTTACGTCACAGCTTACAAACATCTGATGTCTCCTAGCTCTCTGATTGGTCCATCTTTTATATGCTTAAAAGTGTAGGCGCCTTCAGATCCTCAGTCGGCAGCACAATACTCCGCACATCAGACGAAGATAACGATTCGTAAATATTCAGACAGGTTTTTGCATTCAAAAGAGAATTTTGTAATCTTTTTAATGTACAGTGGCAGTCATGAGCTGTCTTTCACTGTAATTACTTGCATGGGTTCCTCCCCCATTGTGTATGAGACTACCATAATGTTATTTGTCATCGTTTAAGTGAAATATTTTTGAGTACGATGTAAAAGAACAGTCAGATAAATAAATAAATAAAATACTTGCATGGATTTGATGTGTATTTTATTCAGTCATGTTTATGCACTGAATATGGTTGTGTTTGCTAACTGGCCACCTGCATGTGTCTCTTAACCCTGTTGAGGACAGGTTTGCCGAGCTTGTTATGAGCTGGAACCACAGGAGATTGGCTGTACCCGGGATCACATGAAGGAATTCTGGCAGGTCAAACTGACCTCACAGGCTTACCAGAGCGCAAAGGTCCTGAAACAGAAGCAGAGGGGCTGGAGAAACAGGTAAAGACACCTCTGCCTCGCTACAGCAATGTTAACCGTCTCGGTGGCCAGGTGGTTAGAGTGTCTGCTCGAGATTAGGAGATCTGGCATCTATCCCACGATGGATCATGCTGAAGACTTTAAAAATGGTACTTGTCGCTGCCTCGCTTGTTGCTCAGCACTGAGAGGTTAGAGCACGGAAACAGGACTGGTCGGCCCGGCGTCAGTATAATGTGACAGTGTGGGGTGTCATGTCTGTTGTCTTTGGCTTGATGTTCCAGTGGCGACAGCACTTTTGGACTTTCCCTGCCACAAGAAGACAATAAAAATAAATGTGAATTGTAATGATTCCTTATTGTCATGTGACTGAAAAATTGCTAAGTACGATGAAAAAGCCCAAGCGTACGTACATAGTACATACATAGGTACATGATACATACATACATGATACATACATAGGTACATGATACATACATACATGATACATACATAGGTACATGATACATACATAGGTACATGATACATACATACATGATACATACATAGGTACATGATACATACATAGGTACATGATACATAGGTACATGATACATACATAGGTACATGATACATAGGTACATGATACATACATAGGTACATGATACATACATAGGTAGCCTACATACTAAGCCCACTGTTGTTGAGGACAAATTGTCCAACTGTGTTGTATTTAAGTGGGAATTGTATGAATTTCTTTATTGTCTGATAGCATGTGACATAAAACTTGTTTAAATGGACACAGTGGGATGCTGGATAATAACTCTAAACAGAAATCAGTGATGTTAGGTACGTGGGAAGGTCTGCCAGCAACCTGTGGATGGGTGTACATGGTTTCCCCTGGTTTCTGCTGGGTTTCCTCCCACCGTAATGCTGGTCACTTGTCATATGAAATATCCAGGAGTGAAGTGTAAAACCATGAAACTCTAATCAAATGAATAAATGCTGTAAATCTTCAACCTTTTCAATCATTAAAGCAGTTTTTAAAGGGTTTTTTATGGGTACAGTTATTGTAAAAATGAAGCCACAAATCATTTGTTTTTGTCATGACAGGTATAATGTTCACAAAAGTATTAGAATTATTTCTCTAGACTGTACAGTTCTCCCAGAAAATACTGAAGTATCACTGCAGCGGCAGTTGAAAAGGTTGAAGAATTAGGGTAAATAAATCTCATGTAATAAATATTTCTGAGGAAGTGTTTCATGTTTTCCCCAAGGTATGAGCTGGATATGGAATGTGCTCGGCTGGTGAAAGGCTTTGGTGAGGAACTCCAGCGCTGGGATATTGCCAAGGCTCTCATTGAGATGAAGAAAATGGTGGTAGTACCTTACTGGCAAAGGGGAGACAACTGGCTGGTAAAGTGACTTTCACTCTCGTTTTCAACCATGACTGACATTCTGTCTCTTCATGTAGTCATGGGAGTCTTACAAGATGTCATGGCCTCTCATATTATTTAGCCACATCAATCCACCATTGTTCTAATACATCATGACTTCTGATTGTAAAGATCTTACAAAGCATCTATGGGCTAATTGGGTTGTATGGTGATATACTATAAATGACCAAAAATTTCATCCAAAAAGGTGCATTTTTAGAGGCAAATAAATGTCATGAAATATTATTTCTGATGCTGAATCTTTCATTTTTCTAGTAGGATATCACCATACCTTCCAAACAAACCCCCAAACCACTTTCTAACATCAACAGAATTGTCAGAATCAGGAAATACAGGCAACTTGGAGATGGACAAAATTTTAGATTATTTAGGGTATTTAGTATGTTGGAAGTTGGTTTAACAGGCGCCTCTGCTGGCATGGCGAAATATGTGGCTTGTAGTTTTCCTGTGGGTTTGCCTGGTTTTCTCTGTGTGGATAAGGTATCCTATTCCTTGGAGGTGAGGGTGCCAGAAGTCAGATTACCCCTGTGAGGGAACTTCTCTCGCTCTGTTTAAAATTTCTCAATGTCCTTGTAACTTTATCCTCTGTTAAATTTATGAAATATCCATTGAAAGGTGTCTGAGTTTTTTTAGCAAATTACATGCATGCAAATAGGTGCCTGACACTTTTTTGAAAACACCCCTTTAGAAAAAGTGGTATGACCGTGTTTTCCGTGGGATATAGTCCTGGACAAAGCTCACTCATGGTATACTACTTCCAACAAAGGGGTGTTTTCACAAATGTCAGGCACCTATTTGCAGGCTTGTGCCAAACAGATGTTCACATTTTCTTCAGTCATCTTCATCTTTTCCTGCAGAACTTATTTTGTATTTTCCTTAGCAAGAAGCCACGCGCACAAGCTGTGGGGCCTGTGAGACGCCCTTCAACCTGCTGTTCAACAAGAAGAGTCATTGTCGAGTGTGTGCCATGGCCGTCTGCTTCAACTGTTCCTCAAGACGACTCATCGTTTATGTGCCTGACAGCGAAGTGTTCGGAGAAAGGCGGCCTTGGAATTGGCTGACGTTGACCCAGGAGTATAGGGAACCCCGTCTGGCTGTCATCGAAATTGTTGGAGTAAGATTTATTTATTTACTTATTTGATTGGTGTTTTACGCCATACTCAAGAATATTTCACTTATACGACGACGGCCAGCATTATGATGGGAGGAAACTGGGCAGTGCCTGGGAGAAACCCACAACTGGTTGGAGTAAGAATACAAACGTCTGCTCTCTTCAGGCGAATCACACTTGATTCTTTATTTCCCATCACTACCCACACATCCTTTTACTGCTGAATCAGAACTCATTGTTTCATTTTTTGGCCAGAAATTTTCCAAAAGGTTGAGATTATTGTAAAATGCAGCCAAATATTGGTACTGAGAAATGAAAATTCTTCTGCAGCCTGCAGCAGTTTTCCAAAATATTATGGCAGGAGGCAGTGGATCAAGTGTCATAGGTCTTGTAGTATTTTGGTGTCTTCACATGCTGGGAAAGCATCAATGTCACAGTAAACATGCTTCATCAGCATTTTAATGTCAACCCTAAATCCAGTGAGTTTCCCCTCGCAGTCCTTGAAGTAGAAATATCTGTTTAGTGTCCCATTTCACTCCATGCAGTTCTGGAAATCCAGAGTCCATTTATCCAAGAGTCGCATTTCATGCCAGCAGACAGTGAATTTCAGATCATGCCATCCACTGCAACATCTGAAAAAATGTTTATTTTCCTCATAAATGAGCATATTTTGCAAATATGTTGTGCAGGGTTGAAGATTTACAGTATATGGTGTCTTTGTGTAAGAAATTCATACACATACGTATGGAAGAGAGCATGTCCATTGAGTTGTCAGCACTGACAGCTTATATGGGATTGTGCATATACCTGGGCAGGGAATTAAGGCTTCACACCGTACCTATGTAACCCACATAGCGTAGTAATCCCGCTTCCCCTGACTGGTTGCCTGTGTTTTCTGCCTAGTGTCCAGAGGAAGAGCCTGAGATCTGTCTCTACCTGAGAGTCTGTGACAGGTGTTTGAAAGCTCTGACGGAAATCCAGGTGCACGAACACGGCATCTCCTTGACCGTCCCGGAAGAGGACTTTTTGTCCAGGCTGACCAGTGTATGGGAGGAGTTCAGTCTGATACAGGAGGGCATTGATGACCGGTTGCACAAGGTCTGTACTGCAGTGTGGATGTGGCTCAGTGGGATTTTCCTACGTGTATGAGGATAGTGTTGGAGAATACTCTACTTACCCCAATTCTTCAACCTCTTCATCCACCTCCGCAACTAATATTTTGGAACATTCTGACAGAACTATTGGGGGTAGAGAAATAATTTGCGCAGTATTATGAAGCTGGCATCTTTAATCACACAAGCTGAACATCATTTTCATATCATGATGTTCATAAATTCCACTGAAGAAAGGGCTTTTCTGGTTGGAAAGGTTGAAGATTGACAGTATTTCTAAAAATTGGACAGGGATTTGTATTTGGCATGTTTTAAGCTTTGGTACGTAATGCGTTTAAATTTTATCATGGCTGCATCCACACATAAAGTTGATTCCCTGACTGTTAAGTATAAGCAAGTAAAGACACACTTTTTGTTTAGATGTACAGCACGAATACCTCAGTTACTGACTGGAATGAACACTTAGTGCTATATTCCATTTGATGTTAAATAGCTTACTTCACAGTAGTTTCCTACAAGCTAGTTTGTGGTGAATTATTAAAGTTAGAAAATGCAGTGTCTGTTAGAGTGTTGAAATTCCGGTGCTGATTCAAAGCTATAACTCCAGCGAGGGAGTTTTGCTGGCTGAACAGCCAGGATGGACTCCATCTAGATGGCTTATCTATATTTGGCACAAGTTCAAATCCAACTCTTGCTCCATGATATGGGTGCCAGATTACCTCAGGGGGTCTGTCAGGTACACTTGAATCGGCGAATCATGATATGCAGGCTTCAAGCTACATTTTTAAGACAACACAGCAAAGGCACTTTGTAAATGAAGTTGTTTTATGGCATGGTAGGAACACATTTTGGAAGTTTTCTTTCAACGTTTTTGATAAATGTTTAATGTTTTGTATACCACTCCATGTTAGAGTGTGCAGATTGACCCAAATGTGACGAAAGCAGCAATGTCATGTCACTAACGAACATCACATTGTCATGTTTGTTGTCATAACATCGCATCTCGAAACCTGCACATTATTTCCTTCTAACTGTAAGTTTTCTCAGCCTACATACCTACTTTTGAGATCAATGTGAAACGCCAGTGAAATAATTCACATACTGTAGATAATTTATCCTCCAAATGTAATATTTCGAAAATCTGTTAATTTGCTCTAAAGTCAAGATGGTCGCAGATTTATCCTATCATGTTCTGTCATCTTGTAGCATTCTTCATAAACTGTGTTTTTCTCAGCTTTCATCTACCATAGATTTACTGGAAGACAACACCGCCAGTGATGCAGCTGTTCAGGACAGTGTTAGACTAGTGGCTAAACTGGAGGTAAGTGGTTAAACGGGTAACTAAACTGGCGGTAGGTTCACCCCTCCTCATACTTTGTTATGTAGGATAGCCGCAGGAGAAGAAAAAACGGAATCTCTGTTGGTACTTAATAATAGGTCATGTCCTGGATTCGTTAGGTTTTTTGGTGTAATATTTCATCACATTTAGGCTTCATGTGATTATACTCCCTGCCACAAGATGTCGTTTTGGTTATCAAGCCAGTGATGGACACTGTTGGTTGGATCTTAAAGTAAGTAAAACATAATTAGCCAAATTTTGGACATCAGCATTCCAATGTTTATATATCTTCATATATCCTTAGTTCTGAACTACACAAGTTTTCCCTTACATAATGTTAGTTTTATTTGGAGGAAGCCAAACTACCAATAATAAACCAATGCCCTTTGCCTGATTCAAACCAGTAAAAACTAAGATTCATACCTGTGATCTTTTTCCTTTATTATTTCCTGTTTTTCTTTCCTTTCAGAATGACCTTACCGATTTCTTCACAGCCTACAGTGTGAAAGTGGAGCAGCTGAAGAAGTTCCGGCGAGCCCCAAGCTCTCCAGCTCAGGCCAAACTTCTACAGAACTTCATCAAGGTTTGTAACCGGTCATGCTAGCAGGCAAGGAACCATGATGTTTGTTAGCGAGGTGAAAACAAACCGTAGTTTCACAAGCAAATAGTTTTTGAACTTTCATAGGTTTGTAGAAAGAAACGAAAGAGAGGATGAAATACAGCTTCTTAATTTTGTCACCATTTTGAGTCCAGTATTTTCGGTTAAAATGAAGATATTTTCAGTTTGAAATATAAATGTGACACGTAACAGCTATAATATTGACTGGGAAATACACTGAATTAGATCACACATTTTCATCATCTACCAGTCAAAATGCTCACAGCTTACTATTTTTTATCTCATTTTGATTTGAATTCTTTAAAATCTTTTGACTAAATCCGTGCACCCCTGAAGGGATTTAAAAATTGCCTGCACATATTCCTGAAAGGCATTTAGAGATGTGTTACATGTGCAGCCGTAATTTGATGTCTGATGAAAGTCATTATTTGACTTAAGTCGTTGAGATGGAATAAGAAGAAGTCACCATAATCCCAGGATTTGATTTGTATTGAGTTTTATGCACTAAATATGAATTAATGTACATGTAATCCATGAATATGATGCTGGTTCAGCTAAAACGATGGATTCTGGTTTTCAGGCCAAATGCGAATTCTATGTGGACAACACACACATGTTCCGATGCATGAAGAAGAAAATGGCTGAAGTATCTCCGCCTGAAACCACCAATGTAGATGTGAGTTTTTTTATGTCTGAGCCACTTATCTGTCGATATTTTCAACCCATGAGTCAACATTTGATGGAACGTCCCTGTTATTGTGTCTGTGATAGGTGACGATGGATCCCATGTCCTCTGATTTGCTCCACCCATAAACCTCAGGCAGTCGTAGAACTGACATGAGTCAACGTTTTGATTGAAGGTCTCTGTTTTTGCGTCTTGTACAAGTCTGTGGTGGGTGACGATGGATCCCATGTCCTCTGATTTGCTCCACCCATAAACCTCAGGCAGTCGTAGAACTGACATGAGTCAACGTTTTGATTGAAGGTCTCTGTTTTTGCGTCTTGTACAAGTCTGTGGTGGGTGACGATGGATCCCATGTCCTCTGATTTGCTCCACCCATAAACCTCAGGCAGTCGTAGAACTGACATGAGTCAACGTTTTGATTGAAGGCCTCTGTCTTTGCGTCTTGTACAAGTCTGTGGTGGGTGACGATGGATCCCATGTCCTCTGATTTGCTCCACCCATAAACCTCAGGCAGTCGTAGAACTGACATGAGTCAGCGTTTTGATTGAAGGTCTCTGTTTTTGCGTCTTGTACAAGTCTGTGGTGGGTGACGGTGGATCCCATGTCCTCTGATTTGCTCCACCCATAAACCTCAGGCAGTCGTAGAACTGACATGAGTCAACGTTTTGATTGAAGGTCTCTGTTTTTGCGTCTTGTACAAGTCTGTGGTGGGTGACGATGGATCCCATGTCCTCTGATTTGCTCCACCCATAAACCTCAGGCAGTCGTAGAACTGACATGAGTCAACGTTTTGATTGAAGGTCTCTGTTTTTGCGTCTTGTACAAGTCTGTGGTGGGTGACGATGGATCCCATGTCCTCTGATTTGCTCCACCCATAAACCTCAGGCAGTCGTAGAACTGACATGAGTCAACGTTTTGATTGAAGGTCTCTGTTTTTGCGTCTTGTACAAGTCTGTGGTGGGTGACGATGGATCCCATGTCCTCCGATTTGCTCCACCCATAAACCTCAGGCAGTCGTAGAACTGACATGAGTCAACGTTTTGATTGAAGGTCTCTGTTTTTGCGTCTTGTACAAGTCTGTGGTGGGTGACGATGGATCCCATGTCCTCCGATTTGCTCCACCCATAAACCTCAGGCAGTCGTAGAACTGACATGAGTCAACGTTTTGATTGAAGGTCTCTGTTTTTGCGTCTTGTACAAGTCTGTGGTGGGTGACGGTGGATTCCATGTCCTCCGGTTGGCTCCTCAGAGAGTCGTAGAACTGACAGATTGTTGATTTCGGTATAAAACATCAGTCAGATTTATAAATATGTTGATAGTTGGATATCATGGCCAGTTTGTGCTGTAGTTTGTTACTGGGGATTATCATTGGCGCCCTCTCATGTCTAGGTAAACCTAATTCAAGTCTATCTTCAGTTTGTGCTGTAGTTTGTTTCTGGGGATTGTCATTGGCGCCCTCTCATGTCTAGGTGAACCTAATTCAAGTCTATCTTCAGTTTGTGCTGTAGTTTGTTACTGGGGATTGTCATTGGCGCCCTCTCATGTCTAGGTGAACCTAATTCAAGTCTATCTCCAGTTTGTGCTGTAGTTTGTTACTGGGGATTGTCATTGGCGCCCTCTCATGTCTAGGTGAACCTAATTCAAGTCTATCTCCAGTTTGTGCTGTAGTTTGTTACTGGGGATTGTCATTGGCGCCCTCTCATGTCTAGGTAAACCTAATTCAAGTCTATCTCCAGTTTGTGCTGTAGTTTGTTACTGGGGATTATCATTGGCGCCCTCTCATGTCTAGGTAAACCTAATTCAAGTCTATCTTCAGTTTGTGCTGTAGTTTGTTACTGGGGATTGTCATTGGCGCCCTCTCATGTCTAGGTAAACCTAATTCAAGTCTATCTCCAGTTTGTGCTGTAGTTTGTTACTGGGGATTGTCATTGGCGCCCTCTCATGTCTAGGTGAACCTAATTCAAGTCTATCTCCAGTTTGTGCTGTAGTTTGTTACTGGGGATTGTCATTGGCGCCCTCTCATGTCTAGGTAAACCTAATTCAAGTCTATCTCCAGTTTGTGCTGTAGTTTGTTACTGGGGATTGTCATTGGCGCCCTCTCATGTCTAGGTAAACCTAATTCAAATCTATCTCCAGTTTGTGCTGTAGTTTGTTACTGGGGATTATCATTGGCGCCCTCTCATGTCTAGGTAAACCTAATTCAAGTCTGTCTCCAGTTTGTGCTGTAGTTTGTTACTGGGGATTATCGTTGGCGCCCTCTCATGTCTAGGTAAACCTAATTCAAGTCTATCTCCAGTTTGTGCTGTAGTTTGTTACTGGGGATTGTCATTGGCGCCCTCTCATGTCTAGGTAAGCCTAATTCAAGTCTGTCTCCAGTTTGTGCTGTAGTTTGTTACTGGGGATTGTCATTGGCGCCCTCTCATGTCTAGGTAAACCTAATTCAAGTCTGTCTCCAGTTTGTGCTGTAGTTTGTTACTGGGGATTGTCATTGGCGCCCTCTCATGTCTAGGTAAGCCTAATTCAAGTCTGTCTTGTGTATCCTTTTGTACATTGAGTCTTTTCATTCCACTCTGTTGTTCAGGGGTGGGAGGTAGTGTCATCCAACTGAGTTATACCTGTTCTGTAGTGTGGTATGCTGAAGGTTTCCTGCAGAATGTGTGTGTAACATCAAAGGTGAGTTATCCTATGTTATGTTGAGATCTATGCTGTAAGTGTATGCTTATGTAGAATATACCCATCTTTGGGCGATCTGTAAAGTTTTCATTTTTAGCACAGTCTTAGCACAGGTCCCCCACATATATCTCTTGTTGTTTCACATATTCAAAGGAGAACCCACTGTATATGTAATGGTTATTCATATATTTTGTACAAGTCCAGCTCATGCTGGCTTCCACTCCGGCAGTACATGGGAAGGTCCGCCAGCCACCTGCAGATGGTTATGGGTTTTCCCCTGGGCTCTGTCTGGTTTCCTCCCACCATAATGCTGGTCGCCATCGTATAAGTGAAACATTCTTGAATGAGTGCATAAAACACCAAATGAATAAATAAATATATATTTGGTAAAACTATACATAACCTAAAATTTCATACATGACTATGTGGCTCTTTCCTGATTCCAGTAGTTTAATTGTTTGTAAAAAAATTTCTTTGAAGGTTATTTGAGAGGAAGGATGATATCCTACTGAAAAATGTCCCTTTGAGTTCCAAAAGTGATATTATGTGATCTTCATTTGTTGGTGCATTTATGGTTGTCAACTTTAAGGCATTTACAGTATTTTATGTCTTTTGAGTGGTTTTCATTAAAAATTTGCATGCTGATATCTAATAGGCCTGTCCATAAAGTGTCAGTATCACAGGAAACACTGACAGTGTGTATGTAAGTTATCTATGGGAAAATGAGGCTAATTTGTGTGTACATCTAGATTATAAGTTTACACTTCAGAGTGATGACAGTAATAATAAGCTTTGTAATTTTCTTTGACAGATGTGCGTGTTCTATCATACACATTACATCCATTGACAGACTCGGACCGCATAGCTGCTATGGAATGGACAAAAGCAATGTCAGCCAGGACAGGTGTATCTGTTTCCACTTTGACCGCATTTGACACAAAGAAATATGAGGGGATTCCAATCGTTACTCAGTAAGGAAAGCAAGTGCAGAAGTGCAATAGCTGTGACATCCCACAAAAAGTTCATGTCCTCTTGCTTCCAGGCCCCGCATTAAGTGACTGGTCTGTAATGAAAGATTGGAAGCCCAAAATGTGATCGTCCAACCATACGACAGACTGACAGACAGGCGATGTGCCTTTGATATAGAGCTGCTTGTTGCAGTTCAGAAAAGAAAGACGAATGATGGGTGAAATTGCATGTGGCCCCATTGTCCCGGCCATTAAGGTTCCATCAACATTTGTGTTCTTCAAGGCAGAGCTTGTGTCTGACTTTGTTTGTGTGTAAGGTCCTTACTTTTGGCCGTTGATGACGAGGGTACACGGCAACACATCAGGAGAATATATCACTTCATCCTCAGTTAAGTGAATTTTATGGAGGTAACTTGGAAGAGTCGACAGACAATTACTGTGACCTGCCAATTAGCCTTATAAACTCACAAGGGGAAAGCCTTAACCCTTCAAAGCCAGACTTTGTTCCTACTACCTCATTATAGTTAAGAACTAGTAATTCTCAGTTATTATATATACAGTGTAACTCTGTGCCAAGGAAAATATGTTTTGAAAATTTACTCACTGAACTTATGTAATATATAATATTCACATATTTGGAATGGGTGTGAAGCTTTATAGTCAACAGCTTCAGAAAAATCATGGTGCTAAGTTTTGCCTAAGTGATTTATATTAAATTTGTTTCTCTGTACAGTTGTGCTTGTGCTTGTATATCTACATGTACATTGTTGTTGTTTATATCATTGGAATCATGAAGGTTCAGGCCAGTACTGTGTGTGGTGATTCATGCAGGGCTTAATTATCTGAGCTATCATGTTAAATCACATGGATAAACAATACTTGCTTGTTGTGATCTTTATGTGTACCTTTAGTTTAACTGGATGTTATGTATGATCACCAGTGGAGCATTAAAAATAGTGGCTAATGTTACGTGATATTTATTTATACCTTTTCTTAAATCTTATTGATTGTTGTTACAACTCTGAGAGTCTTATACCTTTACTTACTCCTTGTTGATAGTTGTTATAACTCTGTGAGTCTTATACCTTTAGTTTGACCCTGTTGATAGTTGTTATAAAGCTGTGAGTCTTATACCTTTACTTTGACCTTGTTGATAGTTGTTATAACTCTGTGGGTCTTATACCTTTACTTTGACCCTGTCGATAGTTGTTATAACTCTGTGAGTCTTATACCTTTACTTACACCTTGTTGAAAGTTGTTACAACTCTGTGAGTCTTACGCCTTTACTTTGACCCTGTTGATAGTTGTTATAACTCTGTGGGTCTTATACCTTTACTTTGACCCTGTCGATAGTTGTTATAACTCTGTGGGTCTTACACCTTTACTTTGACCCTGTCGATAGTTGTTATAACTCTGTGAGTCTTATACCTTTACTTACACCTTGTTGATAGTTGTTATAATTCTGTGAGTCTTATACCTTTACTTACACCTTGTTGATAGTTGTTATAACTCTGAGTCATATACCTTTACTTTGACCTTGTTGATAGTTGTTTTAACTCTGTGAGTCTGATACCTTTACTTACACCTTGTTGATGGTTGTTGTAACTCTGTGAGTCTTATATCTTTACTTTGACCAAGGCGATAGTTGTTATAACTCTGTGGGTCTTATACCTTTACTCTGACCCTGTTGATAGTTGTTATAACTCTGTGAGTCTTATACCTTTACTTACACCTTGTTGATAGTTGTTATAACTCTGAGTCTTATACCTTTACTTTGACCCTGTTGATAGTTGTTATAACTCTGAGTCATATACCTTTACTTTGACCTTGTTGATAGTTGTTTTAACTCTGTGAGTCTTATACCTTTACTTTGACCCTGTTGATAGTTGTTATAACTCTGTGAGTCTTATACCTTTACTTTGACCTTGTTGATAGTTGTTATAACTCTGAGTCATATACCTTTACGTTGACCTTGTTGATAGTAGTTGTAACTCTGTGAGTCTTATACCTTTACTCTGACCCTGTCGATAATTGTTATAACTCTGTGAGGCTTATACCTTTACTTTAACCTTGTTGATAGTTGTTATAACTCTGTGAGTCTTATACCTTTACTTTGACCTTGTCGATAGTTATTGTAACTCTGTGAGTCTTATACCTTTACTCTGACCCTGTCGATAGTTGTTATAACTCTGTGAGGCTTATACCTTTACTTTAACGTTGTTGATAGTTGTTGTAACTCTGTGAGTCTTATACCTTTACTCTGACCCTGTCGATAGTTGTTATAACTCTGTGGGTCTTATACCTTTACTTTAACCTTGTCGATAGTTGTTATAACTCTGTGAGGCTTATTTATACCTTTACGTTATGATCAACGGTTTACCTCACAAGATGTTTACTGTACATCTTGATTCACTTCAGGCTTGGGAAGTTTGACCCAGGTTCCATTGTGCACAAAAGTATAGACGTTTTTGTAAACAATGATTATGTGTGACCATTTTATCAGTTGTAACAGTTGCTCCTCTAGGTTCATTTTCCATGCCATATGCATTATATATGATGTCTTTGTTTCAGTGACGGCTGATGCAGTAAATTCACATTGAAACAAAACATCATTTTTAGAAGAAAAAAAATGATCTGAATGCAATAATAAAATTTGGACCAGAACATTAATATTGTGTTGTTGTTTATATGTTTACGTCTGCTTTAGCAAGCAGTAACACCTGATGTGACCGTTGCGATAATTATCTAATTATGACAGTCATAAGGCTATGGCAGTTAGTGGCTGTCATTTTTGTTACTTGGAGACCCTGATAGTGTCTTGAGTTGGAACATGTTTGACAGAGTTTGCACTTGGATCTTTGTATTTCCTCGTTGGTCACTAATTAAAAGGTGATGGCAAAGTTGGGAATTCTTCCTACTTCTTTTGTTGACACTTTGCGTATATGGTCATATGGTCATGACAAAACTAGTAATCTTGAAACTTCCTTCAGGGCTTGTTAATGATCAGTGTTGCCTTGACATTTCCTTGGTTGAAGGCAAAATTGACAATCTTGGTACTTCCTCGATTGATGCACAGCACAAAGGTGTGGCAAAGTTGACAATCTTGGTACTTCCTCGATTGATGCACAGCACAAAGGTGTGGCAAAGTTGACAATCTTGGTACTTCCTCGATTGATGCACAGCACAAAGGTGTGGCAAACTTGACAATCTTGATACTTCCTGGGCTGATGCACGGCATCTCGTGATGGCCAAGTTGGCAAATTTTAGCTGAGGCTTAGCATACTGTACATATAAGACATGCATGGCTGATATTGTCATTTAGTCCAGTGAACTTCACACTATGAATGTGTCTAGATTCATAGAATACTCTTAGCTTTTAAAGCCCGCCTTGCTGAACCGATGCATTTAAAAACATCTCAGCATAGGTACAATGCATACATTGCGTACCCCGAGACCATGCAATACCCGGAAATCATAAGTGGCAGAATCGTTCGAACGCTATTTATACCTAATATATATGTAACTTGGGTATAAACAGCGTTTCCACCTATGCCCGAAACATATACTCTTTGTATCTCAAACCGCTCACAACCTGCGGAGGGCGGTCGTCAGATTTTTCCAGGCAGGGCCCGCTTTTCTCTCACTATAGTGTTGGCCGCCCTCATATTAGTGAAATGTTCGTGAGGGTGACGTACAACACCGATCAAAAAAAATAGACAAATAAATACTTACACAACAAGGTGAGACAACGCTACTGGGATATTAACGGTATCTACCGAATCTCCCTATGGAAAGCTATAGAATATCTTGTGGACTTCACATCATGTCAGCCTATTTCAAAGAATTGTGGATGAAAGTACCAGAAATGTGCCCTGGTCGGGTCATACCAAAGACTTTAAAAAATGGTAGGTGTACTTGTTGCTGCCTCGTTTGATGCTCGGCACCGAGACGTTAGAGCAAGGAAACAAGACTAGTCAGCCCGGTGTCAGTACAATGTGACAGGGTTGGGTGTAATGTCTGGTGTCTTCGGCATGATGTTCCAGTAACAACAGTTCTTAGACGTAATTTGGCGTCATGAACTCTCCCTGCCACAAGAAGACGGTATTTATACATTGTAAGGACCTGTCGTCATCAAATGACTAGTACGATTTGAAATCCTTAAACATACATGTAAACCAAAAATGTGCCTTCGGCTTACTTTAGTTGAGCTGGCCTATATAGGCCTACACATACGTTAGCGGACATGTTTGTGGTACTCATGCAGGCTAGTAGTCCGAATTTGCTCTGACATTAGGTTTGGCAAATAAGTTCAGCACTAAACACCAATCAATTAAACAATTACATAAAATATATGAATGTATAAGTTTATAAATCTGTATCTACATTCAATACCTGACGTCCTTGTATTGATATAGCTTAGAGTGTCTAAGTCAACAGTTACAGGTGTAATTTTATGCATGCTAATGAAAGAATCCCAACATGGAATAGATGCATCCCGGTATGCCGTTTCTTTAATTATGACTTAGGAGTACTGTCGCTCTCCCGGTTTTCGTGGATGGAAGCACTTTTAACAACAACAGAAAGTTGATGTACATTCCCGGATTTCCAAGCTTCAAGTCACCGATGTTGGAATCAAACCGACTTCTGGACGGAATATAGATATATTCCCCCCTGGATACCCCACTCACGAACAATTCTCCCCCGCTCCTGTCAATTCCCCCCTGAACACCCCCCCCCCATATATGTGTATATGGGAGAAAATAAAATCAACACCTTATTACCACATTAACATATATATATATATATATATATACACACTATATTATTACTTTAAATTATTATTTAAATTAATGATAGTATGAACTGTAATTCCAGCTATTTAATTTATGTCATAACGTGTTGTGGTTTCCACAAACACTGCATTGGAGAAACTGGCAGTTCCTGGAGGAACAGGTATTGGGTACGCTGGCAACAAATTAACACAACTACAATTCTGGCCAGTAACTAAAAATCTTCCTTTTCATCACACTGTCAATGGAGAACAAAACGGTAAGAGACGTCAAGGAAAAACATTTCATTTGAAAATTTTTGACTGAATTCAACCAGGGGAATAGCGGGAAAGAATCTCTCCTCTTCATTATAATAAGAGATCGTATTAAATTATGACTTTATAATGTTTTATTGGTATATCACCTTGTACATACGTGGAAAGGATTACCTGTCTACAATATTGATGAAAAAAAAGACGAATGTTTTATCTTACTCACAGTTTATATGTTATTATACTTCAGTGATGTATATATGAGAGGAATTGTCCGGGGGAATACGTCCTACATTCCGTCTGGACAGACTTGGTTGTCTCCCTTGCTTGTTGCTCTTTTATTTTAGGTAGAATAAGACATGTATGTAAACATCACGTGGGCACGCACTTATCAACTGTCACTGCTCTTTGGGTTAGCATTGAGGATTATGGTTTAAAAAAAAAAAAGAACCCTTTTTTCGCATTTTTCATTTCAGCTGTCAATCTCCGCAATCTCCTACAATCTCCGCAGATTGAGCCCTAGTTACTGAGTTATAGGCACAATCTCAAAAACTGAGAAAGCGAAAGTAAACGTTGGAAGGCATTTTTACTTCCGCGCTGGTTTGGGTAGGACTACTAATTACATGTACTATGGTAGTATGGTAAACTTTACCGGTTCACAACAATGTATGCCTTAAAACTGTGTGAGCCGTGACCCAAGAAAGATGTGAAGATGTATATACGTGTGTTACAGTTGTCATACATGAACACGGCATGACCATGTGATTCTGTCTGAGAAATTAGTTTTTTGTATTAGTTTAAAGAATCTGACAACTAGTATTATACAATAGAATGATCAGCAGACATTCTCGTAAGGTTTACTGCGTGTATATAACAACATCTACTGGTACTGTAAGCTCTAAAACTCGGAAGTAATAAAGATACAGCTAGTGAATCTAATCACTGGTTATATTATGTTGTGTTGCCTAAACAAGTTAAACCTAAAGTACTGCATAAACAAGTTAAACCTAAAGTTTCAAAAGCTGGCAGTGTCACGATCACAATGATCTGTATTCTTGGAGTGATGGTTTTATTTCTTTACTATCTGTTTGAAAAGCTGAAATCTGCTGCTTATATCAGATGGTAAACAAGTGCTGTGGCTTGTAAGGGAAGACCACTAAAGAACAGAATTACAAAACATACCTCCTTACTTAGCATTACTTCAGATGCTAACCTGAATTTTCCCAACTCAAAGGGCATTGTGGCAATGCTCTATATTATATCCATCCATAAATCTCAGTACTGATGACAGTGGCTTTCCCCAGGGCTCTGCCCGGTTTCCTCCCACCATAATGCTGGCTGTCGTTGTATAAGTGACATATTCTTGAGTACAGTGTAAACACTAATCAAATAAATAAATCTGGATACTGATAGTGAACCAGAAATATTCTTGAATGTGGTACAAGAACATTTCTTGACACTTTAGACTTTTAACATATTGTAAAGAACATTTTCAAATGCAACTTAACATTGGTACTGCAATGATTTAATTATATTTATGAAGTTTAAAGTAAAATACAGCCATTGACGTGTACAGTTTTTAAGAGAATGTGTATTAATGTGTCTTTTGTGTCAGGAACTGCCAGTATGGGGTCACTGTCTTTCCCAGAAGATGTGGGCAACTTTGGCCGGCAGAATTCTCTATTGATCGATAAGACAGTTGAGGAAGCCCAGATTGACCCAAATTTAGAAGAAATTAAAGGTTAGTTGTCAGACCACATAGAGTTTCAATATATCAACCTAGAAGAACAAAGTATATAAAGTCATATAAAGTCTACTGAGCAGCATTACCTTTCAGGTCTTTAGGTCAGGGGAGCAGGATGGAAGTTGGTGGAGAGGGGTGGCAGGGTGGCTAGAGCTGGTCATGGCTAAGTAGTTCACATGTTTATCTGTCTGTCTCTTGGAAACAGTGACTAGGTGTGGATTTGGTCCGAGCCTCAAGGAAGACCCCAGGATTTCCTGGCCACTGTTGCTGCTGAGGCCTTAATGTCAGGAAATAAGCAGTCAGCAGGACTTACATTTATGTGGTCTTGTATGAAGTTTTTAAGAGATCATTACCCTTCATTCAGTATAGTATACATCTGGAGAATTCAAACCTTACTGGCTTAGTACCTAAGTTGTTTTCAGGCTTTCAGAATTATAATGGTTGCCATAATTACACACTGTATTAGCCTGTGGAAAGCAAATTTTCTGGAACTATCTCGGTGGTTATTTAACTTTTCAAATTTACAGGGTACATGTAATCAATTCACAAACCCAAATGATGCTTGTAAATCATTGGCGCAAAGAATTCAAATATTCAGCTGTTACCATGGCAACATGTGTATATTGGATGGGTTCTTGTGTACTGTGTTTTTTTCTCTATTGTTTTCATTAGGAATCACAAAGACCCATTGGCTCTCTTCTGAAACACGAACAAAGTGCTATAATAAAAGATGTCGAAAGAAATTCAGTTTTTTAGAGAGGCCTCATCACTGCCGAAGGTGGGTTTATGGTTTGTTTTCTGTTTACTTGAATATTTCCTATATAGAATCCTCTCAGCAAAGAGGTTACTCTTGAGTTCAAGTCCAGCTACCCCTGGCTTCTTCTGCGGCTGTACGTGGGAAGGTCTGGCAGCAACCTGTGGATGGTCATCGGTTTCCTCCCACCACATTGCTGGTTGTCGTCGTATCAGGGAAATATTCTTGAGTACAGCATAAAACACCAATCAGGTAAATAAATAAATATATTAATCATCAATTGTTAACACTGTCTACACAATTGCAATAAAGTGCAGATATGTTAATTTCCCAGTTCTAACAAGACTAACATGAAAGCTCGAATGTGCTTTGTTGCCAGCAGTCGTGACGGTCGGACGTTTACGGCTGGCAGTCTGGCTTCTTCTGATGAAAATTGTGATTGCCAATATATAAGTTAAAAGATCATGAGTGTGTCATTATTTGACCACAGTCAATCAATCAGATGTGCTTTCTGTGTTGAAGCTAATGAATTTGCAAACTGTATTGAGATACTACCTGAATGCCAACCAACAGCTGATTGCTACTATTTAGCACAATTTCAGTACTGTTTTTTTTTTAGCGATTCATGAATATTGGTTTTGTAGATGTGGTGAAGTTTTTTGCCTGTCCTGTGTACAGTTTAGGAGAAAGCTTAATAAGCTTGCTAAACCAGACCCGGATGGCAAAGAGCACAGGGTGAGGATCAGGCTTCTACTTGGTTTTCTGTAAGAGTGAGTTGCGGTCTTTATCAGAAATACATCCTAGTCGGTTGTACATTAAGGCCCTCCAGCAGCCCGTTAATGGTCGTGGGCTTTCCCCAGGCTTTGCCCGGTTTCCTCCCACCATAATGCTGGCCACCGTCGTGTAAGTGAAATATTCTTGAGAGTGGCGTAAAACACCAGTGAAATAAATAAACGTATCAGAAGTAATTATGAACATATTGTTTGCATTGTTTCTTTGTTAATAAACATTGCTCCCCTATATGTTGATGTTAATGGATATCTTTGTTAATAAACATTGCTCCCCTATATGTTGATGTTAATGGATATCTTTGTTAATAAACATTGCTCCTCTATATGTTGATGTTAATGGATATCTTTGTTAATAAACATTGCTCCCCTATATGTTGATGTTAATGGATATCTTTGTTAATAACCATTGCTCCCCTATATGTTGATGTTAATGGATATCTTTGAGGCATGTTTGTTTGATGTGTAGCCCCTTTGTTTTGGGATATCATCATCCGTCTTCAGTACTATACATTAGTGTGCAAGGGTTGGTTTTCACCTGGGTATTCTGTGGTTTGGTTGAGCACAGGTTTGCCAGGCATGCTTCGACCAGGGTCCTCAAGATGTGGGCTGCACCAGGAATCGTCTTGAGGAGTTTCATCAGCTGAAACAGGCGTTTGAGGCTTATAGTCAGGCAAAGACCATGGGACAGAGGCGAAGGGGCTGGAGAAACAGGTATTGTGTTTCTTTTAATTTTTTGGAACAGGTATCAGTAGTGCTGGAAACCAAAAAATTGTCTTTCTCTCCCAATTTGTCAGCAAAGTAAAGATATAGATACATGTATGTTGTTCATTTCATGGATTAACCATGCAAGAAAAAGAAACTCTATATTCCTGTTACAATTACATGTATATTGGCTGAATGGGGTAGATGACGTGTCCAAATATGTAGAAGAATTAGGATAACCATACACTCAACTATAAATGTGAAGACATATTAGAATCTCTGTCCGAAAACTACATGGCATCATATTCTACAATTAACATTGCCAATTAAAAGAACTGTCTGACTGTGTTTGACACCTCCAGGTTTGATATGGATGGGGAATGTGGACGGCTACTGAAGGGATTTAGTGAGGAACTGAAGCGTTCAGACATTTCCAAGGGACTGTTTGATATGAAGAAGATGGTGGTGGTTCCTAACTGGCAGAAAGGAGCAAACTGGCTGGTATTGTCTACTTTCATTTTTCTTCTGGTCAACATGTTGGTAATGTCTGCTTTCAGTTTCCCAGCCATTTTCACAGTAATATCTACTTAAATTTCCACTTTTGTAGCTAACCCACTGGTAATGTCTACTTCCATTTTTCTAGCTAACTCACTTGACAAACGTCTATTTTCACTTTCACTTTCACTTTTCTAGCCATTAAGTGGTTGGTAACAGGAACTTTCATTTTCTCTTAGGGTAGATAGCCAACTGGCTGATCTCCTCTACTTATACTCTCATTTTTCTAGTATAGAATTAAATCTTTATACATGTAGTGAGCACCAATGTTTATTTCAGTAATTAATTTCATGCAGGACTTCATTGTCATTTGTCTCCAGCCGTATGTGAGAAGGTTTGTCAGCAACCTGTGGATGGTCGTGGGTTTCCCCTGGCCTCTGTCTGGTTTCCTCCCACCATAATGCTGGTCGCTGTCGTATAGGTGAAATATTCTTTCACCAATCAAATAAATAAATAAAAAAATCATTGTCATTTGACGTTTCCTTGTAATACTGTTACTTGTATAAAGAGCACCTTTTTGACTAACAGGTTTGTACTTGTAAGGAAAAGAGAAATGTCAGCACCCTAAATGTCTGCACCCTAAATGACCTGAAATTTCAACCTTGACCAAGTTGCACATTTTGCATGACCCTGAGGAAGGTATTTTTGAGATTTATTTGGAAGGTTGGATGATATTCTGCTTGAAAAAAGTTAGTTTCTGTTCCAAAAGTAATATTTTATGACATTTATTCGCCTCTACAAATGCATTTTCCTTGAGGCCATTGACAGTAATTATTCTGTGTTTTCTCAGCAAGAGGACATGTTTACCAGCTGTCAGTTGTGTAAAGCCCCGTTCAATTTGCTGCTCAACAAGAAGCGCCACTGTCGCGTGTGTGCCATGGCCGTCTGTGGCAACTGCTCCTCGCAGAAACTGATCCTGTACGTGCCCGATGCTGAAGGAGCTGGAGACAGGAATTCAACGAGTTCGGATCAGTCTGTGATGTCACAAGATTTGGAACCGAAACTGGCGGTTATTGAAATAGTTGGGGTAAGAATTCAGCTTTTGCGTTGTTAATTTTTTTTCAAACCATAGTGATTAAGAAACTAACGGTAACAATTGGTGCATTATGTTCTCATTTTAACGGACTTGTACGATTATGAAATTGTATATCCTGGCAATTCTAATAATACTTACTACCAGTCCACCTAAGGCAAGTTTTGCTACCTAATGTTAATGATGGGAAAACATTTACAACAGGATTCTTCCCATTATGGATGACCAATGCAGCCAGTCATATTCTATAACTGCGCCTTTTAGAAATGACGGGGCATAAAAACGCAAAAAGTCTCATGTTCTCGATCCGTGCACTTTAAAAATCTTGTGACTCAAAAATGCGAGAATGCAACATTACCACTAATCTCATGAGGTTAAACAAAATCTAGTGAGATCGGCACTAGTCTTTTCACGTTCGTGAGCCGCATGTTTTTTAAAATGTACAGCTCAAGAATGCAAGAAAGCGAGAATAGTGAAATCTGCGCGAGATTAGTGCGAATGACGAAAGATTTTGTCAAACCACCTTAGCTTAGTCCTGACTTTGCGTTCTTGGTTTCTCGAGCCTGCAGCTTTTTAAAATGTGTGGATCGAGAAACGATAATACAAGGAAAATGCCCGTCTGTTCTCGAGCTGGAGGGTATAGTGCAGTGTGAGAATACGAGAGTCAAGAACATGGGAAAATGTGCTAATCTTGCACGGTTTTGCCTAATCTTGCCTGTGTCTTCCATAACTCGTTATAGCTTTTGATAGTAAATTACTACAATCATAGCTTCATCTAATCCCTTTCTTCATGAGGATGTCCAATGGGAAGTCAGAGCCTCCCTTGCTGAGATTATGATAGTAGTGGTCTATAGTCAAATAAGGCTTACAACTGCTTTCTGTAAGCATCCCCTGAACTGTTTATTTATTTTGTTTATTTATTTGATTGGTGTTTTACGCCGTACTCAAGAATATTTCACTTATACGACGGTGCCCAGCATAATTGTGGGAGGAAACCGGGCAGAGCCCATAGGAAACCCATGACCATCCGCAGGTTGCTGGCAGACCTTCCCATGTACTGCTGGAGAGGAAGCCACCATGAGCTGGTCTTGAACTCACAGCGACCGCATTGGTGGGAGGCTTCGGGTCATTGTGCTGCGATAGCGCGCTAACCGACTGAGCCATGGAGGCCCTCTGAACACAATGGTTTGGATGGAAAAAGGGACAAAAATAAATAACCTCTGCTGACAGTTTCTTTGTTTTGATAAATACAACATACAAGGAAACAAACAGTCCCACCTGCTGTAAATTAATGACATCATTTCAGTAAGGCATTTAGTCACTTATTTATTTGATTGGAGTTCGACGTTGTACTCAAGAAAATTTTACTTATACGATGGTGGACAACATTATGGTGAGGAAAGTGTGCAGAGAAGCCAGCATGAGCTATACTTTTACCCACAGCTACCACACTGGTAAGTGGCATGCTAGCCCCTCGGCCCCAGAGGCACCCATGACTGTGGCTGTAACTCAGAAAATGTGGACCAATACTTACATGGGCTTGTAACTGCCAGATGTGGACTGAAAAATTATCTCAAATTGTGTGCTGTGTAATTTGGTGTCACACAAAAATGCCAAAAAACTTCAAACATGGACGTCTTTTTGATGTATTCACCAAGGCTGAGTGAAAACTTGTTGTTTTCTGTCCAGTGTCCAGACAAAGAGCCCGAGATCTGTCTGTACCTGCGAGTGTGTGACAGGTGTCTAGACACCCTGACCGAAATCCAGGTGCGTGATCACCAGATCTCCCTTAGCATCTCCGAGGACGACTTTTTGCAGCGACTGCACAGCGTGTGGGAAGACTTCAACCTTACCAGACAGAATATTGATGCCCATTTAGACCAGGTCTGCAGGCTACTTTTCCTTTATACATGTAATGTGCAGGTCTTAAAACATATCTGTGCCTAATGTTTCCCACAACAGTAAATGTGGAACCTGTTGTCCACTTGGCCTTCCAGAAACAGTAAGAGATAGTGTTCACTGTGAATAGGAGTATGGACAATGTATGTATGCTTAGGTTTTATGTCATTTTCAGCCATTTTTCAGTTATATGATGACAACGAGATCGTAGTATTACTGTGTCTTCCTGTGGCAGGGCGAGTCCTTGGTGTCAAAGTGCTACCGTAAGTGGCACATCATGTTGGAGACACCAGACATGACCCCACACCCAGTCATATTAAACTGACATCGGGCCAACCATTCTTGTGTCCTTGCTCTAACTTCTCAATGCTGAGTGCGAGGCAGAAACAAGTATCATATTGAAAGTCTTCGGTATGACGCGACCCACCAATGGGTGCTCTAACCACCAATGGAGGCTCTAACCACCAAGCCACCAAGGTGGTCTACTGTATGCATTGCATGATCACGTTCCCCTTACAACGGACAGAAATGACCTTTCCTCTTACAGCTACAGATGTAATATGTACTGATATGTTAAGTCTTTAATTAACTGTTGTAAATTATTCTTTTTTTTTTTGCAGATTATCATTTCTTGGGGATAATACCCATGAAAATTAACATTGCAAGCATTGTAGATAACTTCAAGTTGCTCCTTCATAACACAAGGAGTTTGAGATGAGTTGAGATTTTTTTCTTTCTCTTGTATAATTTTCTCATTTTCTGTTTTGTGTTAGTACTGCTCCACCATAGATTCCTTGGAGAACAACTTTGGAGGCAATGCTAACCGCGGCAGTCGGAGTAAGGACAACATGAAAATGTTGGCTAAGGCTCAGGTGAGCTATCCTGCCCCTCTTCAGGTGTGGGTGTTCATCAGAGGCATAATTTGTCATAAATATTTAGCTTTGTTCATCCACATCTCATTTGCATAATAATCTGAGCACTTGGCATCTTACTGAAAATGAAAAACTCAAAAAAAAAGAAAAATCACATAAAAATTTACAAGAAATTACAGCTAAACAACCTGATGTTGCCCTTCCCATAAAACTCTATACACAACCTGATGTTGCCCGTCCCATAAAACTCTATATATAGACTTGGTTATTTCTGCTTTGCTATAGAGTAACTTTTCAAGTTTACATACGTTTAATATGCTGTATGCCATGTGTTTTTTTCCTTCAGTTTCCAACATGTTATGTTGACACATGTACCGGTTCCGCTATAAAGTGCACATCATGATAGATGTTGAACAGACTCAGTATAAATTCATTCCTGGAAATCTCTGTGTGCCCATTTACAGTTCCTGGTTATATTTGCAGATGGACCTTTCAGAGTTTTTCACATCGTACATCATGAAAGTTCAGCATCTGAAGAAGTTAAAGCAAGCTCCCAACACCCAAGCTCAGGCCAAACTGTTACAGAATTTTACAAAGGTAAGAAAGAATGTTGATTTATGTGCCTAATTTCTAGTTTTACTTAACAACGTGCAGATGTGCTAGAGCATGCACACACTCTCTTACATGATGCCACTGTATTTCAAATTTGTTCCATAGTTCTTGTCACAGTTAAATACAAATGTTGTATCTCAATTAACACTTCATATGACATCTTGTCTGACTGTGTCAGAGATGTTGTCTTTATATCATATCTGATTTGATGTATGATAATGTATAATCTATCATTAATGTATTTTGCATAATTTGAGTTTGGGACCTGATGTGAGTATGATGTTCAGGTAAATGTGGAGATATGACTATTCGGGTATTCTGACAGTACAGGAATCTATCACCACAGCAGTTGGGTTTTCAGGTTAATTGTAAATGTATATACCATTATGATACTTTTATCTGCTACCAGTTTCAAATATTATGTTGGTATTGAAATGTGGCATACATTTAACATGGCATGATTCTGGTTCTCCTCTGGTCAAATATGAATGTTACATTGAGAACATGTACACATTCTACTTCTCTTTTGGTCAAATGTGAATGTTACACTGAGAACATGTACACATTCTACTTCTCCTGTGGCCAAATGTGAATGTTACACTGAGAACATGTACACATTCTGCATTTCCTTGGGCCAAATGTTACACTGAGAACATGTATACATTCTGCGTTTCCTCAGGCCAAATGTGAATACTACATTGAGAACATGTACACATTCCGAAGCATGAAGAACAAACTGGCTGACGTTTCTCCACCAGAAACCTTGGAACTGATCCAAAAAATTGTGGACAAAGATGTAAGTTGTTGATTTTAGCTGATGCATTTCTAGCAATGCTTATGTCTTTTGATTTTAAGATGTACACATTATGTGACCAATAGCTCAGCAACCTCATATATACATTATAACCTCAGCACTTTTCCAAAGATTTCCTAATTCGCACCACAGCTGAGTCGGATGATAACTTTTGATTTATTTATTTATTTGATTTGATTGATGTTTTACGCTGCACTCAAGAATATTACACTTATACAATGGCGGCCAACATTATGGTGGGAGGAAACTGGGCAGACAGCAGAGCCTGGGGGAAACCCACAACCATCTCGCAGGCTGCTAGAGGACCTCCTCATATTCAGAAGAAAGAAGGAGGAAGCCAGCATAAGCTGAACTGGAACTTACAGCGACCGCATTGATGAGAGGCACCTGGGTCATTATGCCAGACTGGTGCGATAACCCCACCCTGTCATGGAGGCCTGCGATAAGTTTTGAGAGGATAGAATTACTTTCAAGGTTGATTTGTAGGAGGAATTTAAGTAGTAAATTTATGAGATTTCACCTATTGTTCATGACATGAACATGATGAATATATATGTGCTCTGAGTGCTCTGCGGGTGATCTGTGATCTGAGTGCTCTCCGTGTGATCTTTGATTTGAGTGCTTTTCGGGTGGTCTGTGATCTGCTTGTGCTCTCCGGGGGATATGTGATTTGAGTGCTTTTCGGGTGGTCTGTGATCTGAGTGCTTTTCAGGTGGTTTGTGATCTGCTTGTGCTCTCAGGGTGGAATGTGCTCAGAGTGCTCTTTGGGTGGTCTGCTTATGCTCTCACAGAAAACGACAGACTTTGTACTAATGTAGGTTTCCCTAATTCAGCTGCTCTCAAGTCCTTGGGTAGGGCAGACTTGATAGGGCCAAGAGAGCACAGATTTTTGGGAAAATCTCTTTGGAGATCCCAACAGAAAAATGACATATCAGGGTTGACAGATAATATCAGCCGCCATGACTACATGTAGCTGGGCAGACAACATTTTGGAATGCATAATTTACATGTATTAATTGGAAGGATGTTGAACAAACATCTACCTCCAGACTGTTTTGCTTTGTATATGATATAAGTCAGTAAGAGACTGGTATTACCTGCATCAAGTTAAAGGCAAGCATCTTGAAAACCTGCCTTGAGGGCCTCAGTGGCCTAGCTTCTAGGGCAGCATAATGACCCAGGTGTCTCTCATCAATGCGGTTGATGTGAGTTTAAGTTCATCTGCCTGTTTCCTCACACCATGGTACTGGCTGCTATTGTGTGGGTGAAATATTCCCGAGTACACCATAAAACTGCTCCCAGCAGTGTGTAAGATTTAAGTATACTTCTAAAATGTAGTTTTACTGATTTTCTTGTCCAATAGATCCAGTTTGCTGACTCTTGTTGTTGGTATTGCAGGCCATCGTCAGCAGCCATTTGTACATAAAGCAGCTGGTATTTGAAGTGATCCACCTCACAGACAAGAACAAAATCCTGCCACAACTGGCTCCCATCTTGGTTAATGTGGAGGAGGTGAGATTCCTACTTTCTCTTTTGTATTTGGAGGTTCTGCTTTGGTATCAACATTTTCAGAAGGTTATATATTTATTTTTATACTTCATTGAATAAATATTTTAATTGCAAACCTCATAGGCAAAATGTTGCATTTATGGCGCGTAAAACCAGTGATGGTAATTTATTCATGCGTTCAAAACGTTGTGTTCAGTGTAAGAAGAGAAAGTCCAGGAACTGAACACAGTCTGATGGTATATCTGTCATATCCTGTAATTAAAAGTATTTATTTATTTATATATTTGATTGGTTTTTTACACCGTACTTAAGAATATTTCACTGATACAACGGTGGCCAGATGGGAGGAAACCGGGCAGAGCCCGGGGAAACCTACAACCATCCGCAGGTTGCTGGCAGACCCTCTAATTGAAAGTCCGCTCCACATTTTATAGGTGTAACAGTATGTATGCTAGGTGATGATTTTGAATAAATGTAAGTCATTGCTATGGCGCCTAAGTTGGTTGCCATGATTTGATTCGGTCATTCAGCAAGACTCTGGTATCTGTCACCATAAGCTTTCTCACACATCATTCAAGCAAGACTCTGGTATCTGTCACCATAAGCTTTCTCACACATCATTCAAGCAAGACTCTGGTATCTGTCACCATAAGCTTTCTCACACATCATTCAGCAAGATTCTGGTATCTATCAGCATAAGCTTTCTCACACATCCTCAAATGTGACAATATCACTGACAGTGTTTTGTCTTTTTTTGATTAGTGCAGGTAATTATTGGTTATTACCATGCTTATTGCTGGTAGCAAAAGTATTACTTGTACAAGGGAAAAGCTATGACATCAGCTGTGGCTCTCATCAGCCTGAACAGTTGAAGAGGGTGTGTGAAAACAAAAAGACTTATGTTATTGTTAGCCAATATCATGGAATGAAAAGTCAGTCCCGCACCAGATCGGATGGATCTAGCAAAATGGGTCATTACACTGCGCAAGACAGGGGCTATGACTGGAAATCTATCTTCTCTCTATGAAAGAGTTATCCTTACAGTAATCAATAGGTATTTCTGGCCACATACATCACCACAACATGGCTGAAATATGACCTCATTAAACCTCATCCATTCATTCCTTCTGAGTACAATAGACAAAAATGTTTACAAGCAATGTTGCATCATAAGATTGTCTGCTGGTATAGGTGCCTTTGAAATGCTAATGTTTTTCTAAAGAAGGGATTTTCTGTTTCTTGGATTGTAGAAGGTTGAAAAAGATGCAGAAATGTGCCTGAGATCTCAGGGGGAGGATTGGGAGGAACATTGCAACCTGGTTCAGCAGCTTCTCCAGTCTCAGATCAAGGTATGCCTAAGTGTCAACGTAGGTGTAAATTTCAGGTAACATATCTTGTGTCCTCCAGAGCTTCAAATGCTAGGTGGCCTCTAGGCCTACAGATGCTTGGTCATGCCCAGACTTTCAAATGCCTTGTCTTCACCAGACTTTCAAATGCCTTGTCTTCACCAGACTTTCAAATACCATGTCTCCTCCAGACTTTCAAATGCCATGTCTCCTCCAGACTTCAAATGCCATGTCTCCTCCAGACTTCAAATACCATGTCTCCTCCAGACTTTCAAATGCCATGTCTCCTCCAGACTTCAAATGCCCTTTCTCCTCCAGGGTTTCAAATGCCCTTTCTTCTCCAGGGTTTCAAATGCCCTGTCTCCTCCAGGGTTTCAAATGCCCTGTCTCCTCCAGGGTTTCAAATGCCTGATTTTCTCCAGACTTTCAAATACCATGTCTCCTCCAGACTTTCAAATGCCATGTCTCCTCCAGACTTCAAATGTCTGATTTTCTCCAGACTTTCAAATGCCTTTTCTCCTCCAGGCTTTTAAATCTTTTCATCATCGTTAAATACTGTTGATCCCTTCATTTTACACGAATGGATCCTAGTTACTTATTTTACTTACTTTCTTAGTTCTGTTCTGGATTGTACTATTTGTCATTTTGGAAACTGGTCTTGCACTTATTGACCCGAAACATCTATTTTGGTTCTCGGCTGGTTTACTAATGTCAATTTCGATGCCTAGATCCACCTGGCTTTGAAATGCTTTGTCTGCTCCAAGATTTTCAAGTGGTTGGTGTCCTCCAGGCTTTCAAATGCGTTTGTCCTTCTGGCTTTCAAATGCATTTGTCCTTCTGGCTTTCAAATGCATTTGTCCTTCTGGCTTTCAAATGTCTGGTCAAATGGACTGGCTCTCATACTTTTTCCTGGTCGCAGCCAGGACTGAGTATCTGGTTAAGTAATCTGATCTCCTCCAGTATTCAAATTTCTGGTCTCCTCCAGGTTCTCAAATGTCTGGTCTTCTCTAGGTTCTCAAGTGTTTGGCCTCCTCCAAGCTTTCACATGTCTGGTCTTCTTGAATCTCTCAAGTATCTGGTCTCTTTCAGGTTTCAAATGTCTAGTCTCCTCTAGGCTCCCATATGGCTGGTCTTCTCCAGGCTCTCAAGTATCTGGTCTCCTCCAGGCTCTGAAATGCCTGGTCTTCAGGCTCGCAAATGTCTTGTCTCCTCCATGCTCTCTAGTGTCTGGTCTCCTCCAGATTCCTATATGTCTGGTCTCATCCAGGTTCTCACATATCTGGTCTCCTCCAGGTTATCACGTCTGGTCTCCCTCATGGTCTGAATTGTCTGGTCTCCATGGTCTGAAATGTCTGGCTTTCTCCAAGCTCTGAAATGTCTGGTCTCTTCCATGCTCTGAAATGTCTGATCTTTGTCATGCTCTCAAATGTGTGATCTTCTCCTTGCTCTCAAATGTCTGCTCTCCTCCATGCTGTCAAATGTCTGGTCATCTCCAAGCTTTCAAATGTCTGGTCTCTTCCATGCTTGTGAATGTCTGGTCTCCTCCATGCTGATAAATTCTGGTCTCCTTTATGCTGATAAATTCTGGCCTTCTCCAGGCTATCAGATGTCTGGTCATCCTCAGGCTGTGAAATGTGTAATGTTCTCTAGGCCCTCACATGTCTTGTTTCCTCCAGGCTCTCAAAATGACTGGTTTCATCCAGGCTCTCAAATATCTGGTCTCCTCCAGGCTCTCAAATGTCTGGTCTCCTCCAGGTTGTCTAATGTCTGGTCTCCTCCAGGCTGTGAAATGCCTGGTCTCTTCCAGGCACTCAATTCTCAGGTTTCCTGCAGGTTCTCAAATATCTGGTCTTCTCCAAGCATTCAGATACATGGTCTCTTTCACACTCTTTATTGTGTCCTGTCCTCCATGTGTATCACCTGAAGTGCATGCAAGGAATAAAACGCATATCAGTAGAATAAGTGTCGTTTAACGTACTTGCAGAATCATAAGCTGATTCGTCCATCGCAGCGCCTGTTGAGAAGACTGGGATCCTCCCACATTCGTGACATCACCAAGCAGAGATCACATGAGGTCATAGAAAACATCCGGCTCCAGCTTCAGCTCAAGGCGGCACACAGCAGTTTCCAGAACAGTCTAGAGGTGCTGCTGCAGTGTCGAGGCGCCATTAAACATATGTGATGTTTGTTTGCTGTGGGAATAATATTACCTTGTTTTTTTTCCTTCATAAGTCTGCAAATAGGTGCTTGAAAACTTTTTGAAAACATCCCTGTGGAGAAGGTTTTAAGACCCCTGTCGCATCATCATAAGAATAATGGGATGTTGCCATAAGGTCATTGCATCAAGGCATTAAGGGGTAGTTGACGCTGCATCAGGGGTTTATAAACAGGAAGACATGGACGAATATTTTCAGACGAATATTTTTGAAGTTATTTAAACTAATAAATTTTGTATCATCAAACACAGACTGAGAGACGAAAACTTGTCACACAAAATTCTGTTTTACCAGCCGAGTGAGTGATCAATCGTGGGAATAATGGATGCTATTTATAACACAAGAGAACAATACATATATACATATATATATATATATATTAATGGGTAGTTAAAAGGAATAAATTTTATGTAAAAGTGGTGCTACGAATCAGCTGAACATTCTCTATATATTTAGAGTAGTCCCAATATACATATATGTATTAAACTGTCAGGAATAATTTTTTATGTACTTCGGTAACACCTTTGTCATGTTTGTCTTTAGTTCGGCCTTCTTTTGATTAGGCCAGCACATATAGATTTATCTGTTTTTGTTGAGTTTTACTCATGGTGAGTATTTTTGTGTGTTTTTTATTTATTTGATTGCTGTTTTATGCCGTACTCAAGAATATTTCACTTATACGACGGCGGCCAGCGTTATGGTGGGAGGAAACCGGGCAGAGCCTGGGGAAACCCATGAACTCCGCAGGTTGCTGGCAGACCTTCCCAAGTATGGCTGGAGAGGAAGCCAGCATGAGCTGGACTTGAGCTCACTGCGATTGCATTGGTGGGAAGCTCAGGCTGGCTTCCCTTTCGACCGTACGTACGAAGGTTATTCCCAGGGTCTGCCCAGTTTCCTCCCACCATATAAAGGCTGCCTGCCCTCTGTAAGTGAAATATTCTTGAGCATGGCATAAAACACAAATGGATAAGTACTTAAATAAAGAAATACAATATTGTATCAATTCCCCAACAGAAGTTATTACGTGTCACATCTGTAAATGGATTTTATCTTGTTAAAATTTTGTAAAAATTGTTACAAATTGTCATAGTATTGTAGTTGTTTTAAATGACCTGGTGCCGATGTTCCCACCAAAATCCTAATACACACAGTTACACATAAAGTCAGTCATTAAAAAGATGTTTTTTACTGGTTTCGAAATTTGAAGAGTTGAAATTATGAACTGTATAAAGTTTTGTGTTATAAATATAAAAATTAAGTTTTAAATTTTGACTTCTTTCAAAACTTGCTGTTATTGACCGAGTTGTTTTTCCATTGTTCTGTGAAATTAATCAAAATTGAAAAGAAAATCAGGGAATAATATACCCAGTATGTGTGTATGTATTTGGCATTGCAGTTGTACCCTGAATGATTTCCAAGGGATTTCCATGTATGGCAAGAAGGCACATTTCATGTTCTTCTGTGTGTATTTCAGTTAATGTTAATGTCTAGTTAATGTTTGATAACCTGTTGAATTTGTAATAGAGTATCCATTGTCACAGTTAGTTGATACCGCCGAGATGTTTTGCAAAGTAAAACGTTGGACGGCTTCAACCTGTGTAACGTTCCTAATGGGTTATATGATGGAGTGTGTATCATATATAGGGACATAGTTATATATAGTACCACAAGCATTTTATTTCTTCTTTTACTGTGATGATGCTTTAAATACGAGGCAACAACTAAGCGTTGCTAAACTACCTGACTGTATGTATGTCTATGCATATGTACTTCGTGACAATTGACTGTACCGTTTTGAGAAGTCTCAAAAGAGATGAAACGCGTTAATGGTTTAAATACAAGTATGATATTAATCACGCGAGTTTTCGTTCGTCGTGCACTCCAATAGCTGTAGCCAGAAAGTCATTCTCATATATATATATCATACACACGCACACACACACACACACACACACACACACACACACATATATATATATATATATCACTTCATGGATTATGGACCATTGTGATAAATAAGTAAAGGTGTATGCACAAGGTCGCAACTTGGTGTGTAGTCCTGCTCACTTGGTGTTGGAAGATAAGCATAGCCTCGTGATTTTTGACGTACATGTACATTCGACTGAGGAGTTGTAATTTTGAGAGAGCTGCCCGGTGCTTTCGTTTAGTCAGATGCTCACTGGAAAATGCCGATGCTTAATGGACTGACGTCATACCGTCTCCCATGTGCTGTTCACAGCTCCTCCCGCACTACAACTTCACAGGTTTTCCACGTGTTAGACAGTACTTGGAAGTGCTAATTAGCAAATATATTTACCGTTTGAGCATATCAGAAGAATAAACCCAGTTGCCATCTTTGCTGATTTCATGTAATTACAAAATAGTGTTGAATGCTAATTACCTAATATATTTACCTCTTGAACATATCAGAAAAACAGAGCTCTGGTGCTATCTGTGATAAAGGCATCTGATTAGAAAATAGTATCAAATGCTAAACAGTGAATACATGGTCTTGTCAAACAAGACCGAATTACTGTTGAGCTTGCCAATTAGCAAATATATGGTCATCTATATTGAAAAGGGAAGACAAGACACCTTCTCCAAGCACTATGACGGCAACACTGAAATGCTAACAGGCAAATATGTACCCTATAGAGTATATCTGAGGAGTAATACTGGTGCCACCTCGGCTAATTTACATGAAATGCAACTGTACTATGAAATAATAGCATATATATCGTGATGTAAAGAATAACTTGATTCTGGCTGTGCTACTGAGCAGCTATTAAGATATTAACACCTTAGAAATTCTAATAAGTAATATATAATCTTCTGGTTAGGCTAGTTTGCTGCTACCTTAAGACAGGACTTGAGATGCCAATTAGCAAATATATTCTCAGACAGGTCAGCAGTCAGCATTGATAGGCAGTGTCAAAATAGTGCTAGAAATGATATAAGAAGCGATAGTGCACCTTAGGGGCAACGCCACTTCCAGCGAAAATGGGATAGAAGTACCTCACAGTTCAAGAGACAACGAGAGCCCAGATATAAGACTATAAACCGAAGTAGCAAAACGCTTACTCGAAGTGCGATCGTACAGCAAAAACGGAGATTTCCAAATGACAGCGCCGAGCGGCACTGGCCTGCAAAGTCCGGTAACAAAACTTCCAGTTAACAATCTTCACAATGGACTGGCGAGATAGACAACGACTGAACACTTCCTGTCTGCATCTTACAGCCCAACTGAATATTCTGGAGCACGAACTTTCTGGCCTTTCTATCTGTAAACATGTTCTATACGACACGGGTATTACTCTCCAGGCAAAAAGACACGCGCAAACATAAATATATGGGATTCGAGGAACATCTCCCGAAAACCGTGTAGGCTATAAAATAAACAGGACTCAAGGCCTAGGTGAAACATTGACCGAGGTGCCTCTCACCAATGCCGTCTCTCTGAGTTCAAGCCCAGATCACGCCGGTTTTCTCACCATTTGTAAGTGGGAAGGTCTGCCAGCAGCCTGTGGACGGTCGAGGGTTTCCCTTGGGCTCTGGCCGGTTTCCTTTCACCATAATGCTGATAACCATCGTATAAATGAAATATTCTTGAGTACGAAGTTAAACACCAATCAAATAAGTAAACAAAGAAGTGAATAAATAAATAGATAGATAGATAAATGAGTCATATCAATCAGTCCTGTACAAGATATCCCGTTGACCCATCTTTAAAGGAACAGACACAATGTATTCAAGACGAAGTCACAACAACCCTAAAATCTGATATATATGAAAACAGCGTCATCAGTATGTTTACCTTGGAGACGGTGACGCATAAGTATCGCGAGAAAGTTTTATTGATGAGGCACAGCTCTTTAAAGTGTGGATTGAAACGGGGGGGGGGGGGAATACAAAACAGGACATTCAGAATATTCTGCCTTCAGCACAACCGCATAGATGGATTCCTTGGTTCTCTCCCATGCATTTGTCGCAGCAGTTGCCATTTGTCAGGTAAGTCTACGACCTTACGCCATTAGTGAAAAAAGCAAAGAATTAACAGTCGACTAAGATAAACTTTGTGTTGTCTATAATCCAAAGAAAGAATGGCATCACAATGCATACTACTTCATAAACAAAATCTTAAAATATATTCTTGCAATTCCAAGAAAGTTTTTCATAATGGAATTTCAGATCTACACAGTAGGCCTATATTGGTTTAAACAATATTATTATTTCCTTGGATTATAGGACCAGCCTATAGTTTTGCACCACTGAAACTTGATTTGCCCAGAAGTGGTGATATAACGGACGTATGATCCCAATAGACATATCACTCAGATAAATTGCATTGCAATTATCTAAAGCAACTTACCACATGAGTTGATTAAATTGAGTGTTATTTATTAAATGTGATGGCTGCAGACAATTTTGCGTAATACTAAATCAGTAAAATCTAATAAATTGCAACATCACTGTAACTTTTTAATGTACTTCTGCTCAAGCGACGATGTTAGAGCATTATGCTTATCATGTAAGCATTTACACGAACATTTACTTCATATGTGGTCCCTACGTAGACCCCTGTTCTGATGAAAGGAGTCCAAAAGCTGCCGAAGAGCCAAACGGAAAGAATTTTATCTAACGTGCACATAGGGGTCCCAAAACTCGATCTGTAACTAGTTAACTCGAAGGCATGTATCAAGTTTAATTTCAATGTGTTCAAGCGTTTTTGGAAAAAAAAATCCGGAAAATTGGACTGACCCTACCAAAAAGTTTTCACTTGTATCCAAGCAGACAAAATTCTGATATATTTTTTCAAGGTGTAAAATGACAGTATAGCAATTTATAGCGTATCAACAACCTAGACTGTCTGTGTGGCAGCATTATCCAATCAGTACTCCAGAACTCTTCGATTCGGATCCAAATCTTAGACCCAATTAGTCGAATAGGAGACTCTGACGGGCTTTGTTAAACGCGGGAATGAGTTTAACGAGTGTCCGATTGCACATGTATAACCCTTAATCTGTTCACGTAAATCTTTAATAAGGGGATCTAGAGACCTCTCCGGCTGACATGGTTAAAGGGCTGGTTGACTGCCACAGGCACTCCAGTGTCGCACCAAATCAGGTTTTCGAGTTTATCTCTTGCTCTTTCACTGGACAGGATCTTTAGGTCAAGAGTTTCCAGGTACCCAAGGTTTGTGTTATTACTCTACGCACTCTTGTTTCCCTCACCCATAAACCAGTCAGCCGCAAATCAGTGAAAAAATCTTGAACACGGCGTTAAAACACCAAACAATCAATCTGTAATCAAAAATGTCCAACCGCTCAGTTAGAGTGGTCCCTTTTTTTTCACGGAATCAGGGCGTCCATTCCCAGCTCTAGATTTCCACGTACGATCTACGCTGTAATGGAATCTGATTTCATACAATTAAAGAAAATTAAATTGCCCTTTCGATTTTCTATATTGGACTGATGCTTGGTTGTTTTCACTGTGTGATTAAAAAACGTTCGACTGTTTCCTTGATTTTGAATATTTTCATCATATCGAAAGCAATTCACACCTTCCTGGTTTGAAGATTTTCTCGGCACATTTTCTCGCTTAAATATAAAGCCATAATCATTTATTCTTTCAAGATCTAGCTATTGAAAGACAAGGCCTTAAACCATTCGGTCACAGCTCGCTGCCCTGAGTATTTTTCTTTTAGCACGGTGGTCGGCCAGCAGGTGAAAGAGACTGGCGCTCAGGGGGAGGAAGGAGCCGATCTTTCTCAGGTACCTGCAAATCGCCGCTGTGACACAAGGCCACAGCCGAGCCATCAGCACTTCTCTGGTCACGTGTCAATCTACCTGGGCGACTAGAGGTTACACATGGGCAATTCGAGCAATTGCACCCGAAGATCTGACTCCGAATTGAAGAGTTCTGGAGTACTGATTGTATAATACTGTCACACAGACAATCTAGGTTGTTGACACGATATAAGTTTCTGTACTGTCATCTTACACACACTTAAAAATCAGAATTCTGTCTGCTTGGGATAAACTTTGTCCAGGGTTACTACCACCCCACCCCCCCTCCATGAAGGTTACCAAGGTGACAAAATGCTATTACATCGCATCCAGGAGCCACGGCTAAAAATGGTGGTCTTGCTAAGTTGAATTTTTGATATGATGCAGAGTACAGTACAAGATGTGCGTGGTGTCATACCACCGCGCGAAAGTATGGGGTTATATATAATTTTGGGCTTGAAGTTGACAAATTTACTACATAAATAGTAAAGAAAATCAATGCGATCGCCTAACCAATCAGCGAAGCGTCTACATGCAAAGGGACAATACTCTGCATCTCTGTCGTCTCTGGCAATTGTAAAATGATCTTCGTAAAACATTCCATCGAAAAAGGACAGTGCGCAGATAGGCTGTTCTTGCTTTACTCAAATCTCCACTTTTTTTGCTGCTACAAGAAGATGACCACAGATCATACAATACAAAGGAATACATCAAAGACATAAATCCAAAAATATGCTTTCTGGACGTTCATAATTTAAATATACAGAGCAGACTATTCTTTTTCCCAACATGACATGGTCTCCAGCATATTCTTTCCAGCATATTATCCATTTTTGTCACATTTTCCCGTAACTGATTCATCAGGTTGTCACTAACTTCCATGTCTGCGCCAAAAAATTCTGGCGCCACAGAAAGTTAAATGTTCGTATGTTCGAGGTCGCGAATATAGTGTGAGGACTATTCATTAAAAATTCAGCTTATGCCGAATGACTGAAGGTCCTAATTATTTCTAGACTTACTTAAGTTTGTTTTGTTATCCCGGTGTCTGAAATCATTGTATTTTGTGACTGGATGGGATGCTATGTTAGGTAGCCCTCAGAATGTCGACATTAAAACCAGTGTCCTCTTTGGAGACATGCGATGTGACCAAAATAATGGTTAAAGGAAAAGTACATGTATGATTAACGTCTATATTGGTAGACTGAATGACATTTTGGTTGTTTATTACCAAAACAAACTCCTGATACGCAATAGTCGGCCACAATATCTTTCAAAACTCTACCCTACAATTAGTCAAGAACGGCTGGAGGAACCCTTTGGTTAGAATGTAGAGCAACTGAGGTTAAATCAAATTGTACTCGCTTTGAGTGTACATGTAACCGACAGATCTGGGAGCTGCTGAACACATTTGATTGGCTGATAATGTAGGTTGACGTTCTAAAAATAAAATTTCTTTGCTGGAACTTATCATTTAGGGTAGTATTAGAATGAAATGCATCACGTTATTATTTTCATGTTTTCACTCAACAAATGCGCATGTAAATATGAGCAAGAAATCCATGCAAAAATTAATTAATGCTTCAAATCCAGGTACCATAATGCATCATGATATATCATGTATAACCACTTTCATTATTTTGCTTGTTCGGCTAAAGATAAGTGTTGCTACTGGACAAAGGAAGTAGAGACAAGAATGCACAATTTTGGCCACGTATTGATTTCGCGATGGAAGGAAGCGATGGAACGAAACTGCGAAGCGATATCATGATATTGCGAAGCATTGACACTGCACTACAAAGGTTTGGAAAGATGCTAGCATTGATCGTACCCTCACCTCGCAATATCGTGTCATGGCTTCGTGTCAGCGTGTCATCGGTTCACAGTATCGTTCCAGCGCTTCGTTTTATTATCGAGTCGCCTTGCTCTATCATGACATCATTTCATGCCATCGTCTTGTGATGGAACCATAGTTTCCTAGCACCATGTTGTAAGCAGAATGAGCTAAAACCTTGTACTGGTGTCAGCTGCAATTTATCACATGGCACAGGTGTAGAATGACTTAAAAAGCTGTGCTGTTGTCACATTTAATAGACAATCACATGAAAACAATGTATAGGCGTCGCACAGTCCAACAAGAGAATCCACGTTTATCCAGACACTTGTCTTGAATGTGAGCGCAATTCAACCTATGATTTCAGTAAACAGGAAATATGTGCCATGATGTCAGCAAAGCATTGTTTTTGGTTGGAGTTTTGCTTTGATCCGAAACAGCCTGTCTTAGAATTGGAATATTAAATTCCATTTTACTCAGAACAGAACAGAAGCTTCAAAAAAGAAGCTACAGCAATACACTAACGGGTAGGTTTGCAATGGTAATGACATATTTTGAGATCTTTCACAAAAATAACCACAACATTTGCGCTTAAATTCAGGCCATCTAGTCGCTAAATGTAATATATTTACCCCGACAGATTTTCCTGGCGACGTCATCTAGTGAGCCCGCGTAGTCGTGTTACCAGGAAACAGGGAGCTGTTATTATTTACAGGATTTCAAGAGCAATCAGACAGAGGCGTCTCGTTAGTGCCGATCACATGGAGCTCAGTTGGTCAAAACTGAATCTCAAGAAGAACTGGACATCATCCGACAACTGATGGCCCGTAAAGGTGTGCTTGACGGCTTTTACATTGGTGCGACGGACCTTCAAACAGGTAAGAGAATAATATATAAACACACAAGCTTGATACAACCATCTTGGACTGACGCACCGTTAGTAGCCGAATCCTAAACGCTTCCATGTGTATTACTCAGCTGTGTTTATTTACAATTTTATTTGTCCGTCATTAAACTTTTGTTTTATTTCTAACAGAAGGCCAGTTTATTTGGGAAGACGGATCTCCAGCTGACAGTGTCCTCCCATGGTGGGGTAGGGTACCGAATAACAATGGCAATATTGAGCACTGTGTCGCACTACTAAACAACCTTTGGTGGACGAATCCTCTTGAGTATATACCTGAGTACAGGGCTTTTGACGTTAACTGCGTGAGAAAGGTTCCATTTGTCTGTGAAAAAGGTTAGATATCAACCTTTTATCAAAACAGGTTTCACTGAGCCTCAGGTGAACTAATTGTAACGTGAAACGAGAGCTTGCTTAATACAAAATGGAATAGTTCAAATTTTTGGGATAGATAGTAGTGGTGCTGAAAAAAAGATGCATTTCTTCGTCAGGTGTTCTGGAAAATAAATATATTTAGACATTTGCGAAGTATTTATCACTAGCCCTGCCGCCACTGGAAGACACCACGCATGGCACCCCAGCTAATCACACTATCCTGACACCAGGCAGACCAGTCCTGTTTCCCGGCTCTAACCTCTGAGTGCCGAGGTCCAAGCGAAGCAGCAACAAGTGCCATTTTTAAAGTCCTTGGTATGACCCGACGCGGCAAAGGGAGTGGAAGTTATATATACACCTTCGCGAGATGTAAGGAAAACTACAGATTGTCCAGATGGTAATCTTACCTGGACTTGCAACAGTACCAAGACCACAACGATTTCCTGTCGCCACCTTGTAGCATTTGTGTATTTGTGTTGTATATTATATACTACGAAAATTGAATTGAAAAAATTTGTTTTCATTGCTCATTTCGATATTGAGCCACATTTCTATGTGCATGCATGTCTGTCCGCTGTAGAATATTCTTACATGTTCTTGCATTAAACTGTATATCTGTCTTAGTTTAGCCCATGTACAATTCTATCCGGATGATGACTCAATAAACCACTCGAAATAGTGAGTCAAAATATTCTAATCATTCTTTTGCGTTTCTGTTACGTTATGCCATCACGAAGTAAGTGACATTTGGCTTATAGGGGACAGAGGGACAGATTTCACATGGCGTGTGTATAGAACTAACATACTATATTATTCGCGGGTTTATGTAGATAGCTGTAACCCATTGTATATGCTTATATGGTCGGTTTTAAAATAGGGGGTGGGGCATACTTATACAATTTACCCTTTTCGGTATTCTTTCGTCCGATATACAGTGTTAGTATAATATCATAGTTGCAACGTGTAAAGGTCTTTGATGTTCAGCTTTGTAAGCAATGGAAAGGGTGCAATGCGTGAATTTTACGCGCTTGTGCTGTTCTAACCGCCATGATAGTCTGTTTTTGCATCAGCCTAATATAATTGCCCACCTGTATGAATCTTCTGATTTTTACGTTGCAGGATAACCGAAATATCGCAGTTCAAAGCAATCAAAAACGCCCACGTAGAGAAAATCAAACGAACCGCCTTGCTCTCAATTTTAAACAGTCAAGAACGAGATAATCCTACAACCCGAGCAGGTGTCTGTTTTCTCTCTGACGTCTCCTGTTCCTGGTTCAGCATTCTGCCATGTAGAAGTAGCGTTAAGTCCTTTGTTTTCCTCCTCTTTATGAGCCAGTTCTGTTATACTTTAAAGCCATTTTCAACAAGAGAATGGTAGTGGAATACACCTCAACCAGGAGGCCAGAGTGTGTGACCTTCGGTTGTACTAATAACGGGGACTGTATTTCGCACCTCTCAGTGTCTGGCCTCTGATACTGAAGAACGTAGGGTACCAATGGCGCCACATCGTGTTTCCGGTTTCTCTAAAATGGCGTACCCCATGACTTCTTCAGAATTCCAGATTAAATACTGATTTATAGACTTAACATCCACGTCTTAAAAGTTGCCTAAGTGCATTTAGGTAGGTATGTAGACGGTTTCGAAATAACTTGGGTTATATTTTTTGTTGTCTTTTCTTTTAAGGTAAAAGACAGCTCATGACTGGGGTACTGTTCTTTGAAAAGATTATAAAATTCTCTCTCGAAAGTAACCCATGTGAAATTGTATGGATTCGTTGCTGAATGTACATTTGAAGTGTGGAGTATTGCGCTGCCAGTTGGAGATCTAGAGGCGCTCAAGCTGTTGAGCTTTTAAGAGACAGATCAATCAGAGAGCAAAGCGATATAGGCTGTTAATAAGCTGTGAAATAAATCTTCAGTTGACCGTCAGTGCACTATGTTATAACAAAGGGACAGCACACTGTTTTAATCTTATGTGTTTTAATTGTAACAAGTACATATCAACACCACAATATATTTCCAAACCATTCGGTTGTGACGGGAGTAGGTTTCTTGATCATTTGGTGTGAGAAATTTACAAATATATTTAAATTGCAAACAAAACCCTAGCAGCTCATTACAGTATCAGGTGACCAGAGTGTTCCACGCTTGGAAGAATTACGTTACAGATCACACAAAATGGCTTCGTTTCAAGCACGGTCAAATGTCACTTTCCGGTTTCGAGGTATAGCTGTTAGGAAAAAACTACTTTACCGAAATGAACATAATGTTGTCTAACCTTAACTTTGACATGTCTTTCACTTTAAGTTTCCCTCGTTCACCAACACGCCGATAAACAGACGAAGTCAGAGATGGAATTGATCATATCCGCCCACGTCTGTGTCCGCCCACAGGAGCTTCAGATGGAGATTTAGCTACATAGGACGAAACCATTCAAAGGTTAAGATTTACACTGTCTTCCACGCTGTTTTCGAACCCCCTGCCAAGATTAGTGTTTTAGGACTTTATCCGATCTTTCTGGAGAAAACACTAAAAAATGTTTTGCCCACACTGTTCAGCACCGAAGAGGAATTGAACAATTACTGCGGCGTGTTTATTAGAATTTTCGCATTCTCCGGAACAACTCTAACCCCTATCGCCCACAATCTTTTTTATTAGTGTGAGGCGCAAAAAGCGTTTTTTCCGCAGCCCAAAATGATGAAAAGCCTTAGGTATACAATAGCAAAGCTCAATCTCAGCAATATTGCTTAATCTTACGCTCAGGAGACTGTACACATTGTTGGCAAAGATAATGTTGTGACTGATGTGTTTATTTATTTACTTATTTATTTATTTGATGTTCTATGTCGTACTCAATTATATTTCACTTATACTACGGTGACCAGCATTGTTGTGGGACGAGATCGGTATAGAGCCCGGGATGAACCCACGACCATCCACATGCTGCAGGGGAGCTTCCCACCTACGGCCGCAGAGGGGGCCAACATGGGCCGGCCTTGAGGCCATTGGCGAGAGGCCCCTGGGTCATTGCGCAGCGCTGGTGTGCTAACCACCTCGGTCAAGGGAACCCCTCAGACACACTATTTATTTATTTGACCGGCGACCCAAGAATATTTCTCTTACTCGATGGCGGCGAACCTTATGGTGGGAGGAAACCGGGCCCAGGGAAAACCCACGACTATAAAGAAGTTGATGACAGACCTTCCAACGCGCGGCCATCTGAGACACTAACGCAAACATTCGAGGATGTTTAAGTGAATAGTCCCACATCTAGTGTGCTACGCTATAATATTGTACGTGTAAGACTGGCGCATAATGTTGTGTTCTAGTCTACACTCTTTGTGTGGATTGTTTGCTCTTCGCTCAGTTAATGGGAACCGTTTGTCTTTCATTCTGTTTACAAATCCCTTCGATCCATGTAGCAGCCTGTCGCCTATAAAGCTTTCAGCTGATGGCTGAGTGCGCTCTTTACGTCACGTGAGAACATTGTTTCGTCCCCACTGCGTGTTTCTTTGATAAAATTTGTATTCTTCCACAATTTCCTTTGCGTGAACCACTTGGAGCAAGCAGCATCGCTTTGTGACGTTACTTGACACGTCACTGTGACGTCACGTTACTATATCTTCGTCACATGTCTATATTGGAAATGGTTTGCATAGTTTTTCGTAGCTCATCTTGATATACGCAAGAATGGTTTTGTATTTGATACATATTGCAGGGACAAAATCATTATCCGCGTGCTGAGAAGGGTATATGGTGTTTGAAACTTTAACCCTTAATTTGCCTGTGGATCAGGGTTAAAATTGCACAGCCAAGGTTTAAATCCCCCTATATCCTTGTTAACAAGCGGATAGCTTAAAATTTCCAGTTTGGTTAATGAGAAAGACCAAGTCTGATGTAAGTTATTGTTTAATAACGTCTGCATATAGTATTCATAACATAACATGTCTAAGTCTGTTGGACACAATTTGTACCCATCGAAATACATATACACTGTTGATAAATGGTTCCACAGATTTCACACTGATGAGAAATAAAAGTAACTCAAGAAACAAAGACTTATCCTATGAATGGTAACCCTTGTATGTAGCGGTACTGCAGAAATCTCTCTTGCCACTGAAAATAACATACCTAACAATACTTGTTCCGAAATGAGCGTACCTCTTCCCTTCGTTAAGAGGCTAAATGCCAATTTTGTGGTACAGCTTCTTGACATGCAATAAAGCGAGCTTTATATGGGGATTTATGCATTTTTCGAATAGGAATGGGAGTGACATAGGATTTGTGTCTTTGTGCAGAGGTTTTAAATTCAGGGGCCGGTTTGATAAGGCATACTTAGTTTACTAGCTAAGTGCACTTCCTATCTCTGCAACATGCGTTGTCATGGCAGTTAAGGGAATACTTAGCTCAGTGCGCTTCACGAAACCGGGCCCAGATGAATAAGATGTATCAACTCTCTATGTGCTTCTCCTGTATGTAGACTGAGAATCTCACTACCAAACGATTTCTCGGGGCTCATGTAAGCAAAAGCTGAACATCATCAATCCGTGAGTGGCTTTCAGCTGCTGCACGAGAAATTTGGTTGTTAAATATAGACACAACAAACAGGACACAGGGTATGTTGGACATTGAACAGGTTATCATTTCTAGGGTGAGCCTCAAGGTAATGCGGGACAATACATGTAGACGATCTGAGCTGCACTATAGTACCCAATGACTTCACGGAGGGACCCACCCAACCCACCCAACACCCATCCACCCACCCAACCTTCCACACAACTAAAAACCCACCCACCCAGCTATCCAACAACCCACACATCCATCCATCCACCCACCCAAACACCCATCCACCCAAACACCCATTCAACAAAACACTCAGCCGTCCACCCAGCTATCCACGAAACCAACCAATCTTTCCACCCAAACAACCACCCATCAATCCACCCACCCACCCATCCATCCACTCAACACCATCCATGCACCAACCCACCCATTCATCCACCCACATAACCACACACAGATCCAACGAACCATCCATTCGCCAACCCAACCACACATCCACCCAACCACTGACCCACCCACCCGTCGGTCCATCCACCAACCCAACCACACATCCACCCACCCATCCATCCACCAACCCACGTACCCATGCATGCTCCCACCCACTCATCCACCCACTCACACATCCAGCAACCCATCCTTTATCCACCCACCAAACCACCCGCCCACCCACACATCCATCCGTCCATCCAACCACCCACCCATCCATCCGTCCATACAACCACCATTCTTCCAATCAATCTCCCACACAATATGCATTCTCAAACCCACTCATCCTCCCACCCGCACATCCAGCAATCAAACCATCCACCCACCAACCCATTAAGCCTCCCATCCATCCACACACCCACATATACACCCGTACACCCACCCACCCAGCATCCTTTCAGCCAACCTAACAAAAACCCACCCACCCATCAACATACCCATACATCCCCTCAGCCATCAATGAACCCACCCAAACATCGATCCACATACCCATCCATCTACCCAACAACCCACCCGTCCACCCAAACACCCGTCCAACTAACCACCAACCCACTTACTCATCCGTCCACCGTCCCAAACACCCACCCATCCACACACACAACCGCACAAACACCATCTATCATCCATCCACCACCCATTAACCATCCCATCCGTCCACCCACCCTCCACTCCATCCACCCACCTACCCAACCATCCTCCCACACACCCAACAACCACCCACCCATTCATACACTCGCCCACCCATTCATCCACCCACCAACCATCCATCCACCCGATCAATTCACCCTTCCTTGCAACCTCCAACCATCTATCCCCCACCCATCCATCCATCCACCCACATACCTACCCACTCATCCACTCACCCATGTATAAACCCACCCGCCCATCCAAACACTCACCCATCCATCCCGCAATTACCCAACCACCCACCAACCCACCCATCTATCCATCCAACCACCCAACCACACATCCACCCACCACCCACTTACCCATGCATCCTCCAACCCACACATCCACCCACCCACCTATCAATTCCCCAACCATCCATCCATCCTTCCACCAGTCCATCCAACCACCCAGGAATCCATCCAGCATCATCCATCAATCAGCCACCCACCCACCCATCCATCCACGAACCTACCCAGACACCATCCACCTACAAAAACAAAATCCTTCCACCCAAAATCCCACCAATCCACCAACTCATCCTCTCACCAACCAATCCACCCACAAACACATCCATCCACCCACTAATCCATCCCTCCCACGCATCCATCAACCCATCTGACCACCCATCCATCAACCCGACCACCCATCCATCCACCCAACAACCCATCCACCCACCCAAACACCCATCCACCCACCCACCCACCAAAACATTTAAGCATCCTTCCACCCATCCACCCCCACGCTTCAATCCAAACAACTACACCATCCATCCATCCATCCACCCATACACCCACCCACCCATCAATCCACCTACCCTTCCGTCCATCCACACACACACCTACCCGCCAATCAATCATACCAGCCAACCAATCAACCATCCGTCCATCCACCCACCCATTAACCAACCCATCCGTCCACCCACAATCCACTCCATCCACCCACCAACCCAACCATTCTACAACACACCCAACCACTCACCCATCCCTTCATACATACACCCACCCATCCATGAACCCACCCACCCATCCATCCATCCACCCATCCACTCATTCACCCACCCATACGTCACCAACCCATCCATTCACCCTCCATCCCATGCACCCAGCCATTCATCCACCCATCTATCTACCCACCCACCCATTTACATAACCACCCAATCATTCACCCATCCATTCACCCACCCACCAAACAACCCACTCATCGATCAACATACACGTCCACCCAAGAACCATAGACACTTCCAAACACCCATCCACCATCCCTCTATCCACCCATCCATCAACCCACCCACCGATCAACCTACCCAACCATCCATGCACCCACCCACCCGTTCAGGCACACAACCATCCATCCACCCACCCATTAACCAACACATCCGTCCACCCACTCTCCACTCCGTCCAAGCACCAACCCAACGATCCTAACACACACCCAAGCAATAACCCACCCATTCATACATACACCCACCCATCCATCCACCGAACCATCCATCCACCCCATCCCTTCACCATCCTTGTACACACCCAACCCATCACCCACCCATCCATCCATCCACCCACATACCCACCCACCCATCCTCGAACAATCTATCCACCCATCCGTCCGTCCATCCACCCAACCACCCACCCATGTATCCTCCAACCCACACATCCACCCACACATACACCAACCAACCCGTCGAACCTCCCATCCATACACACACCTACCCAACCTATTACCAAATCACCCACCCACCATCTCAATCATCAATCCACCCACCCACACATCCATCCACCCACCCATCCATCCAGCCAACAACCAACCCACCCATCAACCCACTACCTATCCTCTCACCCATCCATCAACCCATCCACAAATCCATCCACCCAACAACCCACCCATCCACCCAAATAAACATCCACTCACCGACCCACCAAAACATCCACCCATCCTTCCACCATCCATTCCCACGTATCAATTCTCTCACCCACACATCCGTCCACCCACCCATCTATCTATCCACCCATCCACTCATTCAACAACCAATGCATGCACCAACCCATCAATTCAACCTCCATCCCATGCACCCACCCACCCACCCACCCATTCACATAACCACCCACTCACCCATTCATCAACAAATCCATCCACCCACAAAAAGATCCATTCACATTGTCATACAGTTATATTCACACCACACACCAACCCATCCAAATCCACCCATCCATCCACCCAACAACTTTATCATCCATCAACCAACACATCCACTAACACATCCATACACCAACCCACCCACCCATCCGTCCAAACCCATCAATCCACCCACCCACCCTTCCTTCCACATGTCCAACCTACCTCCCATCAATCCACCCAAATATCCGTCCACCCACCCACTCACCCATCCATACACCAACCCACCCACTCATCAACCCACCCACCCGTGCACCAATCCAGCTATCCACACACCACCAAAAAACCCATCCACCCACCCATCCATCCTTCCCCCAGTCACAATTTAACCCCAATCAGCCACCCACCCATCGAACTACCCACCCTTCTATCCATCCATCCATCCATCCATCCACCCATCCATCTATCCACACGCTCAATTACCAACCCATCCACCCAAACAACTCTCCACCCATCAACACAACCATCCACCCATCCATGCACACCCACCCATCCGTCCTCCCAAACAAACACCAACCCACCCACCCATCCTCCACCAAACCATCAACCTTCCAACCCATCCACCCATCCATTCTCCCACCCACAAATTTATCCTTCAACACAACCAAATACCCACGCACATATCCATACACCCATCACCCTAGCCACACTTCCATCCATCCATCCACAAACCCATTTACCTATCCACCCACTCACCCATCCGCCCATCAATCCAAACACCCACCGAACCATTCACAAACCCAACCCTCCAACCACTCGTTAATATCACTGCCCACCCACCCACTCACCCATAAACCTATCCATCCTTCCGTTCTCTCACATAACCACCCCATTCACCCACCCATCCATCCTCACACCCACCGAAACAAACCAATCACAAACCAATCTGTGCACCACCCACCTATCCACCCACCCGCCACCCACTCATAGATACACTCATCCTCCCATCCCTTTACCCACCCATCCTCCCATCCATCAATCCACCCACCCACCAATCCATAATTCATCCTTCCTCCCACCCAACCAACTACTCACTCACCCATCCACCCATCCCTTCTTCTATCCATCCACACACACCCACTTACCCACCACCCAACGAGCCATGCACCGACCACCCATCCTTTCATCCATCCATCTATCTATGAACCCACTCACCCAAACACCTGCAATCGTCCACCCAAGCACCAAATAACCCACCCACCCATTCACGCATCCGTCAACCGACCCACCCATATACATCACCCAACCATCCATCCATCCATCCACCCATCCGCCAACCTACCTTTCCATCAACCCACCTAACCACCCACCCACCTATCCATCTATCCGCCCACCCATCCATCCAGTCAATCACCCAACCACAGACCCACCCACCCATGCGTCCATTCTCCCACCCACCGGCCCATCCTCCCACCCGTCCATCCACCCACCCAATAATCCACCCTCCCACACATCCACCAATCAACCCATCCACCCACTAACCGGTCCACCGAACCATCCATCAACCCACCGACCCAAACACTCATAGACCCACCTAACCACCAGAAGTCTAACCAATGAGTCACCAACAAACCCACCAATCCACCCACCTACACATCCATCCAAGCACTACACATCCACCCATCCATCCAACCAAACACCCACCCATTCAACCAAGCACCCACCCATTCAACCAAGCACCCACTCACCCACCCATCCATCCAGCAATCCATCCCCCATTCCTCTATCCACCCACATCCCCAACCACCCATAAACCCACCCACCCAACCACCCATCCTACCAAACACCCCTCCTTACATACATCCAACAACCCATCCACCAATCCAACCACCCAGCCCCATCCATCCATCCCCATCCAACCCCTATCCACCCAGACACCGACCAATTCACATAACCAACCACCCAACCACCCACCAATCCATAAATCCATCCTCCCACCCATCCTTGCATCCACCCACTCAACCAAGCACCCACTCATCCAACCAGCCATCCATTCCCCTACCCATCCATGCATCCACCCACCCTCCCTTGCATTCACCCACCCACTCATCCACCCAGGTCCCATCCACCAACCCATCCACTCAACCACCACCCATCCTTCGAACCACCCCTCCACGCATCCATCAACCAGCCCACACATCCACCATCCTTCGATCAACCCACCCACCAATCCATCCAAACCCACATTTCCACCATCCCCACACCCAACCACAAATTCACATAACCACAACCAATCCACCCACCTATCCACGCATCCATCCACCCACTCATCCATCAATCTACCCACATACCCACCCAACCATCCAAGCAAACATCCATTCTCCCAGCCACCCAACAACCCACCCACCCGTCCATCCATCCACCCATTCATCCTTCCAGCCAACCACCCAACCACATCTCCACCGACCCACCCATCCTCCACCCGCCCATTATTCCACCATCCACCCACCCACCCACCATGCAAACATCCACCCATCCATCCACCCAACCACCCACAAAACTAGCCACAGCCACCCACCAATCCACCATCCATCCAACCACCCATCATCCATCCACCCACATAACACCCAACCACCCACCCATCCATCCACCCATCCATCCACCCAGACACCCACCCACCCTCAAACCCGTTCATCATTCCACCCACCGATCCATCCTGCCAAGCACAAAGACCCACCCACCCATCAATACACCCAACCACCGGCCCATCCTACCACCCATCCAACCACCCATCTACCCAACTGCCCACCCGCTTATCCATGCATCCACCCACCCACACATCAAACAACCCACCCATTTACCACCAACCCGTCCACCCAACAATTCGTCCACCCACCCACCCAAACACTCATCCACCCACCCAACCACCATCCGTCCACTCAACCAAGCAAACTACTCATCCACCCAAACAACCATCCTCCCCCACCCATCCAACCATCCACCCATCCGCATACCCACCAATCCATCCGCCCAACCACCGAACCTCCATCTACCCAACCACCACCAACCCATCCGTCCACTCACCTTCCCATCCATTCTTCCACACACCCAAAACCCAACCGTCCATGAAAGATCTATCCTCCAGACACTCGACCTCCTACCCACCCATCCATCCACCAACCCACCCACACACTTACATAACCATCAACCCACCCATCAAAATAACCACCCATCCATCCATCCATCCACTCACATACCCACTCTCCCATCCACCTACCCATCTATCCGCCCATCCACCTATCCATCCAACCATCCATTCATTTACCCACCCATTCATCCACCAAACCATCCATCCTCCGTCCGATCCACCCACCCACCCATCCATCAGCCATCCATCCAAAAACCTACCCATCCTTTCACCCAAGCACCCACTAGCTCACCCATACACCGACCACCCTTTCTTCCACCCATCCATCCATTCATCCACCAACCTACCCACCCATTCACCCAACCACCCACCATCCATACAACCACTCATCCACCTAACCACCTGGCGGTCCACTCACCCACGCACATACCCACCCACCCATCGACTTACCAACCCATCCACCCACCCACCCACCCACTCACACATCCACCCACCCATCCACACATCCAGTCACCCATATACCTTCTCACACATATTTCCACCCACCCACCCATCCGTCCACACACAAAACCACCCAACCTTCCACCCATACACCCGCCCATCTCTCCATAAACCCACCCACCCCACCACCCGTCCATCAACCCACCCACCCACATACCCAACCACTCATCCACCCACGTACCCATCCGTCCACCCACCCACATATCCACCCAATTACCACTCACCCATCCATCCACCAAACCACCCATCCGTCCATCCATCCACACACCCACCCACCCACCAACCATCCACCTTTCCGTCCAAGCACCCACATACCCACCAACCCATCCACCCATCCATCCGCCCACCCACATACCCACCCACACCGAGAAAATACAACGTTTGATATCAGAATCCTAAGTTAGAACACTGTGTAGGGTAAGGGCCAAAACTCTTCCATATCCCTGTGGGTTATTTTCTGAACCGTGATCCGGTCAGCGAGGATGGAAGTAAAGGTGTAAGATCAACATTTTGGGGCAAGCTTCAGCAAGTACTCTCCAACTCCAAATGCTACTTGTTGGCAGCCGTCGGTATAAGTCGGCCATGATAAGTTCACCTTAGGTCGACCTTCTGTAGCAATGTCGGCTGTGGCTGAAAAGGCCCATGTGGGACTTCTCTACGGCAGTGGTCGCAGACGTTACATCATCTGCTTCCTGCTCCGGAGCTGCTGAGTGCTGAAGGAACGCCATCTGCTGCGGTCGTTTGTAGTGTTCCCCCGGCGGTCTGCGTCGATGTCCAGCGCTTGCATGTCTCGCTTGCAGACATCGTTATAGCGCAGCTGTGGGCCGCCAACGGTCCTCTTTCCCGTTGCAAGTTCCCCGTATAGTATGTCTTTTGAGGTTCGACCATCTTCCTTCCGGCCCTGTCTGAGCAGTGTGTGCATAGTGGGTAGGCAGGTGCTGGACTGAACCTCTGCGTTCGTCACCCTATCCTCTCGAAGTGACTCTAAACACCCTGCGAAGTCAACGCATGTAAAAGCTGTTCAGTTTCTGTTCTTGTTTGCTGTATGTGGCCCAGATTTCGCTGTCATACAGCAGAGTACTGACGATACATGCATTGTACAAAATTGCCTTCGTTTTGATGGAAACTTTGAAGTTCTCCCAGACACGTGTTGTGAACCGAGCAAGTGTGGAGGCTGCCTTCCCAATGCGTTTGTTGATCTCGGCTTCTAGGTAGATGTTGTCGCTGATGGTGGACCCCAGGTATGAGAACTGGTGTACGACTTCCAGTTCGTAGTTTTCGATTGTGATGACTGGTCGAGTGTCTAAATCCTGGCCCAGCACGTTTCTTTTCTTCAGGGTGATGGTTAAGCCAAAATCTTCGCAGGCCTGGGAGCAGCGGTTCACAAGGTGCTGAACTTGTTGCTCAGTATGTGTTGTGACTGCAGTATCATCAGCAAACAGCATGCCTCTGATAAGGGCCTCGCGCACTTTAGTTCAGGCTTTCAGTTTGCGAGGCTGAAGAGTTGTCTGTCTGACCTTGTGTGCGTACGTTCCCTCGTTTGACGTCCCAAATATGTGCTTTAAAAGTAGGCAGAAGAAGATCCCGGAGAGCCAGGACGTGGCCTTGTTTTACACCGATGCTGAAAAACTCGGAAGAGCTGCCATGAGCTGTCGCCTTCATGTCTTCGTGAAAGGATCAAGCCCTTGGATTTCTTGAATTTTCCCCCTATATACACTTCATCATGTACTCTCCAACTCAGAATGCTACTACACTGCAAGTGTAACATTTGGATGACCGTGACTCATACTTCGCCCATTACCTTGTGATTCATCTTGTGATGACATGTGATTCATTACCTAGTGATTCATCTTGTGATGACATGTGATTCATAATAATAATAAAAAAAGTTCTTAATTTATACCTCTGTGACTTAATGCATGATACAGATAAAAATAAACCTATTTATTAAAGAGTTACAGAGATAACAGTAAGTTGAAAAATACATGTCCACTGAGATTGTGGCCGAAACCGAGCGAAACTGACAGGTAACAAGTTATCTTTACTTGGTGATTAAAGTCTGTGGCAAAATAATAATTAATCTGCATAGCGATCAATACAAGAAGAACAACTACATCTCATTTATATTACTTCACATCTTTGATATTATTAATATATTCACTCATGATTTATAGACAGTACCATGAGTAATTTTAATCTTATACATACCAGGCTATTTACTACGTATACTAAGCATTTATGTTTAGATGAACGGCATGCGGGCGGACAAGTTTCGTCACGTGACCGAATCTTCCACTACCTTGTAGATAATGGATCTAAAAAAGGAAGAACTATTTACAATCGCTTTAACGAGGGCTTTGCATTTTACCCTGGGCCTGTTTTAATTTGTGTACAAAACGTTACTTAAAAATAGATCGTCAACAGTTGTGTAAAAGACATAAACAAGATGTGTTTTGACAAATTCAAAGAGGCACTGTGTACGATGGATAACATATCTTTTGGGTGCGATTTAAATCTGTTGTAAATCGTGTACGAGCTACGTAAACATGTATGTGAAGAAAGGAGTACATATTTGCTTTGTGCGATGCCATGGTGAACACGTGCACTTAACTCGACGCCGTTTTTATTGAAACGGACCCCCTGAATGTGGATTATGACATCTCTGAACGGGAATTTGGAGTGAATGAGTGAGTGCTTGGGGCAGAACGTCGTACTTAATGTTGGTCTAGTCACATGTCGACGAGGAGTCCTCCTGTTGTGTGCATACATAGTGTGGCCTCTTGTGGCAGGACGAGTTAATGCCTCCAAGGTGCTGCCGCGAGTGGAACATCGCGACTGGCATGACACCCCAAACGTCACATTATACTGACACCACACCGACCAGTTCTGTTTCCTTACTCTAACCTCTCAATGCTGGTATGACCCGATCCGGGCTTCAACCTGGATCTCCCGACCTCGAGGCGGACACTCTTACCACCAGGCCGTCGAGGCGATCCGGGAAAATTGAAGGATTCCCGACTTTCCTCTGACATTCAACACTGGTCAACATTTTAACCGTATAAAGATCAATTTCAATCAAATAATGTGAACACTGATGCTTGTTAAGAACCTGACCTGCCGCCTTTTTAAAATATGAGCACAAGACAACAAATTATAAAACCTGACTGAATGTTCAACGATGTATTTTGGGCAGGGATCGTGGTTGTTCTATGGAGCTGGAGTGTTATCTCTAACCTTATGAAAGCACTACCCGAGACTTAAATATAATATCCCAGGATTAGCTAACACCAGATTAAAACTGTCTGTCTGAACCATGATTAGACATAGTGTTGGCTAACCTAGGGTTAAATGGTTCCATAATTATGTCGGTAGTTATGACTGGTCAATTCAAGACTGTCGAGTCCAAATATTGTAGGCCAGGAGAATTCCAGTACGTGCCGTCGGAACACTGGGAAAACTACCTTTACACTGTAACGGGTTTCTTATTCCTAGGTTTAGACAGTGCGCTTTAAAAAGTCACCAAAAAATGTCTTTCTTATGTACACAAAACATGAGACTAACGCAGCCTGACCAGAGCACAGTTACTGCTTGTTGCTCAACCTGTTCACAATTACGCTAATTCTTCTAATGTCTGGGAGAGTTGCTCTGCTGTTCATACCCAATATACATATATAGTAATTGTAACAGAAATATAAAGTTTCTTTTCCCGCTGGATTACTCCATCTAAGGAACGAGTAAATATCTTTATGCTCCGAAACAACTGACAAACAAATGCATTTCTTTTGTGTGGATTACGGCAATGTACTACAAGCCATTCGTGCCATTCTTTTAACGTTACAGACTTCGGCGACAGTAGAGCTCTGTTCTTATTTTTTTGGTGTGTGACTCAATGAGTTTTGCTCTCGAAACAATTCTAGGGCCCATGTAGTCTGAGATGTTAAACAGACACATAAAAGGCACGAAATGGGCTGAATAGTGTGTGACTGCCCACCGTTAACATACTTTCAACACAGCCACGAGGAACTGTTTATCCACCAGCAAAGGCATTCCTGTCATGCGCATTCGAAACAGCTATGTGGCTTAAAATACCGAAACATGTTCCACGCTAATGGCTTCTTGGGAGTCTCAGGAGTTCATGCGAGACAAGGGGGGGGGGGCGGGGGGCGGTGGTGTTCTTGCAAACTAACACGGCTAAAGATGCGATTTTACAATTATAGTTGAGGACAATTATGCAACTATCGTAAAATCCCATCTTCCACCTTGAGAATGATAACCTAAAATACTAAGGTCATCTAATACAATTTACATGGTATGACATACATGCATAAAGGGGTACATTAATATCATTGTAAATGACTATGGAAGTGTAGGAAAATGCAAGAAATTATCTTAAATATCGTCTGCCTATTATAAATTTTTGCTCGATTGAATTTCATTTCTGTGATGTGGCGTGCTTATATTAAGATCATCATTGCTATCTTGTGCCCTTAAAAAGTGTGTCAGAATGACCAAATATTTTGAACCCAACAATTTTTTTATAACACCTCAATTCGAAGAAAATCCATATATCACCTTGTATATATTGGGCATTTCAACCAATAAAATAAACAGATTTATTTATATTAACATTTATGCCCCAAAACTCAGAGAAAATATAAAGTAGACAAAAGACCTGAACTTATTCTGCTATTCCCTACTAATTTTTTCAACGCTTTTTATTTCTTATCTTTTTGTTTTTGTCTTTTTCATTTTTTCTTTTCATTTGTTCCCTTTCTTTTATAAATTATTTACAAAAAGCTATAGGGAGGTTAATGCAACATATATATATACGTTGAAAAGTTTCAACAGAAAATACTATTAATTCATCGATCGAGGTGCTCGAAACCGTTATGATGTAAACTCTGGGTCTGTCATGTTCAATTTCATATAAATATGCCAAGTTACAGTACTTCAAAATTGCCGTGAACCAAAGACAGTAGCCTGCAGCTGACGGTGCATATATATTAAATATATAGATATATAATGCATACTAAATAATACATAAGTTAACCGCGCTATAAGCAAACTACCACCTTTCTAACAAACGCCATGTCATTGTAAGATTGTACAGTTTCACAGCCTGGCAGATGTCCGCCAACTTCTCTGCCATTCATTCAACCGCGTGCGTTCAAGTTCAACAAGTACGCCGTTCGGTAGTTCTGCCGGTCACCGCTGCTGCATTCATGTAAATTTCTACCTGCTACGTCACAAAATAGTACGTAACACTTGTGACGCGGGGACTTCTCAATTTTCCCGCTTGTTTGGACTTCACGAGAATATAATACTTGGACCCTCCGAAAAGGTTCAAGGGCCAAGAGGCAGGGACCAAGGGCGGGATCCTCCATCTGGCGGAAATAGGTCTTTCCTCAGGTTCCCGCCTTTATCAGAAGATAAGAAAGCTGGCCATTTTGAAGGTAAGATTATTTTAATCCTTTACAACACAAAATAGTGATGACACAGTGTCATGTAATGTTGCAGCAGCGGTGATCGATAGTAGTTACTGATAACACAAAATCGCTCTGTCGAGCTTGTTTTTCTTTCATTTTCGCTTTTTGACCACCTCCAAAACTGGCCTCGTGTTTGCGGGAGAGTTCAGTCGCCTTGTTTGCATCAGCCATTTGCCAGATTAGTGATATTTGGCAATAATTTTATGATCTGTTGTCAAGTCTTCCGTTTGCGTTTAAGACAATTTTGTCTGAGTCAAATCTTGAGATTCGTAAACACAAGAGTTGTTCGTCGCCGACTCACTTTTCTGATGGTTGTTGAAAAAAGCGCATTCTTCAATGAATTGACGTCACCCTACATGTACTAGCTGACACCAACCTCATGTTCACTATAGCCCAAATCTCTTTTTGCGAGAAAGAAAGATCTATTTTGTTGGATTTTTATAATATCTCCTCAGGAATAGATTTATATCTGCCAGAGATATACTAAAGGTCCTGTTGTTTCAATGTCAAGTGAGAAATTGTCGCATGTTGCTGTTTGAAGTTGAATTTGAAGGCCAGTTGGGTTCTTCTGAGTGCTTTACAAAATGAACGTCTGGATTTTTTAACTCCATGATTAAACTTTGAGGCAGCTCCATGTAAATATCAGAAATGGTTGAAAATGGATATCAGCATTCAGCTGAACTGTTACCTATATGAAGTATGGTAAAAAATGGGAAAAACGAGTTTGTCAGTGGGATCAATGAAGGTCATGTGACTGCTGATCAGCTTAGCAACACAGTGCGTCCTCCATGTTGAGCAACAAGCTTTAACTGACAACATCTTCAGTGTCAAATAGGCTCAAGAATATACTGGGCTAAAACTTAAAGATATAAGCGTTGGGGTTTCCACTGTATGGCATTTTAGGACATATCCGCTAATGAGAAAAAAAGGACAGATATAGGAAAACAAACTCTGTTATATACAGATGAAGACCAAGCAGTGATTAAACAGCGCTTACATGTAGTTCATAAAATGAGCATGCAGACTGAAAAAAGCATCCGATTGTGTCTCATATTATCAATATCTGGCATGTAGAGGAGTCCCAAATTCATAGTGTCCTCAAATTGATACGGTTATTGCGTAATTTAATATCCATGAGGCCAATACAAATAGGTCAGTGTTTAGATCTGTTTATGAAACAATGTTTTTCATATATAGGCCTGTCGTTATTTGGATAAATCGTAACTTAATAAGATGCCACTGCTGCTTGAAAGCAAGAAACAAAATTAATGGTGTATTTTAATTTATATTTCTTGTGACAGACCCTGTGAACAAATAGGTTTGTAAATATCCATAATCTCAGCTGTTCGTTTATGGTAGGCCTACATGTATTATGTAAGCCTGCTACTTCGCCATGTCTACACACTGTTTAATATGACTTCGGTTCCAGGCATATCGCAGTGTCGTCGTACAAATAATGTACATTTAGACAAAAAGAAATAAAACAGGTGTAAACGTGTGTTTGGGTTATTGCATGTGCGTGTGTGATTCCATTTGTGTCTTTGTCATCATTTTTAAGGCTTTTTACATAGGCCTTTATTGGGTGTGACTGCATCTGTAGGCGTCTGAGTAGTGCTCTCTGACCGTTTCCAGTTATACTCTACCACAAAGTGTCAAGAAAGGTGTTCAACAAAGTCATTCTGAACAAGTCTTATTAAGTACTCCGGGAGTTCAAGTAAATGCATGTCTGTAGTACTGTGCCCTACTGGGCAGACATGAACATCTTAAAATGGCACATGAGCAGGGCATTCACTGAACTTCATGACAGCATGTGTATTGCTGTATGCCCAGGTGTCGGCCAGCATGGTGGCGCCTCGTTTTGAGGGAGGCTATGATGCATATTGCATGCAATGTTTTCCATATATGAGCTAGTGGTTTTCTGGGCAACTTTCGGATGGCTGTGTAACTTATTTACCGATGAAATCATCAATGAGTCCTTTTACAATGCAAAAACACTTTGTAACTTTCACAGGGCTAGGGCTCTAATCAAAGAAGTAGGAGGTATATCGCTGCAACTAGGTGTTTGTATATTGTGATTAATATAGTCCGTTTCAGACATTTTCAAGTTTGGTAACACACAGAGACTCAGTCACAACCGTGGACCTACTCACACACCTGTAGGCTACTAGCATGTGTTGATATCAGATACATTCGGAATGGATCAATGTACTGATTAACTCGTCCAAGGGAAAAGAAAGAAATTGTCCAACAAAATTCGCCCAGTGCTCTTGGTCATATGATCTGTAGGCTGGGTTTGCTGAGGGTAATGAGAGAGCTTCTCAGCTGCTCCGTGACTGCAATAAGTTGAATGGACTGACAATCTAAGTTAATGTGCGTATTACCAATGGATGTTTCATGTGAGAAACTGAATGTTTTACAGCCTATGGGAAACTTGTAATTTGAAAATATTTGTAATTAGATTATTTTATTCTGCTTTTGTACTTACATAACACCTGACAGTGAAAAAAGCTATTGATGCGTCTAGTGTATACATATTTTCAGGTATATTCTTGTATCATTCATATTTCTAGTTGTACATATATGTAAAATGGAATATGTTGCCCAGAATATTTCAGTAATGCATTTCACCTCTTCGTTCCCTCTGTCTGCAGACATTTGGTGAAAGTGGTATGCTGCAACGGGACCTTTTTTTCTAGTAATAAATAACCTGGTCTTCATGGTCATACAATTTTATCCAAAGGGGTGTTTTCAAAAACGTCAGGCACTATAAATCATAGTCTGTTTTCGTAATGTGCCATGGAGGTCAGTCGAGTTTGAACTGACTGTCAAAATTTTGGATGTGTGCTGTGCTATATATCCATAAATACTGCTTAGATCTTAACTTATTATACACCGCTAAATAGAAAAAATAAAAAACAAGGTTGTTGTAACCTTCAGTAAAAGTCATCTCTTTAATTCCTCGTTAATAAGTGTAATTATATGTAGTACAAGATAACTATGGTGCGAGGTAAACTATGGTACAACGTAACCTGGGATGAAGTCGCTTGAGTGTGAAGTTACAGTACATGAAGTCTTCAAGGGCATCAGCTGTAGTCAGCTGTAGCATTTAGATTTTGACGTCATGTGTAATACAGCAACCTGAGGACCGTGATACTTCATCTGTTATGAACAGTGACACTACATCTTAGACGATTTTGCCAAAGTTTCTGGGACGTAACCTTTTGATCAGTTCCCTCTGACAGTTACTATGGGTTTATATGATTTATTGGATGATAAATATTCTGCATGTCAGTATATGTGTACAATATTTGTATATCATTGGTATGCACCCTGGTTGTTAAAATGTAATCGTTAACAACCACTTTTATTTCTGTACTCTGTGTATTGAGTTTGACAACAGAGCTACTTATAGGCAGAAGTATGTGTTTTAAACTGTGGGGTAAATTTGACTGTGAACACTGAATGTTATAGAGAAAGAGGTGGGCTAGCAGAGTTTTTGACCGAATTGTCAAAGGATGATACTCTTGAATTAAATGTTATGAATCATTGAGTAATCTCTGACGTCTTTAGCTCACTCCTTACCCCGAGCAATTTCCTCAACATTCAGGCATTTGAAGCCACGTCAATAGGTGGTCAATAAAGTGTATTACATTAGTATTACTTTCTACACATAATGGTTTTAGTACTGTATTTTAGATGATGTTAAACATTAATTGTAATGGACATAGAAGATAACTGTTTTGTCACTTGAGTTTAATATATTGCGATTTGACTGGATTGATTCCCAGTGTAAAGGTGAACACCTGTATTATCTCAGACCAAAAACTTATCCCCCCCCAACAAAAAGAAAAAAAAAAAAAAGAAGTAGAGACAGCAGCATTATAAAATATTGCTTCAATGATGGCACCTTCTCTTTCAGGCTCTCATACCCTTCCAAAATTTGCGATGATTAAAAACTGACAGTTTATTCATCAATGCAAATCCGTTAAATTTGGTTTTCTTTCATATCAGTAACTTTTGCTTTGAAATAATTTTTTCTGTCTGGTGTTGTATGACGTGTTCATTATTACTAGTTAGACACATCACACGTTGTGGTCAGTCGGCAACAGTCATTTCAGCATGAACAACTTGTGCCATAACATCCTCTCCATATGGGATGGTGCTGCCATGTCTTTTGGATTGTCTTAATAAGCTTTTTTTCTGCATTGATATTGAGGTTATTTTCATGCATAATTTGTGGTAATTAAATTTATGTAGTGTTTAATTTGTTGAAGTAATTATAGTACTGTGTAAATGATAATTATTATAAAATGTAATACTTGGAGGAGAAATTAATAAAAAACCTGACATGTTGACACGGCCCATTCCTTTAGTGCCACGTATTGAACATAATGTACAGCCCTCTGCAGTCCTTCACCCACCATTTTTATGATTCTCTTTTGCATGATCTCTTCAGGAATTTTGTGTTCAGTTATTTCCTGTATACAAACCCTGGCACAGCAAGATTAAAAAAAAATGTCACTGATGTGAACATGCAGACAGCTATTTCTTGTTTGTATTGTAGTTTAATATGCTCGTGCATGGTTCAAGTAAGAACCAGGTTAGCCAGCAGACTGACTGCCAAGGCCATTTTATCATTCATTGGCCATACTAGCGTACATGTATCTATTTGCCAAACTGGTGAATGATTATTTTTATTTACTCGCCAAATGGCTCGTAAGTGAAAAAGGAATGTTCAAGCACTGCAGATTGTTTCAGTTGTTTTTGCTCTTGTAATGTATGTGGATAAACTTGTGTATTTATATGGTAAGGGAGATAACTCTTTTTCTTTGGTTGACCCTGCCTTCACTGGCCTTCTTGAACTGATGCTTATCATATTCTTTATGAGTTACAGTTTAGCATATTGGCACATGTATTTAGTCAACTGACATGGATTTTTTGTAGCATTTTTTCTAGAACCCTGCCACAGTGGCATCGGTACTGGATACATGTTCATAAATTCTACAACCTTTAGAACTGTGAATTAATTTTTGAGGTGTATAAAACTGTTGTCTGCCATAATTGATCACTGGTGAATTTAATAATAACAGCAACATGTGCGACTCACACAAAGCCGAATTGGCTTCTCTAATTGTGTGTTTGTGACTGCGGTGCCTTGATGAAACAAATTGGAGACACAACATATGATGCTGCAAAGGTACTGTTGAAGCAAGCAGGGTGATCTGAAACCATTCTTTAATGAAAAACCATTCATAAATTCCTCCCCAGATAATCTGAAACCATTCAAGATCCCCTCCTGCCTAAGATAATGTGAAACCATTCGTAGAAGCTCCCCCCAAGATAATTTGAAACCATTCATAGACCCCCCTGTCCCCCCTGAGGTCGCTTTGCTTAGCCCATTGCAGCTTCATAGCTCTAGAACAACCTTTATGGGTACAAGAGTTTTTTTATGGAATTCGTCTCCTAATCAATACTCATGGGTAGTCCACTGAAAAAAGAAAAATGCCCTCGGAAATCTTGGGGGCATTCTTTGTAGTGACTTGTTACTTTATAGGAATGGTGGGGAAGGGTGGGCACAGACTGTCATACAGCATTGAATCGTATTTCAACAAAACAGGCAGTTTCACACTGATAGACAAATTATACCTTGCAAATTAGAAATCTTTGGTTTGGGATATATGTAATGCTTTGTCCCTTAATCTGACATGGGCCACAACAAGCGACTTGTGATGCTTTCAGCTGTTGTAACATCTACATTGTAATCTTGCCTTCTGCAGAGTTGACCTTCTCTGGAGTGTGAGCTAGCCATCAGTCTTTTGGATTGCCTGTGACAGTACATCTTCAATGAGAATCATCTGATGCCATGTGACAGTATAATTGTACCTGAGTTCTCTAGCACAGTTGGTCATGTCTCTAACTGTGAGTGTCCCAGGGATACATGTATGTCTCAGTTGTCAATGCTTGTCTCTTTTGTCATTAACAAAGAAGCCACTGACACCTTGATGTCACCCTCTGTAGGATTAAAAGACTACCCTCTCTACAGCAAGATGTTGCATGTTCCTTAGACATTATTTACTCTCAGACCACATATATATGTTTCATATGAGGATACAAGTTTCACATGTGACACTGACACACAGGGTGAGTTATCACAGGGGATGTTGTACAGGCCATTCATTTAAGGCATTTAAATCAATGAGTAAACGTAACAAAAGCTATGTTCAGAACAATATACAGCAAACTGCTACATAAAATATAGAAGTATGAATTTGTTATGCACTGTAGAGAGCATGGGAAAAGTGAGCGGTAATGCAGTTGATAAATTTACACAACTTCACTAATTGTAGTGTCTAATTGGAACAAAAAACTCCACCTAATTTATGCATTGTCGGTTCAAGTGCATTCCTGCTGTAGTCACCGCAAGCAGTGTAGTCTTCTCAGCCATCTTATAGTCACATTAATGTGGGCGCCACTGGTAAGACAAATAACCTGTATGCTGCAATGCTCCAAGTACTCCAGGGGCCTCTGTGGCTCAGTTGAGTATGGCGTAAAACACCAATCAAATAAATAAATAGATCTAAGGACTCCAAGTTTTGTTTTCAACATCTGATGTAAAGCAGAGGTTTTTCTAGCCAATCTGTTTTCAGAAATTCAATGTGAACTAATCAGAAAACTCAACATTTTTTTGTCACCAATGTGTCAAAAACTAAGAAAAATTATTTCATGAAAACTCAATACAAAATATGTCAAATTTTTTCTGACTTCAGAAATAAACAACCCTGTAAAGTGGAACAGATTTAGACCGGGCAATAGGGAAATTGGTCAATGTGCTCAAGTAGAATGGGTTGAAATGAATTTTTTGCATTTTCATTTATTAAAGTGCATTGCAGCATGCAGGTCATTTGTCTTATACAAGCAGCATGGCAGGGGTGAATTTCTCAGGGAACACGGAGGAGACGGTGGAAACGGAATGAAATAGCAATGCTTCGCTGATTACTCACGTTGATATCAGGCAGGCACACTAGTAGCTAACAACTCAACTCTAAATATTTATAATTATGAATGTTCTAGGCATATAATCCCCACAATATGCTTGAAATTCTGTTGATTTGGTGTTCAACCCCAAACATGCATTCTGCACATGCAATTAATCAAGATTATAATAATATTTTGTGTAGTTTTTTGAGGTCATGCATGTTTTTATGATTCATATTTGCAGTTGTGTTGCTGTTGTTCTTCAGTAATTTTTCTGACAGTTTTTCATTTATTTAGTAATAAAGCAGATTGTTTTTACTGGTATCAGACATCATGGATTAAAGGATAAGCTGTGGAAAGTGTTGATATGTTCAGAGAGAACTGATGAATTGAGACCCCCCAGCAGGTTGTACATGTTACTTACTTGTAACACTGGCATTTTGAACACAGTGGGAGTTAGTGTAACAGGTGATGAAGGGCTGGATAGTAACAGTTAAGTTTTACTAGGTAAAAGATATGGCACAAGCTACTTTTTGCTGGTAACTGTTAAACAGGCCACATGTATAACACACTGAGGTGATGAGTGAAAAGGAATGGTGGTTTTTGAACAGGGTCGTACACCCCAGATTTAACATTTCACCTTAGAATTTTACTTAGGCTGTTTTTTGAACAGTGTTAAGAATGTTATACAAGTGACAGCTATAATTATCTTCATTTCCTTGTTATTGGTTCAGTCTGTTTGCTTTTTTTTGTAAACAAACTGAAACAGAGTTATGTATATTGAAAGACTATGATGTTGATTTCTTGCTGCTGGGTGCAGTTGTATGCATAACACTTCTTTGGCTTAACAAGTTTCCTTGAAGTGGACATCACCACCACTACAAAAACCATGTGACTATAAATCGACCTGACAGAAATGGTGGAAACTGCTGGCAAGCTGACACCAGCTGTGACACTGGACTTGGTAACTGTGTACTGAAAACCATTTGGGTATCTTTGATTTGGTGGCCAAGTAATTAAATCACTAACAATTCTTCATGTGTCTCTTGGGTATTAAGTTCGAATGTAATTAGGACCGAGATCAGAGTTTTTTTTGTTGGGTCTTGGTCAGTGTTTTTTGGATTCAATCATTTAGAAACATGTGTTCGCCCATCTCTTGCTTTCAGCTGTTGTCATAACATTCAGTGGTTAAGCTTCGGTGAGAACTCGCTGTAGATCATCATTCCTGCAGATTTATTGTTTTCTTCTAGGACATGACCTAAAGACGAACGAGGCGTGAGAAATTGAGGCATATGCCAAGGTCAGCCATGTCCAATGAAGACTGCATTCTTGTGTTGAGTGACTCAGACAGTGATGATGACATTCAGATTGTTAAATCAGTGAAAGGAACAGGTGTATTTCCATACCAAAGGCCACAGCCAGTTTATCCACTGCAGTTAATTTTGAATACTGGCAGTGATCGCAATATCATTGTTAAAACAGGACCAGAAGATATAAAACCAAACCTAACATGGGCACAGCAGTTCCAAGAACAAGCTATACCTGTTGAAGCAACTTTCAGAGATGCTCAGTTCATCAAGAAAAAGTCTAACCAAAAGTCGGAGCCAGAACCCATAATCCAAAGTGAAGGACAAAATTCTCAACCAAGCCAGCAGCCTGACCAAATTTCCCCCCCCTTCAACCAAAGTTCACAAAGTTCCCAAACAAATACATCTGTAATTCAACAGTCCCAATCACCCCCTGAAGCTCAGAAAGTTTCCGTGAGAAAATGCAAGGAACAGCAAAACAAATTGTCTCTAACAGGTTCTATAGCCACTTCTGTGGCAGCCTTCACAACATCGAATCTACAGCTGGGAGCGAATACTAGACCACAGCAACCTCCAAGAAAAGTTATTGATCGTTATTTATATGGTTCACCAACATTTGCCCTGCGACAACAGCTAGGGCAGATTTCACAGCCAAACCAGGTGGCAGGATATGTTCCATTTCCATGCCCTGTTTTTCAGACAGGACGTGTTACATATCAGCCAGGACATGTTACATCTCAGACAGGACGTGTTACATCTCAGACAGGACGTGTTACAGCTCAGCCAGGAGGACTTACATGTCAGCCAGAGACTTGGGGGCAGCCAGGATCTGTGGCAAAGCCACAACCTGTTCCAATAGGACAAAAAAATGTTACACAGGGAGGTCCTGCTCAAGCCCAGTCTGGATGTGTACCTCAGCTTGGGCCAGTCAGACAACCAGGTTCTGGGTCAGTGTGCACTGAAGGAACAGTTTCACAGCCAGCACCTGTTACACAACCAGGAGACCTTCCATTTCCAGTGTCTGTTTTGAAGTCCCCCGTGCCCACACCAGATGTGCACACCACTGGACCCTCTAGGCCAAACCAACACCATATCAGAAGTATAAACTCAACAAATAACAATTCTGTAATGGTTAACCTTCAACAACATCAGCTACAACAAAGCCCTCTACTGACTGCGCTGTTGTCTATTACTGAAAGGTTGCCCCCAAGTCAATCAAACTTTGTGCAGTTCCCTTCTCAAGCTGCAGCAGCAGTTTCACCTAGTGTAAGTCAAGCTGAGTCGCCTTTACCAGCCTCTACTAATGGAAGACATTTACCAGGCTGTACTAATGGAAGACTTTTACCAGTCTCTACTAATGGAAGACCTTTACCAGGCTCTACTAATGGAAGACTTTTACCAGGCTCTACTGATGGAAGACCTTTACCAGCCTCTACTAATGGAAGACCTTTACCAGGCTCTACTAATGGAAGACCTTTACCAGTCGCTATTATTGGAACTTTACCAGCCTCTTCTGATGGAATACCTTTATCAGCCTCCACCAATGGAAGATCTTTACCAGCCTGTACTGATGGAAGACGTTTACCAGCCACTACTGATGGAAGACCTTCACCAGCCCATCCTAATAGAAGACCTTTACCAGCCCCTTCTAATAGAAGACCTTTACCAGCCTCTACTACCTATCTGTCACAAAGCTCCAATCCACAAGCAGGGAATGCACAGCCTGTCCAACTGGACTCCAGCGCAACGGGTGAGATGACTTCCAGATTGCAAGATAAAGGCACATGCCGAGCGCAAGAAGGCAGTGGTGAAAATCCATTCACAAAGGCATTTGGTAAGTGCACTTGTATCTTCCAGTTGGCTTTATTGTTATATGTTGATCTGGCTTTGAGGTCAAAGGTTAACCAGCTGTCTAGGAGTTAGTCCTCCCTTCCCTTCATCAATGAGGTAGTGTTGCATCATGTATGTTTTCACCATGCTGTTTTTATAGGTGAGAAGAAATGCTTCTTTTATGTAGGAATCAAGGTTATCTTTGTATGAGTGAAATAGCCTTGACGAAGGCATAAAACACCAATCGGAGCCTCCGTTGGTTGATGCGCTAGTGTGGCATAATGATCCAGAAGCCTCCCACCAATGCGGTTGCTCTGAGTTCAAGTCCAGCTCGTGCTGGCTTCCTCCCCGGCTGTACGTGGGAACGTCTTCTAGCAACCTGCGGATGGATCGTGGGTTTCCCCAGGGCTCTGCCCCGTTTCCTTCCACCGTAATGTTGACTGCCATTATTCTTGAGTACGGCGTAAAACAGCAATGAAATAAATAAAACACCAATCAAATAAACAAGTAGGAATCCATAACTCAACCCATGGTTAGAACTGATATTTAGATGTCAGTTCTAATTTGTGTGAAAAGCTGCTTAAAATGTGCATTAGCAACTTATTTTTTATGCTGTGCCTTCTTGTCCAGCTAACATGCTATGCGTAGTATCTAGTGTTGTTCAATGTGGGCCCAGTATGAAGTCTGTGGCCTTCATAAACCCAATTGTAAGTTTTATATTCGTTCACTGCCAAAGTTTTTAAATGTTTTTTTGGTATTTGTGTCTCTTTCTTAGCAGCAAAAGCCCTGGGTACATGAAAACTGGAAACATTTACTGGTTTATCTTTTGCATGGTTAGAAGCACAGCTCCTTTGTTTCCATTTACCATTTACCTCTCTGTCTTGGCTATGGTAATTATGCATGCCCCAAGATGTCCCAAGAGAAACCTGGCCAGGGTGTGATTGAAGTTAGGGGTCAGTAGAGTAGCATCCCAAATGAAGACAAATTTCACACTTTTGTGTTACATGAATATATAACAGGGTGGCGAAACCAACTACATTGGGCATCAAAAGGGTGCCTAAATTGTTTAGCTAGATGAAACCCTAACAGGTCCCTGTTGAAAACCAGCTCGTAATAGGTTGGCTCTGTTACTTTCAGGGCTTTTCTTTAGTTTCTGACAAGGTCCAGTGGAGTTTTTATTGCTTGGACAGTTCTCCAGATAAGTTATTTTTTTGTAGCAGTACAGTACTCCGAAGAATTTTAGCCGAGGGGTACTGGCTCATGTCATAGGAGTACTGAAACCATGCACATTTTTTCAAGCAAATCAATAAATGAAACTAACAGTAACATAAGACACTGCTGTCAAAACTGAACAAGATTTTAATTATTTCTCAAAGGTCAAAATGTTTATATGATTCTGCAATTTGTGAAAATCATTGCTCATGCCTGGGCTGATTCCAAAAAGCCACCTCTGACCATAAAGATAAAATTTAAAACCTTTTCAGAAGATTTAGTTTTGGTATGGAAAATAGAAAATTTGGCACATTTGTCTTACGGTAACACTGATTAGGTGGTCCAAATTTTAATTTCTACGACCTAAAAGTAAGCTCAAAAGTTTGGGTTTGGGTTTGGGTTTGGAAAAAAAGACATAATTTTGTCCTATGTCCATATGATGGCATTTTGCGCTGATCAGTAGCAAGTGTTACAGTGTTAAGAGTAGTCTCCCTTTGAAGGTCTTATACTGAGCTATCTTCCATATCTTACTTGTGACGGCCTGTCAACAAGAAATGACATACACACTTCTAACGCATATCTGATTTTTTATTGGCCTATTTTCTGACTTATATACATATTGGGCATTTTCAGAGGCGTAAATTACACTGAAACGCCCCTTTTCTGGAGCACTGATAGGAGACACAAGGTGCTTTGAAAGGAATTTTGCCTTGAAAAGAAGCCCACCGTGCTCATGCTGCTGTTTGCACGGTTGCAGTCCAATGTTCATTGAAAACCACTTGTTTACCAGCAGTATGGTGTTCATGCCTGTACACCCTGCCATGGCATCAGTGAAAAATTATAACTGAACGTGTTGTTAAGCATCATTCAATCAGATAAAAAAAGACCTTGGTGTCATCGTATCAATGGGATTGTCTTAATGTCTTAAAAAGGGATGAGCCACCAGTTTTTCTCTCTTTACATATTTACATCTTGCATCAAGATCTGCTAGGGGAGCATCCCTGCCATAAAAGCTCTGGCTCCTGCGACTATCATGCCATTGACCAATAAGGTTGCAGGTTCAATTCCAGCCCTCACTGTTTTCAGTCAAGACGCTTGTAAGGGACCTGACAAAGGTCGCTCCTTTGTTTCCTTCATCTATGAACCTGACCTCCATCATAGATATGTGAAAAATCCTTGAGCATAGCATTTCTGCAGAAATCAGTCATGTATCTGTTAAGCTTTTAATGCCCTCACCTAACTTTGTAACTGAAAATGAAAAATATATCTATTTTGAATGTGATCAATTTCCCCTGTGCACTGCTTGGTTTCCTCCCACCATAATGCTGGCAGCTATGTTAAAAGTGAAATATTCTTGAGTACAGCATAAAACACCAGTCAAATAAATAAATAATCATGATTAATTGTTCTCCTTGACAGAAAACCATTCCAAGAGTCGCACACAGGAATATACATTGCGACCTCAGCAGACTGAAGATGATGGGAGGTCTGAAGATCTACATGCCATTGTCGCTCATGGTGTTGTGCATGGGAAACTTAAGCCAATGGTTCTCAAAAACAATGCATTTACCTCACAAAGACACCTCACAAAGTTCACTGCATCATCAGATTCAGCTGATTTTGGAAGTAAAACACCAGAGCCCCAGCAGTGTGTGCAAGATACTCTGACGCAGTCATCGAATATTAACTCCTCTGTCAATGAGGAGCGATATGCAGAGGTGTTCAGCAGTCAAGTTAGCAGTTTGAACAGATTAAAAATCTTCGTCTCCCGCAATGGATCTTTCTGTTGCAGAAATTGTGAATTTAAGAGTAGTTCTGTGAATGGTCTCATTGATCATTGTAAAAATGATTGCCAGACTTCAAACAAGCAGAGTTCCTCTGCTTCAATAAACAAAGACATAGAATGTCCTTCCACCGATGGCTTGGTAGAGAGAATCTGCAAAGACCGTCAGATGAAACCAAAAGCCAATGAATTATCCAGTCATGCTCATGCGGAAACCGAAAGTAAAAGCTTCTCTGAAGTGACAAAAGAAGGTAGTTCCAAGCTAGCTGCAGATCAGCCCCACAACCCTGTAGACATGAACACAGTCTACCAGGCAGACAAAACTCAATCGAAACACAGACCTGTTGAAAATTTAGATAGTGAGCGTGGACCTAAAGCCAAAAGACAGTGTTTACCTTCTGAAGATGGCATGTCCAGAAATGATCCAGTCGACCGGATGAAAAGTGGTGCTGGAAAGGGAATGGAAAGTTGTGTCAAAGCAAGAATGTTTTGCTCTCTCTGCAACAGACTGTTCTTAAAAGAGGATGTCGTTAAGCACATGGAGATCTGTGGTGATTCTATCGAGCAGTCTCCCTCTTGTGGCACTCAGAATGATACTGTTTCAAAGCAGAGCTTTACCATTGGTAAAAATACACAGAGAATGGACAGTGACATTGTCAGGAAGGAAAACTGTGCAGAACCCAAACCTCTTTCAGCTCAGAAAAACAGTCTTGAAGTGTCCCCTTCGGTAAAGTGTGTTTATTGCGGGAAAAGCGTGGAAAACCAGGAGGCGATGCGAGAACACGTACACGTTCATGTCGGATCAGGTGCTATACCTAACAACTGTCCCGTGTGTAGGGGGATATTTTCAAGTATTTCTTTGTTACGCACTCATATTCGCCAGAAGCACAACCAGAAATCTGATACAAAAGGGAACAGGTGTTTTTTTTGTCAAAAGTGTTCTCGGGTGGTAGAAACCGAGGGAGCACTGAAAATGCATCAGAAGCTTCATGCACACCGCAAGAGTATCCCTCTCATATGCTTCATTTGTGGATGGTATTTTCCTTCGAGCAAGTTATTGCGAAATCATTTAAGAAGGAAGCACTTTGTCTTCAGATATTCAGTGACGAAAAATCGTGGTACACCAACAGTACTGGTGGAGAGAGAAAGCAGTGATTGCTTGAGCCATTCTAAGCCTGAGGGTGAAGAAGAAAAGATTGACCAAAACGGGTCGGAGAGTAAGGAAAAGGGAAATGCAGACGAAAGGGATCCAGAGGTTTCAATGCGTGATACTCTTCAAGGTTTCAAATGTCCCTGTTGTCCGCGTGTGATAACGAATCACGGAAATTTACATAGGCATTTGACTGCAGACACAGGTGGCGGCCATAAAATTACGAAATGCCCCATTTGTAAATCTCGGTTTTTAAAGAAAGCTCGAAAGGCTCAATGTCAACAGTGTGTTAAAACTGGGAAGAATGAGTTTAAGTGTGAGGAATGCCCAGATGTGTTTGCACATAAGTCTTCTTTTATGAATCACGTGAAAATTCATGAGAGTCCTAAACAATTCCGATGCCATGTGTGTGAAAAGATGTTTAAGAACAACCAAGGGTTCCGAGCACACGTTAAGCTAAAGCACGGGAAGTCTCAGGTCTCAAGGAAAATGTTGGACTACACTTCTATTAAATTGAAACAAAAAGGTCGGTCTTGTTCACCATGTGATTTTTTAACGGAGGACTCGGAAAAATACGAAATTCATCTTCAATCCAGAAAACACAAGGATACATGTGTAGGCTTGGAGGTAAAGGGAAATGTTTATTATTGTAAGCAATGTCCTTACGAAACTAAAGAGGGCCGGTTTTGGTCCAGGCACATTAAAACAAAAAGACACCAGAGCAATTTGGAAAAATGGATATCGAACCCAAGTCCTGATAGTGGTACAAAAGTGAAATCGGAAGATAGTGGAAGCCCACCCAGTCATGATGTGAGATCGAGTGAGGTATTAAATCCACAGGGAAAACAAATGTATGCAAACAACCACGACTTTCCTGACTTTAGGGAAAGTGTGACTTCTTCAAAGAAGACACTGGACACTCTTTCGCCAGTTATGTCTCCAATAAAGACGGACGATTCACTTTTGTCTAATGCTTCAAGCCCTCCCGAGAAGAGATCTGTTAGACTGGTTTCAGACTTTCGTGATTTTGCTGACAGGCCATACGCTTGCGCCCTCTGCTTCTTCCGTTGCAAATATCTGGTTATGCTGAGTGCTCATGTCAATTGCCATTTATCCGGAACACCCCATTGGTCAGCAAAAGAAACGGATGTGTCAGTTTCAGGATTTCAAGTGCCTGCACTCTTCAGCTCGAGCATAGCTACCCCTGGATTGAAGACATCTTCGTCCAGCACCATGGCTTGGTCGCCTGGAATCAAAAGTGTCTCCAGGAAGTCGAAATGCTCTTCAGCCAAGGGTGCGGAGCGAAAATATTCTACCCGGAAGCAAATGTGCAAATCAGGGGAATAAGTTGGCTGCACAACAGCGACCTATGAACGCAGACCTGGCGCAACAATTATTTGCACAACAGAGTTATCTTCATCAGCGACCTGCGCAAACGAATCTTCTGGAACAGCGGCACGAGCAAACAAATCCACGGAGACAGGGACCCTTGTAAAGGAATCCTAGGCAACAACGGGCTATGGAAATGACTCCGGTTCAAAAGCGGCATCCAGAAACGAAATCTATCGGTTTCTCGTACTTTCAGGGAACCCAAAGCACAAGGAATGACCAGATTTATGCAGGACATTCCTCCAGTATGTATCCTCCCCATAGCCAACCGTACATGTTATTGGGTTTTGCCAGCACCCAGCGACATGTCGAACGGCCTGTTCCTCAGTTTCTACCCAGTATCCCGAGCATCAGAGTGGTGCCCCAGCTGAGGTGATCGGTAACGAACACTTAATCGACCCAGGCGCGGACTATGTGAAAGATAAAGGCGCCAGGGAACCTTATGGCTGCTTGTACAATGGGTTGAGAACCACAACCTTCGCCAGCATGGTCAGACATTTTGATGTGCAACGTGCTGGCATCATTCATACTAAGACTGTCCAAGCTAGACCGAGATGCTAGCACTCACAAGCCGGAGCTCATTTGGTGACATTTTGATGTGCAACGTGCAGACACTCAATTTGAGGCTGTACAAGCTAGAGACTCAGCTCAGAAGTGTTCTGTTTTATAAAACTGTTAAGCATTTTTTGCATGGTGGATCATAACTTGATTTTACGCAGTCAGTGTGGATATGTGTATACGATGAAGTACGTGTTTGCGTTGATCTGTTTGTTAACCTGGTAACAGTTGTGTCATGTGACCATCTCTTGATAGATATAAGGCGGGTGAGGTGAAACTACGGCGCTTCGTTTCAGCGCGGATGTCCAGCGCACGGACATAAGTCGGTTTTACCATTCAGTCTCTATAGTCTGTTTCTTTTTTACTTGTCGCCTGTATCCAGGTATCTACAAAATCATTCATACACCGTGTCAAAATTGCCTTTCGTTAGTGACATGTAATCTGCTCCATACATCGATGCATTGGACGACATATTCTTACAAATGAAATACAATGAAGAATGCTCTTTCTGTGTCATAGTGTTAAACTGTTTTCGACACCAAGAATTAATTGCCTTGGTGACATCATAATCATTCCAAAAATTAGTGGCATCTTGGACGTGGAGATAGAAGCACCCCGTGGGGTTAGAACAGTCTCCACCCCGTAACAAAGTCTACACTACTACCCCGGCGAATAGACTACATTTTCAAAACAGGATTTCTCAACATCGAACCTTGAAGCTACACTGTTGTGAGACCATATTACTATAAGACGTGAAACGAAATTTCGTTTATTAAAGCTATATTATACTAAAATTACACAGGAATTTTTGACATAGCAGTTTCCGAAACAGAGATTCTACCATCACTTAGGTGTCGGATATTGTTCTCCATCAAAAGTGAACTCCACCCATTATTCAGCATACTTGTTTTTAAACAATTTGACGACACCCGAGGCAATGACGTCTTCGTTGAGAAAACAATCTTATAGAATTTAACATTATGAGTTAAGAAAACAGTGTTTTTATTGCATTTCCTTACAAAAATATAGACGTTTTACATATAACACAATAAGGTAGAGATTGTTAGGTGTCACTGACTGAAAGGAATTTTGGTAGCGGCCATGACTAATTTGATAGAAAGCTTAATATGCTTGTCAAGTTCAGAGAAATCGTGCATGTAAGTCAAATGAATCCAGCGCAGTTAAGAGTGTATATGAACTGATGTTGGTCTTTGATAGGACAAGCGCCTTGAAATGGTATATTTGTTCTGACTACTGAGGCATGTTCCTAGTGACATGATCTTTGTGATATGTCATGTTATTGTACATGTATTATTTATCGGACTTGCATGGAAATTGTTTATAGAAGGTTTCTTGGTTTAGACCGAGTAACTGCAATCTGGACCACCTAAATCGCAGAAATAACCACTTAATCAGGTGTCATCTTGATCTTTCACGGCGGCCTCTGTGGCCAGGTGGTTGGCGGGCTAGCGTAAGAAAATCACCAATGCGGTCGCCGTGAGTTCAAGTTCTCAGACTGGCTACCTCGCGAAAATTTTTTTCCATTGGGCTATGCCTGGTTTCGCCACACCATAAAGCTGGCCACCGTCGTATAAGTGAAATATTACTGAGTATGGCGTAATACGGCAATCAAAAACATAAATATATATCAACATTTGATCCCTGTTTCATGAAGTCATACTTGTGAAAATATCATAGTACTTCCTACTTAAGACATTGTAACGGTTCTTTTCACGACTATAGCACTGTTTCTGACTGAGTTAAAAATTAGAATGTACTGGAAAAACTGTTTTTGTTTGCTCGATATTCACAATAGTAATCTTGCATTTAAATTCAAATGCAACTATAAATTTTCTGATGGCATCAGGTTTGAAATGGCCTTGTATTCTTTCTCTTCATATATACATGTGTATATATTTTTTTTTCAGTCGCTGTCAAATTCGTTCTAAAGTCGTGATCTAAATACACAGGTGTATGTTTATATTTATTTACTGAGTAAATAGTGTTTTGATTGCAAATCTGTTCATTTGTATTGCAAATCTACGAGATGTTCTCTTGTTAAGTTTTTTCACTCCTGTATGAAATGGAATAATAATACGTAAACACTTTCCTAGGTATGAGTATACTGACAGTTTATGCGTTTTTTTTTGTTGAAAATGCAAAAGTTAATAAAGTGTTATTATTCTTGCAAATGGTGTATAACTCAGTGATAATCAGTGTTGTTGTAGTCATATAGATGAATACACTAACGTATAATTTATCACACCAGTAATGACGTCATGAGTGACAGCTGGTCCACTGGCAGTCCATCACCTGTTAGGTAGGAAGTAATAATGTTAGAATAGTAGCACTGGTGTGCTGCAGACAAAAAAACTGTAATGGGGTACAAAGTATCGAACATAAACTTTGAAAGTGGTTAAACAGCCATGGACTCTCTTCATCTACACATGCGGCCCTTTTTGTGAGGCCATGTAGGACTTTATTTTGAGGTGTTGCTGTTCATTGCCTTTTCTTTCGAAAGTTAAGACTTAATTTTAGTTTGAAATATTTTGCACCCTTTGATGAAGCAGTGTCACACACAGCACCATGTTTTAGTTGTATTCACGAGGTAAGAGACTGTCCACCTCTCACTTGTTTAAAATTTGATCGAAAATTAATTCTGATGCTGATTCTTAGTTATCCACGCTGACAGTAGCCCACAAGTTCAAAGTGGGGAACGATTGAGGAGTGACGTCATGATGTAAGGATGTATCATCGTTTGTGGGCTTTAATTGGTTTGCTTACAACATTTCATGCACGAAACATTTTAAATGATCTTCTATAGACGTAGAGAACCCATGTAGAAATAAAACTGTGATAAAATCTTACCTATAACAGACAAATGAGGCACCAGACTGAATGTCTTATCTCGATTTGGGCATTTCTGGAAACGGCTTGGATTTTATATCTGCGATCGATTAGAGCTGTATGTAGTAATACGACTGTGCCCTGCAAACTTGACTGTGTACATGGAATTTTCTGGGTAACTTCGTCCGGTATTTTAACAAGGAACGTCAGTTGACTGTTTACAGCTGATAGCCATAGGTGTCGGACATGGCGAATGTTTAGTTTGTAATCCGGAAAGGCCTATTGTATGAATTTTATGCCAGCATATTTACGATTACTTCATGCTGACGACATACAGTAATATGGTTTATGGTCATAGAACACCGGAAATCTGGTCTAGTAAAAAGTTCTTTCATCGAAGAAAATGTGGTTACTGCAACATACCGAAACTTAGCCCCAAGGGTTTAGGGGTACGTGCACAGGTTAAAAAAAAAATGATAGTTTTCATTGAAATATGGAACCACTGGGAAACCCGTAAAACTCTTTCCCGCCTTCAACAAAGAGGTCAGAAGCCGTGTGCGCCTCTGTTTTTTTCTTTGAGTACGTCACACTTCTTAGGTGCAATGTGTGCTCAGAAAGCAGTTAGGTCGTGCACAAGCACTACAGCCTCACAACAGAAAACGACGTGTTTCTCTGCTAGATGTTATTTTGTGTGACTCGTCCGTTTTGAGTTCTGCCCTGGCTCCTAGACACAAACGCGCTGTAGGGCACCTGCTTAATACCGCTGTTGCAAGTTAGGGATCGAACAATACTTATGAGTGGGGGAGGGGGGGACCAGTGCTAATCGATGCTTGTCAAGTCATGTCAGTGTTTCTTAAAAATAATCCTGGTCCTGCATGAGATTGCCTTCATGACAAAGAATACAGTGAGATGTTGGAAAAACTCACTGCCACTTCCGAACCCACCATCTTTAGCAACGGTCCTACCCTCTTGATGAATCTTGCTTGGCCCCTTAAATCGGAAAACGTCAAGTGTAAGCTTAAACCCTCGCACTCTCACGAAAGCCTGTTTTTTTTTTATTTTTTTATTTTTTTTTGGAATCTTTTTGTAAAGTCACGCATTTCTTTTTTCAGTGACATATAATACACAAAACTCTACATAATGATGCATCACATCTCCGTACTCGCCCTGAAGCTCAAGTTAAAACATTTTATGCGGTGGATAATGTTATATTTCCATAAGCATATCGTCTCAGTTGCCTCAAGTCACGCGACAATTATTATAATTAGCGTGATATACTGGGTACATGGGGAGGTTCAGATCTATTCATCTAGTATCGTGAATATATTGTTAGATTATAGGTTATTTTGCTTCATTGCTGGAAGTGTCTTCGAACTCCTCCCATCGTTACACTTTCTGACATCTTACACTTACCTCGTCTGAACTGGGGGTTTACATGTATATAACATTATACCCCACAGGAAATGTTTTAATATGAGTTTCACTTCAAATACGGAGATGTGATATGTATCAATTTGTACACCTTTGGGTGTTACATGTCTCTGGAAAAAAGAAATATCGACTATAATTTTGGGCGATTTTACGAAAGGCCAAAAGTACGCGACTAAACAAAGAGACTGACTAGCGCAGTCGCTATTATAATCATAATTTTCCCCACTTCCGCGAGTGCAAGGGATCTAGTTACAAACAATGTATTGAGGGAGAGGATGTCCGTAGCAACATAAATCGCGGGCATTTTTCCATGGAAATTACCCTGGCGTTATGTTCTAAAAGCGTTGTACAGAAAGACGGAATCTGAACGTGTGCAGTTAATTTTTTTGTGACACTTAACTTGTTTTACTGGAGTATATTGTCTTGAATTTTTCATATGCTCTATGAGGAACATTTTATGAAAAAAGCAGTCTTTTCCGTGGTTTCCAATAAACTGACCTTTTATTCAGTACGGACCGCGGAGATTAGCGCGCCAGGACCCATTAATGACCCAGATGCCCCTCCCCAGCTGTGAGTTTAAATCCAGCCCATTCTAGCTTCCTCTGCCGCAATACGTGGAAAGGTCCACATCACCCGGCGGATGGTCTTGGGGTTTCCCTCGAGCTCTGCCCCATTTCTTCCCGCCATAATGCTGGCCACCGTCGTGTAAGTGAAATACTCTTTCGTAAAGCGTAAAAAAAATCAAATAAATGATAAATCTTATTCAGCTGAGTCCCTTCAATACTATTATTTTTACAGGCTTGTCTGACGTGCGCACCTTTTTCCTGATTCACTTTAGGTTGCTCAGGTTCAACTCAGTCTCTCATGTTTAATGGGTGCTAAAGGCAGAATGCATCGCGGAAATAATTGTTGGTCAGTTTAATAAGTCCAGGTACCTAGATGTGTTCCTCTTAATGGGAAGTCTTCTTGGGCTGTGGACTTGACAGACTTAAATCCACTGCGACATCTTCATGATATAAAATGGAAAACTGAACACAGCGCGCCTAAAACAAATCCAACCAGGCGATATATATATATATATATGTCCGTTTCTGTGTTTAGTTCTCCTTGTCATGTGAATAGGTGGTTCACGACCACCGCAGTGTAGCAACAAAAAATAGTGAAATGTACAGTCTAATGGCTATTGACTGATTCAGATACCCAATGATCCTCATTACAAGACACAGAAATATTTCCAGGGAAGTCCCATTATCGTAAATCATATGGACTGGTATTTTCACAGTACATGTATGTATATATAATCGAACGGACAGCTAACAAACAGTGGTAATTAGGATCTCAAGGAAAACATTAGTATGGATATAAAAAGAGGGAATGTCGAGCTTGACGGCGATGTTCACGGTACACGTAGTAGGTTTCTTCACCAGACACCCATGTATGGGGACTGCCTTGTCGAATCCAGGTGTCACTTGTTCAGCTGCAGTTTAAAGGCGCCGAAAACATAAAAAAGATGGCAAAATCAGATGAAAGAGGGTCAAAAATTATTTGCAAATATGGTCTTTAATATTTTTTAATTTTTTTTTTCAGGAAAATGGGGTTTTTGCAGATGTGTTTTGCTATTTATCGCCGTGTCAGCTAACAAATGCAGTTAACCTGAATTATGATAATGTTTATGAACATATTAAAAATATAAATATGATCCAAATCCATTTTGAATACATTTGTTAGCTGAAATGGACAAATTATAGTGCAAAAATATTTGCTACACATGTATTACACCCTAATGCATAACATTATTACACAAAGATTATACACCAAAAGGTCGTCCCAGTTACCCACCATACAAAAATTTTTTTCAAGTGTTTTTCTCCGTAAAGAAATACCAAAAAAAAATATTGAAGACCACATTTACAACTAACTTTTCGCACTCTTTCATCTAAACCTTTTGTCATCTTCATGTTCTCTTCATCTTTAAGTCAGAAGGTTTGTCAGGTGTGTGGGCAAAAGGCAGTGGAGTTCTTCGGGATCGTCTCAGGTTCCTCAACCCATAAACCCGGCCAACGTCAAGTAAGTTCACAACTCTTGGGAATCAAGACTATAAATGACCTTACCCTTTTATATACAAAGTATGTTTTGATTTATTTCAAGAATTGACTGTCGTCAAGACCGTTATAGCCCAAGCGTGTGTCCAGCAGCTCTCTCCATTTTGCCATGTCGGCTTCGGATGAAGAGGATGTGATAGTCCGGGGCGATTTGTCCTATGATGACGACGAAGATAATTTGCAGCTAGCTGGATGGAAGATAGGGCCACCGTTGTATGGGTCTTCTAAGCAGGGAAACAGCACCAACACCAGGGTCTGTCAGCAAGTTACCATCAAAATGGAATGCGAAGGGGAAACGGGACAAGCACCAGACAGTGAGGAGCAGCCTGCTGAACCATCGGAAGATCGTAACTGGATAGAAGCGTTTAGTGAGTATTACTTTATTGAACCTTTAATGTAATCCAGTTTTGTTTTGCTTTTCAATAAAAGGGTATCGGTTAACAATACATGAATAAACTTGTAATTACTGGCTGGTAGCAATAGTCCCAGGGATAATGTGGTGTTGTTGATGTCCTCAAGCCGCCCATTAATGTGTTTGTCTGTCCAGTTCCATGTAATCGACTGATGCCAAGTTCATCAATCTTGCGCTGGACATCCACTTAGTCGTGAAGAAATGCTTCATTCATTTTCAGTGGCATTGGCCTGTGTTTTCAAGGTGGGTAGTTGAAGTGATATAGGCTTGCGAACATGGCATTCTTTATTTAAACCACATTAGTACATGTCCATGTCGCCTTGATATTGGTGTCATTGACATTTTCTCACGGCGAAGATGTCCATTGATATATGTCTTTTTAAAGACTTTCTCTTTTAGCTCAGCACAGTGACAGAGGTATCTTTCGTCAATGCGGCCGCTGTCCGGCCCAGGCTGCTTCCTCTCGGTCAAGTTGATTTAATAACTTTTTCATACGTTATACTTAGGGACGTTAGTCTTCTATCCATGCCAAGGGGTTCACTGTACTCAACGTTTTTACTGTGTATTTTCAGACTTACAAGCTCCTTTAAAGAGGGAGCCGCCAGAAAGTTATGACTATGACCAGCCGGAATCACATTCTATCTTTCAACAAATGGCCACCTCGAAAGAGTTTGTTGACATTACACCTTTAGTTTGTCCGCTTCCCCATGGTCTGTATGTGAACTCACATGAACGTATCGGGTCAGCAAGAAATGTTGAGGGTATTCTTGGCTCTCTGAATAAGAGTGCTGAAACAATGGTGAATATGGAGAAACAAGATTCAAGCGTTGGTAATCTCAGGGAAAACACCTTGAAAGTCGCATCTGACAGGGAAGAAACCAGGGAGTCAGAGGAGGAGAAAGAAGAATGTAGACAAGATGCCGGGGATTTAAATGCTTCCAGATCAGACAAAACCGGTCCAGTCAAATCTAGAATGTTTTGTGTACGTTGTCATCGAGTTTTCTTCAATATAGGTGTGTTTTATAGGCACCAGGAAAGTTGTGAATCGATTCCATTCATGGAGAAACCGAGTTTGTATGTGGCAGACCAGGAGTACTACACAAAAAGGGCAGGCTTATATCAATGTAAGTGTTGCCAATTCCGTAGTCACCACAGAGAAACTATTGTCCATCATACTAAAAGAGATCACAGTAAATTCCCACGCACTGCCCTGGAGAGGAACACGGTAGACAGCTCTGAATCGCGGGAAGAATCTGACTCTGCTGGAGAAGCTCAATCTGTGGAAAAATCTGACTCGAACGACGAAAAGAGTGACACAAAGGGAAAGGACGGTGAGGCTAACGATTCTGAAGATTCTGAATCCAAGGCAATCCCAAGAGGCGTTGATGCAGATGGTTTCTATAAATGCAAGCTGTGCCCACTGAAAACACCTGCCAAGGTCAATTTCGACCGCCACCTACGTATGCATAAAAAACCCAATGCATTTTTATGCCCAAAATGCAGGCGTCCTTTTGCGACAGCGTACCATGTCAAAGTACACTTGCGCAAAACACACAATATAATTTCCAATGATGGCATTCAGAAAGAGAAGCGTCGAAGTGATGCTCTTCTACGACCACGCAAAAACGGTCGTCAGGCGAAACCGCCAGCTCCAGAGACTTCTTTTTCCAAGAAAATTCTCGGAAGATCCCAGATTAGTGATAGCCAGCAAGCCTTCTTCCAGTCATGTGTGCTACGAAACGGGACATACCTTTGCCGACACTGCAATTGCCGATCTAAGACATTGTATGATCTGAAAAGACACTCTGTAACTAAGAAACACAAGCTTATCGTGGAAAATTCATGGTGGATCCACATTAATGGGCTTAACATGTGCACCCTTTGTAGTTTCACGTCCAGAGATAAGCATCACTTTGAAGTTCACATCAACAGGATAAAACACAAAACACTGTTTAAAAAGTGGTATGCGAAGCTCATGGGAAAGCAGCGAGGGGAAAGTCTTCCTACAGTGCACACAGACGCTGAAACGGAGGATGTGTCCCTAAAGCCCAAGACGGAAGAGGATGGTAAAAGTTGCCAAGATACCAAGAAGGTTTCACCAAAGCATGCAAATCGAAATAAGGGATCAGGCTGCCATCGCCGACGTGCTACTGCGCATGGTCAGTCAACACCAAAAGCGCTGACATCGCCTGGAAACGCGACCATGGAAGAGGAGAAGGCTTCTGTCTCACCAGTACTGGCAAATACGACGAAATACCCACTTGCATCAAGTCAGTGTGATACAGCTGAGCCAGATTTGGACAACCAGTCTCACAATGGCTTCGGTCTCTTTGGAAATCAGACCGCAATTTTGGCAACTGACTTGTCCGACTTTGCTAAGAGGCCCTTTGCGTGTTCTCTGTGTTTCTACCGAACTGGGGTCTTGAACGATTTGCGGCTTCACGTGAAGAATCATTTGACGGGAGGAAGTCCAGATAGCAAACAAGAGCCATGTGTCAGTACATCGGGGATAGAGGATTCTGTGGGATACCTTAAGATCTCGCCTCAACCCCATGCCGACTTCAGGACGCCTAGCCTTCCGCAGCCCCCACGGCCTCACTATGGTCGCTGTGGACAGACGCCAGACGGCAGTCTGTCTCCAAGGTTGGATCACATGCCTGTCTCTCAGCAACATAATCGACACGTGCCGCCTGGCCTAGAACCTAACAACACATCTCGCACAATGCGTTCCACACATTTGCCCTGCCAAACGCCTGAACCTTCTTCCATCAACTCCAGTTCAGCCTCCTCATTTGGCATGGGAGATCCAGTATTCTCCTCAGGCATACAGCAGTTCATAACTAGACCTCCCATGAATACTGCCAACCCTTTCGTGAACCAGTTCATTACCGAAGATTTGCTGGACATTGGGTGGGATTTTCTTAAGTCTCCTGGAAACCTGGAACCCTACGAGTGTTTGTATTGCAGGCGTCGACTGAAAAGCCTTTCTGCTGTGGTGACTCATTTCGAGACTTTACATCCGGATATTGTCCAATTCAAAAACACACAAGCGAGAATGCGTTCGGAAGCGGCAGTCATGGCAGCTGCATCAGGGCTCACAGAAACACCCCACACAGAGCGATATCAAAGTGGAAATTGCTGACCGAACTATCTTACGTTTGATCCTGTCCATATTTTTGACAGTCTATTATTTGCCATTGACTTCTTGAATTTTATTTTGAACAATCTCAGTTTGGAATTGTTGTCACAAGTAATTTTATGTTTTACAGTGAATGTATAACATAGCGGTCATTCCCGGGCATTTTATGTATAAATATGCAAATAGTGTTCTGTGACGCCTGGGTTATTGTTCTGCCTGTCATAATCCCCTAAAATCATTTAGTTGACTTCCTCCTATCCGTTAAAAACATAACCAATCCAGTAAAGGTGAATTTGTCTACATAAGTTTGTATGGGTTGTTGTTGCCCATTGACAATCGAGGGATGATAGCCTCGGCCTCGTGGTGTCCATTTTACAAACTAGCAGCAACGTAGAGCAGTATGCATTTTCGGAAGGCAGCTGCGCACGCAGACGAAATGCTATCAAGAGTTGTCTCCCCGTGACTAGCATATTTTCGATTGAGCAAGTTGAGTGTACGCTGCGCTCGGAAAATGTCGCTTACGGTGATATCCATCTATTGCTGGCATTTGTGTGGGATATCAAGTTCTTTGTGACATTAGTGAAAACTGAAGACTTTTCTCTGCCTTGTTTAACACCTTTATTGTACAAAATTGGGAAGAGTTGTACCTTCCTTGATTCGGAGGATCGAAGCATCCCCCTTCTGTCAACATAAATGTGTGCTTGGATTCAACAATTCTTGATGGTTAACACACTTGCATTGCATTAATGAGGTTATGTACTTGAGGCTTCTCACGTCTGAACTTCAGGCGGCATACTTTATTGATAGATATATACCTTTGGTCTAGAGTTGTTAAGGTTATAGTATTAGGGTTATAGTTTTTAGCACGCCTGTACAGAGTGCAGACGTCATCCACAACCCGAGCGTTGAGGTCCAATAACAGCTAAAGCAATGTTAAGTTAAATGCTAAGGTTGGTACCTTGCTTTTGTTTTGCGTAAAGGTGAGGCACATACAGCAGTACGAGGGTTATACTCCATCGTTGATAAGTAACAAAATTGCCGACTTCACCTCTCATTTTTTGTATATCAGAATCCACGTTAAGGTAAATGTATTGAGCTGAAGTTTTACATGCATTTTTCTGTCTCCTACATGCGAGCTCTGTTAGCCTTACTACCAAATCTAAGTATTTTCGCTCGTGATGTACGCTTACTATAGTCGCGCTAGTCTTCTAGTGTAAAATATTCGATTTTCGCAAATATCCACTTGATTTGCCGAGTAGCGGTAATAGATTGCGGATTGATCTGTCACGTCGGATTTCTTCGTTTGATCAGTGTGCTCGTAGGTTATGAACTTCCACATGTTTCTGCAATTAAAATGCTCCCTGTATTTTTACGTTTGAATGCGCTGATGAATGTCAAAATATGTTATAATGAAACGATCATATCAGCTAATCTCGTGTAAACTGATACATATTGCCGAAGTTTGTGTCTTCCACGTGTCATCAGGAGTTAGCAGAGCAGACAAACTGAATTAAACTTGCAACAAAATGACAGATAACGCAGAGGCACAATCATATATTATTACAATGTAAGAAAAGAATATTAAAACATTTAAGTGACCTTAAACAGCATTCAAATCTAAACATTTAACGTAATATGTGTATTTCGATACATGGCAGTGTAGGTCTACGGAGGAAATAAGCATAACAGACGAGTCCTCTTGATATGATAATTTAAAAAATCCCCATATAGTGACCTGTTACATGGCAACATATTGTATATATTAGATTTATTTGTTTATTTATTTGAATGATGTTTTACGCCGTACTTATACATCTTAGAGCAATATACAATGTTATGGAATGCATGCCGAGAGACAACATAGTAATAACTGTTCATTATTCTAAGCCAAAAATTCCACTTGAAAAACTCACTAATTAATAACTCTTCTTACACCTAAATAGTGTTGACAATCTCTGGTCATTACTTATAAGAACCCGATTAGAAAATGCATGTTAAACTTATGATCGCTTCTTGAAGCTTATATATAGCCTACATGTGTCTACTCACATGTGAGATGCTATTGATGGATAGACCTGATTTACAAGAAACAGGACCTGATATGTGCAACTAATAGCTTAATTACACAGTTTGGTTAGCGCGCTAGCGCAGCGTAATGACCCAGAAGCCAATGTGGTCGCGGTGAGTTCAAGTCCAGCTCATGCTGGCTTCCTCTCCGGTCGTACGTGGGACGGTCTGTCAGCAACCTGCGGATGGTTGTGGGTTTCCCCCGGGCTCTGCCCAGTTTTCTCCCACCACTATGCTGGCCGCCGTCGTATAAGTGAAGTATTCTTGAGTACGGCGTAAAACACCAATCAAATAAATAAATAATTAGAACTAAAATATTCTTGAGTAGAGCGTAAAACACCAATCAAATAAATAAATAAATACATACACAGTTCTGAAGGAGACCACACCGCCACATATACATGCGGGCAAGATATATCCTAGTCTTTTCTGATAGACGTACAGCACGTTTTGCACAGTTAGGTGATCAAATTTGGCAAGCACATATCTGCAAGTTTTTGTACTTATAAGGAATCAAAATAACGGTCACATGGTTATGCATTGCTTCGCAGTTACTGAGTGAACGGATTTCCCGTCACACTAATTAATGAAACGCATTATTGCAAGTCCATCATATAGTCTGTCGCGGCAGATTGCTGGCACACTTTATATACAATGTCAGACGTAAGTGAATATTGCTCTCCACCCTAATGCATCTAACTACTTATAGATTGTATAGAAAGCGACGTAACGTGAATGCTTTCCCACAAATGCCACGATCGTAACTTGAAAGCGCCACCGGAAGTCAGCTGCATGGCCGCTTAATGTGCTTATCTTCCAATCGCCAGGTCATGCGAAACCACAGTTTATGACCTATCTTGAGAGGGAATTTTCGACATTCAATAAGCGATCAATGATTCGTGTGGCCTTACATGAAGCCCGCTGAAGACCATGTATCTCTTAACAATATGACAGATGCCATACATGAGATAGTTTGCAAGCATGAATTGTCAACGCTTCGGGTTCTCCGCCCTCCTCCACCCTTCCTTTTGTTCTGTGATTGAAAATGCAGCTGCCCCACAAATTAAGAGAATACACATAATAATGAACTAAGACATTACATACACGTAAATACAAAGTACTTATTTCACTAGCTGTCACATGTACAAAACGAAGATTATTACAAACCCTCTGACCAGCTGTTTTAGACGTGTATGGATTATTACGGCCAATTCTAACTGCAAGTGCCTCACTGATTGTGGATATCAAACATACAGCACAGTTACTGTAGCAAGCTCTGACTACGAGTGCCTCACTGACTGCGCCTATCAAACATACAACACAATTACTGTAGCAAGCTCTGACCGCAACTGCCTCATTGACTGCGCCTATCAAACATACAGCACAATTACTGCACCAAGCTCTGACTGCAACTGCCAATTATATAGTTCGCTTGTTACACCAAACTGGCTTGCTGTCAAACCTACAGCACAATTACTACAACAAACTCACCGCAGCTGTCACGCATTCAATTGCTACTGCAAGCTCGGGCTGGAGCTTTCCGGTTATTGCAGCAAAATGAATACATCGTTTACATGCACTAGTTAATTACAGTATATTCTGACAGTAGCTCTAACATAAATGGCTCGATTATTATAGAAAACTTTGACTGTAGCTGTCACACGTAGTCCCACAATAAGTAATTACGGAGAACTCCAATGTAGCTGTCACACGTAGCCCTACAATAAGTAATTACAGCGAACTCTGACTGTTGCTGTCACACATAGTCCTACAATACGTAATTACGGCGAACTCTGACTATAAGTTACATGTAAGCCTACAACAGGATTATTACAGAAAGCTGGTGAATATATATATGGTGTAAAGATGTGATCAGGATGAACCATAAAGTCCTACATTATTATACATACATATAGATCACATTTGAATAAAATTACCAATAAGCCCACAGTATAAATGGCACAACCGTATGAGTAATTAACATTAATCAATGGGCCAAAGCAGCTCTCTTATAATTTATAGAGTGCGATGGCTTCCTGTGAAACGATACAGAAGCAAAGGGCAAAGGGCAGCTCGTGGTGTCAGATCATCGTGGAAAACTTACTGGTATTTTGAAAAAAAACGATACATCACAACCGAAGCAGAGGGCAAAGGATGTCAGATCAGCGTGGAAAACTTACTTGCATTTTGAGGAACGATACATAAAAACTGAAGCAGAGGACAAAGGGTCGCCCCTGAGGTCAAATCATCATGGAAAACCTTACTGGCATTCTGGGTATCGTATACTTCTCAGTGGATATGCTTCTTCAAATTATATATAGGCTGATTAAACAGATACCCGCAATGCACATATGCACATGTATCTTCCAAATCACATTGGCGGCGTTCCCATTTTGCACACTGTGACCCAGTAAAAAACTTTTTCATTTCTACTGGCTTAATTGCTTGTACATGTTGCTCTGATGTTTTCTCCCTTTACATGTAGCTCCCTATCTGTGCAGATATAACGTCTGCAGCTTGGTCTGTGCTATGTAAAACTGCAAGGAACAAGCTTTGGGCCTACTTAAATCAAGGTGTTTCACCCGTGAAAGAAAATGTTTTTTTTCTGATTTTCAAAGACCTATTATCCGATATTTTCCAGCATTTTTAAGAACCGTTCAGTTTCAATACAATCGGAATTAATGAATACTATTTTGGTAGTGTATTTATCGGTCTATTTACACCATAATGCAATGTGAAATTTAACACTGAAAATAGAATGCTTTCAAGAATTTATTTTCAGATATTTTATTCAAGGACGTATTCATACATATTCACTACTTTCCAAAGAATTCAAGAGCGCTAGTGGTGGATCTTACCCCTGTAGATTTATACCGTATTCGTATCTTATCCGTGAAGTTGATTTGGTGGATATAGCGTTAACTTTTCCTTAGACCATATAATGTCCTACAGGCTTTACAAAGCATATGTGGTGGGATCTCCTATGACTGACCAAACAATTCCGTAGCCAAATGTTGTAGTCCTGTGGGAAATGACTTCTACTAGTAAATACTCTGTCACCAATGGTAGCCATTGTTTCAACAAATACCTTTCACCACACCTTACATATATACGTCTCGTGTATATTCGAGTGGGAATAGTTACAAAGGTAATATAATGGCAAGCACTCAAGGTTAGGGTTCGACGCTTTGGCATTCGTTTTGCTAGTGGGGCAGTCTTGCATTTGTTCCCATGACATCGGCGTTTATTAGTGGCTTACAACCAGTAATACTCATCACTGACACCCGCTGCAAAACGCAAACTGCAAAAGGCTTTTTTGCAGACTTCTGTAAAAGGATGTCACTTGTCAGGCTTTCTTGTTAGTGAATTATCTTACCTTTCTTGTCACGTGACCAAACTAAATACTTTGCTACTACATCCAATGCATGCTGGGTACATCTAACGAGTGGATATGGAAAATGTAAAATAAACTTTTCTATAATCACGCACAAAACTCTCCATGATACCACTTAAAAGAAAAATATATAAAATGCCATACTAAGTGGTAAGATACAGTACATGCATAAATCTGTTAGATTCTAAAGCGATTCAGTCAAAATGCCTGAAAGGCCTGTATTTACCACGGTGGTTTAAAAAATCACGCACGCATGCCGTTTTCAAAGACCACTCAGGTGGATTTACGTTCCAGGAAGTTTCTCTGACGGGAACGAAGGTCATCCCTTAAATTTAGCCGGTCAACGGCGGCAAAACTGTCTCCTCTTCCAGTCTTGTATATACCATTTCCTTTGAATTCAGACTTGGCTGTCACCATTCCCAGTGACGTCATTCACTCTGGCAGACCACCAATGAGCTCATCAATGAAACCATTACCTGCATGACGTTATCACCGACGTCACTGAAATTCCTCGATGCCATCCCTGTGCCACGTCATTGACGACGTCATCAAATAAATCCAAGGTGATATTATTTACTGATAACATCGAATTCAAATTGAGTTCCACTTGAATTGGCATAGCATCTTCCTCCTGCAGAAATTAAAAAAAAATCATTCCGAATTTAAAACACTGAATATCATTTCCCTGCATCACTGCCTACTTTATACATCGCCAGGATTTAATGAGTTATACTTTGCGTCTAGATGCATATGCCGGTAGAATACAAACATGGATCACAACCATGGAAATAGTCACTTGACGAAATCATAAAGACTGTTAGCTTCTTTTCAATATGCAGACGAAAACTACAAATGAGCTCAAGCCGACAAGTCATGGCATATCCTTATAGCAGATATATTTATAGTGCTGTCTCACTGAAACATGACCCGAAGACACCAGACATAACACTTCATTCAGTCACTCTACAGACCTACTAGCACCATACACGACACCTCTCTCAGTCACGGTGTCCATACTCAGGCAGCCTCACTACTCGACCTGTTCCCCTATGCTGGATACCAAAAACAGAAGTACGGTAAGAAGACGGCCATTTTGTCAATAATCAAAGCATAGGCCTATGTATAATTTCATGCACGTGTATCCCTATAAAATTTTATGTATTTTTATCATGTATTCACACTTTTGGTCTCACATACTAAAACTGGCCAAAGCTGGGCTTGAAAAGTCATAACGTGTGCGTCATGTCGATTGTAAGGCAGGCGCCTCTAACCACTAAACAATCCACAAAATCAATGCCTGCAACATTTCTATATATGATTTAGTGATACTCATTGGCTATAGACAAATGAATGTTGCTTTCCAGAGACCAAAAGAAAGCCATTCAACATTAAGGGCAGTATGGGTCATCTCAAGTGTGTCATGCTCGTTGGATGAATGCCTACTTTTCTGTCTTGAAGTTTAAGAATCCCACCAAAGCAACGTACACCAAGGAATACATGACTCACTTTCGTATGCTGCTGAGAAGGGTTAAGTTAGGAGTGTCGAGTCATGAATCACCTAGATCTTGAGCCGTATCATAATGCTGACTGGAAGTAAAGTCGATTTGCCCCGCCTCGTTAACGGACTAACCGCTAGTGTGAGTTGACCAGAATCATAAGACAGACCACAATTTCAATCTGTCAAGGATAATAAAACTTGGGAGTGCAGGACGTCAGATTGTTTCAAATTTCAAACCATAAAGCTCATCTTAAATGTGACTTAATCTGATAACGTTTGCTGTACGATGGATAGGTTGCTTGCTGGTAGGGTTAAAACATAGTTCTCAGTATGATTTTCCACTGTTTCACCTCGATGTCCTCGTGCATCAGGCCGACCCCAATACAGACAAATAAAGTACAGGTCTATGTATGTATTTATATTGACAGACACCGTATTGACCCAGGGGAAATTTCAGCGGCCGTACAGAAGTGAAATATTCTTGAGTACGGTGTAAAAGACCGTCAAACAGATAAATACATTATACTGACAGAACAGAGTTTTAGGTTAACATCTATATCTCATACGAATGTTGACTGATTGATTGTATAATGGGTGTTAAGGATATGTCCAAGTTTTTCACCCTCTTAACTTACTCGAGGTCGGTTTATAGCCATGTGGAAGGAAACAGTAATGTCCAGGGTATAAATTGCAAAATTTTGGGAAGTTACTTACGCACTTTTCCACATGTAACGAACTGCTATGCGCGCCATACTTTTGAAAGGCGCGTGATCTTATGGAATGTCATCCGGGCCACAACGAACAGAAAAGGCGGAATATACAAATCCTCGGTCCCAAGTCGGAATTGAACCCACACCTGGTCTCCTGGTTAGGAGTTGCGCTTTACATTCGGTAAGCTACATCTCGTTTCCCTCATAAGAAAATTACAAAAGCCAATAGTTTTGTAACAAACACTTTCTGACTCATGCTGAGTCATAACGAAGATCGAGTCAAAAACACCTGAAACTCTTAATGTTTACAAGGTCCATTTTCACTGACTAGCCTCTGCGTGATGGTATCATCCATTTCTCCTATTCTTTGAGTCTTTGCTCCTATTATCATGTCGCATACATGTACCATGAGAACATTGTAAATCAATGTTGATGTTATTACCTTGCTTTATCAACTTCGCTTTTTTATAATTTTTACCGAGACTCAGCACAGTAAAGAACGGGGAGGGGGGAGTAAATCATCTGCAAAAACATATACGTGTATAGATTTTCAAAGTAAGTAACAGACAGAGGTTGCCAATTCCAATAATCTCAATCTAATTTGTAGCGACAAAATCGGCGCTAAAACGTCTGGAATATCCACTTCCACTTTATCCGAGATGAGAATAATACTGTTGCAAACAGCATAAATGCTGCTGGCAGGTAATCCCTAAAATGTGGTTATCTTTCCAAGACCCGTTAATTTGCTGTGCGAATCCAATTCGAATATGCTTTTATTTATCGGTTTAATTCTACATCATTTCTTTCTGCATGGAATCACAGACCTGTGAGGTCATTATGAAACAATTAAGATACTTATAATTATTAGAAGGAACACTAAAATCCCCAATTCTGATTGGATGCAAACCTATAGGTATCACCTGCTGTTCCAGTGTTTATAATTGCATTCAAAGCCTTTCACCTTCATTAAAAGTGATTTATTTATTTAATGTATTTTTCACATTGAGTGGATTTTTCACATTGAATGTATTTTTTCCTATCGGAAAAATTACTGCGTTGGCTTATGTTGAATTTCCATACCAGCAGGTGTTTAAAGTTGAACTATTTATTTAAAAAATGGTTTATATATAGAATAAATCGTATTAATGGAGCAAAATGACTCGAGGGGAAAACTTTTTTTGAAATCCTGTTTATGCATGTCACCTTCATGTCAACTCCTCATAGCACATGTTACGCTTCCACCATTCTCTTTATATCATTGGCGCCATTGCAAAGGATCGCAATTACAGTCATTAACAATATTCATGCATTAATAAAACAGGATTTAAGTCTTTCAGAGGCATAGTTTTGGACCAAATTAAATGAGAAAGAAAAAAATATTTCCTAACACCATGACACTTCCTGAGGGTTTGATCACCTGGTCATAATGTTTTTTTTTTTGTTTTTTTTTCACAAGAATACTGTTGGTTGGTTTGATTGCGATAACAATGGTAAGCGCGGGAGGCGGTTATCACCGAGCGGTTACTTGTCTTCGAAGTGTTCGGTTAAGTGTCAGCCCTGGGGCCTATTCCAAAAGCAACTTTGTACTGAAGTAAAACTTTTAAAAGTTAACTAAAATATTCTTGAATTTTTTGAGTATAGGTGTTGATGGTGCACATATGTCATGTCGAAGCACAAGTGACAATTTCAAAACCAGTATGTATCAAATAAGCTGTAAATGTTTTAAAGGTTTTCACTTGAATCAGAAATTGTTTGTGCAATCGGCCGCTGGAATCATTTTCTGGAAAACGCATGCGTCAAAGCTTGTTACCGAACATATCCGTCGTATTTTTCTTGTTCTCTTATATACGATGGTGTGAGTGTTATAGGTGCAAGATTATGACTAAAAATGATAACAGCGGTGAATTGAGTTTTGCTTAAACGTGAGCTTGTAGAAAAACAAGCCGTAAGAGTGCAGGCGTAAGATGCTATACGCTGGGATCCTCTTTACTCTCCTTTGAGTGAAATCGTTCAGGAAATGAATAAATAGTTTGTTGCAGCCCTGCTAACTGTTTCTACATTACAGGACACAATTAATCCCATTTTCTTGCCATTTTCATTATTTTAGTCCTCTCGGTACTTTTTGTAAGGGACCTGGGAAATTAGTCCGATTCCATCATTGGCACATGTACACATCGGAATTTCTCTGGGTGAGAGATGTAAGGGATGACAGTTCATTCTGTATGCTTATATGCAGACGTACGTTTATTTCTTTATTCATTTATTTGTTTATTTATTTATTTATTTTTTGGATTGTAGTTAATGGTTGGCTCAAGAATATTTTTCACATTACACGATGCATGTCAGTTTTAACGATGGGGAAATGGGCGTGTCGGTGGTAAGCCACCGACCTACGATAGTATACTAACAAACTTTCTCACATGTGATGAACACTGCACACTGCATTTGTGGAAGACAAGTTGTTTTCGGTGGACTACACAGCATGCAGATGATCACGCGGAGTGATCGACAGTGTCCTCTGACCAAGACTCTTTAAGTATAAGAATGCAGGGGAATCCACCAATTCCCTGTCCAAGCATTTGTATTTGCAATACAATATGGCAGATGTAACATCTTAGAGGGATTGTGGGGAAGGAAAGGATTGTTTAAACCCATGAGAGGTAATTGACGCTCTGGTGACTCGTAACACTTTCACGTCACCTGCTTAACTGCACGGGACGGAAACCTTTAATGGGCATAACACAAATCGATACACAGGTTCAAGGAAGTTAGCCTGAGACTAACTCTAAAGGTCTGGTGATCAATGTGTCTTGGCACCGGTTTGGCCGACGATACAGCGTGTGGTGTAAAGGATGGCTAAAGCCAACAGGGTGTTTACAGCCTAACATAGTGTTTACAGCCAACGTGGTCTTTACAGCCAACAAGGCTTTTATAGCGGATAGTGTGTTTACAGTCAACAGGGCTTTTATAGCTAACATGGGGTTTACAGCTGTCAGGGTGTTTACGATCAGCATTGTCTTTCCAGCCAAAATAGTGTTTACAGCCAACAGGTATTTACAGCCAACTGGGTGTTTACTACCAACAGTGTGTTTACAGCTAACAGAAGTCATCTGAAGTTAACACGCAGCGGTTTCTGAGGGCTAAGCGGCGTTTTAACTAGCTTTTCAAAGACATTAAAACGTTTTCAAGAATCCATACATTCGTCATAAAGTGAGTAGAAATTCCCATTATTGTTTAAAATCTTCATTTCAGGGTAGAACTTTGGATCCCATATAGATGTAATTCCTATTAAGTTTCCTAGTCTCTCTGCAGACAGACATAGTCAATAACTATTATCATCATCGTTATCTTCACAATCATCACCAATATTAACATCATCTTCGTCATTATCGTCATCATCATCATTATCATCGCCATCAGTCCATCGGCATTATTACGGCCATTACCATTATCGTAAGTATCTGCTTGAACAGCATCTCTTCACGCTTACTTCCAAATGGCTGATGACGAAAACCGTTTTGCTAATTCGACAGATACATATTTCTGCTATATAGTACTCTACTCCTGGAACCATAATCAATTTTCTCCAGGATCAGTCTGGCCTATGACTCACGAGCTCAAATCCATTGAGTTATTGGCATGTCACATATATAGCGGCATTTTAGTACTGAGACTAGTTCCTATATAACCATGTGGATCATTGTGGATGGGAAGAGACCTGCACACGGTGACGTGTATGAAGACGTACAATAGCCAATGGGAAACTCTGACAGGCTACACAAAAGGGTCCAAATTGCAGAGAAACATCTTTTTTCTTTTCGACGTTGCAGTGTTTCTGTACTACCTAAGTGCTTTGTGAGCAAATATGTGCCCAGAAGTGTGGCGCTATCCAGGAAAAAACAAAGGAGCACACGACTTTGGACCCCTTTTTTAAAGGCGGTAAGGACTTTTAAGAGTTTCCCATTAGGTCGCGGTCTTGGGTCCAAGTATCTCTGCTTCGGCTGCGGCATAAGTCTGGAAGTTTGTCAGATATCTAGCTAAGGACAGTGGTTTCCTCCAGGCGATTCGGTTTCCGCTGCTCATAAAATGCCGTCATATAAGTGGATCACCCACTCACTAATCAGATTAATTAACACAGGTACTATTTAGCAAAAAGTGAGTTGCCCCCTTCCTCGTCGCTAGTGTGTCTATGGATTCGAACTGGTAGATGATCAATCTTTCATACAGTGTGAGTACATATCAATAACTTTTAATCAGACAGCACCTTAGTCACAAAATCAATCGTGCATTTAATCGATAGACGAACGATAGACAAGGAACACATGCAGCTGTAGACGCCATGTCTCCTTGAAATCAGTCTTCACTTTCATCATGAATTTTATGAAATATCGTGAAGTTCTGATCAACATGTATACATTTGGCATTTCTTGAGCAACATCTATACTTCTTCAGAGCCAACGACAGTGAAAGATATTTAAAAAAAAGATGAAGTATATGGTTCATCAGGAAGAGAACTGAAAACTGTGCGTAAAATATATTTATTTATATATACATTGTTTTTCATTTGATTTTCTGTTAACAGAGATAAATGCATATAAATGTTTCAACTCAGTAGATCAGGAACGTGCAGTTGAAAGGTATTCTGACGTCATCTCACCTTTTTTTCTTTATGCTTCATTTACAGAAGAAATTTGCGTAAGTAATCCTTTATTTATCCGTAACAAGAGCTTTCCGGACATTAAGTGACGTGTTTAGAGTTGTATGTGTTTAAAGTTGTGTGTTTAAAGGGATGTCAACTCAAAACTGAAGCGGGATACATGATTCACATATGTACATCTTAGAACTAAACAATCTGAATGCATTTAAACGTCTTCAAAATTACACCTAAAATGACCAAAGGTGTTTTGGAAATGGTTTTCAGTTGTCTAGATGCTTACGTCTAAATGATCAGCTGTCTATGCGTCTTACCTTGGTATCCTCCTCACAAACAGTGCCCTGAGAGTACTCAGCTCGCTGTCTTCCGCCGTAATTTTGTACCTTTCCGATGAAGTCTGACCAAAGAATTCTTTTATGGAGCGCAGATTGGACACGGCCAGGCTGTATTTCCCTCTCCAGATCAGCTCTTGGACGTCCAGAAGGCAGCTTTCAAAGTGGGAGATTTTCTTTGGATCCAGTTCCGAAAAGTCCACGTCCGGATCCGGCAGAGGGGATTCCCCGCCCGATAGGAGTTTCATGTGGGGCTCGAGCACGAGCCAGAACTTCTCCACCTCGTGGTTTGTCCAGATCGGCTCCCGAATCGTGGAGAGGAGTTTCCTATTGGTGGCAACATGATAGTGAGCTCTCATGCTGGCGCTTCTGGGAAACTCCCTCATGCCGACCAAAACAAAAATATAATCAATCAGCAAGAGCGAGTCGTGGCTGGCTGACTATAGGAGAACTGTACTGGCATGCTATCGCAAAGGCTGATTCCAGTCCAACTAATGGCATCAATACTGAACTGTCAACCACAGAACGCGCTGTGCTACGTTAGCAACGGGCTGACGCATCGTTTACACAGACTCAAGCATTCCGATACAGACTCCTTCGTCCTTCAGATATTAAAACACCCTTTTGCGAAAACGGGCAGCGAACTCAAGAAAAGCGTCCCAATAGTTCTCTGTTAAACTGATTTGCATATTAAACTATACCACAGCATAACGGCGTTGAAATCACAACCAATGCATACATGGTTCTCTTTTATATGTGTTCGAGAAAGCCTCCTCTGGCCGCCTTCTGCAAGGTTTCCGCCTTTGTTGCCACCCCGCTTTGTCTGTGCATCCTCAACGGTGATTTTCAAATGGACCGCGGTCAGCGTTAAGCTTGTCCGAGGCCCCCAGCCTCACGCACCTGCCTGTGTCGCCAGCCTAGCTCGCTCTGTTGTCATTTGTCAACCTCTCTCACGGCTAACGACACCGATCGCCCGGCACAATGATGTCATCCTTGCCTGTATTTAGGTCTACGCGATCCGGCATGATTCAGCGTGATACACCATTTACCCCTTTCTACAGCGTGTGATGAGAAAACAGCCGCACACAGGGAGAGTTAATCGATGGCTTGGTCTGCTTTTACCGGTCTGCAGTTCGCTGTGTATTGCAGTCCGCGGGATACCCTGCCAAGATCCGTGCTCTGTGTACAGAAATGCCTGTACGAGTAACAAGTTTTAAGCCGCTGCCTATCAGAGGTAATGCAGTCTGTAAAGGAAAATTGATCAGAAATTGGAATTATATTTTATTTTCTTCCCTCTTTTAGGCTCAAGCTTACTCATACGAGATGCATATAAGCAGATCTTCTTTATCAGTCTTTGTCAGTTCTTCGGCTGACTAATTTCAGTCAAAGGAGCTTTTTATCTCAGTGGCTGGTCGTTAATGAAGCGTCATCTAGAAATATCTAGAACGTCTCTTTTCAAATTTCTCTCCTCTAAATGTATACCAGTATTAACACGTATCAGAAGGAAAATGTAAATATACCCTTCCAAAGCAGGATGTCGTGGAAATCCCGAAAGAAAGTGTTAAACCAGTCGATCAGTGCTTGTTTGATCATTTCCAGAGTTTTCACAGGGATTGAGATTGCTTCCCCATAAGTCCGATTTCTCCTTCGAGTTTCTCCTGACTCCGCCCGGTTTCCTCCTGACTGTCCGGCTTCCCCGTTACTGTAGCCGGCTTCCCTCTGTCCTAATTTTCAGCACGGCGTAACTGGACGACCGGTAGGCCCTTACATGTATATGGTGCGTCTTCATCAGTCACTTACCTAGGAGTAAAGGTTGGTTTCCCATCTTCATTTCGGTTTCTTTCTTTTTCTATCGAACAACCGTCAAATGACAGTAGTAATCATTGGTTCGGCCTACAATATACTCATGACTCGTAGACGACCCATGTACGTGTCTGAACGGCCCCATCAGTTCTGCAAGCAGCAAGAATGTAAGTCACGTTGCATGTATTGGTACACACGCACAGCTTTATCCGGGCGGCAATATCCACATCAGCTTCAAGCATGTCGAATCACTCAGGCGGAACGACTATATAAAGACAGGGTAAAGAAGAGATGTGTGTGTGTGTGTGTGTGTGTTTTCATCTGAAGACCTCTTTAATTCATACAGCTCGATATAGGCCAACAATGTAACTGATGGCTTCTTTGTCAATGTGGATGAGCAGTGATTTTGCTTATATGAGGATAATTTATACAAATGGGTTTTACTGGTGTACTATTTATTAATTCGTACACTGGTTTATTTATTCATTTATTTATTTCAATTTTTTTTACACTTTTCTTCATAAAATCAACGAACCCATCATGTCCTTTATGGCCTATAAAACTCTCAACCGTGCTCGGGACCATTTCTACCTTATTGCTATGTGATAGGGGATTCTGTTCTGTTCCCCGGGCCCTAGACTGGTCATTCCGCATGATCAACCCAGCAGGGATTGCCTCTAGGGAATATGGAGATGGTGCGATGATGATGTGACCGGATCGAAAACGATTCTCGGCGATGAGAGTTAATCAATGTTAATTAAACTAGTCGGGGAAATCCTATAAGCCGTTTAGGGTGTGATATGACCTGAGAGGTGGCTATAGGGTGTTTTATTAAGGTACAGCCTTACAGCACTCACTCCGCACCAAAGAACGCTTTTTCGCGTGTAATATAGTGATGGTGAGTGTGGTTGTGAGTTCAAAACTGGGTCTGTTTAATTTGTCAACATCTTGTATATAACGGGAGCCTTTTACTCCTTTTTAAAATACTGTTCGTATGAGTTTTCTTTCACACCTTCAACTTGAACCGGGACTTTTTTGACGACATCTGGTGAACAAGCGGAGTTTTTTCATACTGTGCTCACCGCTGTTGTTTTGAATGAGTTTGAACCAGGTATCTTGGACAATTGAAGAAATGAATGATAAATATAATATAAAAAATTCTTACTTGGTACAAAAACTTTTATTCCGCATTGTATTTATTTAATTGCTTTGTGTTTAACGAGGGACGTGAAAAATAACTTTCGCTTGTATGACGGTTTTCAGGTATGCGGGTGGAGGAACCAGGGACCCGGCAACCTATGGATTCTTGACCTCTTGACCTATAACAGACAAACATCAAGAGCCAGACTGGTACTCGCAACATCACCGATCTTCATAGCCTAAGGAGCCACCCCTATGTATAGGTTACACGAACGGACTGATTTTCCTTACTGTTATGTAGTAAATTTTTCAACTTCAACCCCCAAAATATACATCCCCAAACTTTCGCGCGGTGGTATGTCATACCACCACACATGGCTGGGACTTTTCTCTACATCATATCAAAAAATCAACATAGCATGACCACCATTTTTTGAGGCTCCTTGTGTCCACATTAAAATGGAACAGGCCAAGTAGCTCTGGGACGCTATAAACGGGCGCCTATAGTAAAGTATTAATCAGTGTTTGGTGATTTTACGACTTACGAACCAGAGTGGTGTTTGAAGGCGGGCATGTCCTATAGACTATGGCAACGCTATCAGTCTGTTTCTCTGGAATTCAGCTGGGTGTAGACTTCATACAACCAAACAAACCCTCAAGACAAAATTTCCCTTTCTCCTTATGGCGCGTGGAACAGTCTAAAAAAATAAAGCAATTTATTTTTACTGCAACATATTTAAACTTGTTCTTTGATGTTTCCGCATATCAAAGTGTGAATTCCCAATGGGAAACTCGTAAAACTCCTCCTCGTCTTTAAACAAAGGCGTCCAAAGCCGTGTGCTTTTTTCTTTTTTCTTGAATTACATCATACTCCTAGGTGCATGTGATCTCCAACAGCACATAGATAGTACACAAACACTGCAGCGTCACAGCAGAAAACGATGTGTGTGCGATTTGGGCTCTTTAATCCGTTTCATTTAAGGGCATATATTCACCTCTCTATAAAATCACTCAAGGTCACTACCTAAATTGTCTGTCAGTGACACGTAACATCACAATCTCTACCAAACGAAATGTTAGATGCCCGCATAATTGCCATAAAAATGTAGGTAGAAAACTTTTTGTAACAGAATCTTTAACTGTACAGGCTTATTTTCGGTGCGAAGGTTTCATTGTTTTGAGTGACATCATAATTATTCCCAAACCGGCACAACATGCTGGAGAATGCAGTGTTTTAACTGCAATAATTAATATATCAATGTGTAGAGCTTGAGATGGTGCATGTCACAGGCTAAGGGCGAATACAGGTGATTTTACAGAGAACTGAATATATATGAGACAAAATAACAAAAACAGACTCACACCAGATTTGCTGCAGCTTTACGTTTGTAGATTTGTGAGGTAGCTGACCAGGCGGAGTGGTTTCACCGGCCTCTACATGGTTACCATTGCCGATGTCGGGGAAACAATGACGAGTAGGTTGTAAAAGCCCATTCCAACAAATAACTAATTCCATTCTAACCATGTCCCTGTTAAAAAAAATCATATAGAATATGAACGTAAAAAATAATACTACATTTAGTGTTTGTCTATATGTATGCAACAATTCCGAACAAATCGTGACTGTACGAATTACTGATCGTAATGTCTAACAAGTGGCACCACCATAATTGTGAGGTGCTGCAACTTGAGGTTGCACGACCAAACGTGCGACTACGATTGCCCCGCGATCTTCCACGGCCGCTGGCGAGAAGATGCACAATTTGGTACAACTGTATAAAAATTTTCTGTATGGAATGCGACCTCTTGCGATTCGAATATTAGGTCATAAGTTTAAAGTATGGCCATCGACCTCAGAGATTGTTTTTGGCTCTGGTGATCTAGGGAAGCCACCTATATGCAATAACAAAACACTTCCATAAAATAAAATAAGCCAAGTGCTATGTACAGTATAAACAAAACTTGCAAGTGTCCTTCGCATATGTTAATCAACCTCTTTGCTTCAAATTTAAAGGAATTATATTCGCTTTTAATCTTCGCTCATACGAAATCGCGTTCTTCAAGGACTCGGTTCGCGTTATTTCGCACTTTCTTCTTCTCCGCTACCAATGACTGTGGGGCAGAAAGAACGGATTGAGCGAAGAACGGGTCACACATAACTAGATACACAACAGAGCGAAGCGCAGACACTGGCAAGCTTGTGTCCAAAACGAGGCCCTTATGGTAACTTGGCGGATTTCAGTTGGATAGGATGTGCCTGGCGTGGAGCAGACATATTAGCTGTATTTGAAAGCAGTGACAAATATCTATAGCGGTGCCTTGAAAGGCAGTGAAAAGACATACCTTTATTGAAAACAAGAATTTTTATTGAACTGTAGGCCCATGTTTCTCTCCGTGTTGTTTAGACAGGGATCCGTGTCTAAGAGGTTAAGTCACACCCCCAGTAGGGAACTCGTAAAACTCATGCCCGCCTTTAGCAAAAGGGTCCAAAGCTGTGTGCTTCTTTGTTCTTTACCAGTGGTGCGTCACACCTCTAGGTGTATGTGTGCTCACAAAACACTTAGGTATAGTACACAAGCACTGCAGCATCACAACAGGGAACAATACTGCCATTTGGGCCACTGTGTGTAGCCCTTCAGCCTCTCATTTCGTAATCTTTCGCTGTGTATCATTATATTTCAATAAGAGAGCTGTAGTTCTGTACCTAGTACTATACCCTGGCGGTTCAACACAATGTTCAGGATATAATATCATTTTGAGGCAACGGTTTGCTGCAACCTTAAACCTATACCCTCACCATAAAGGAAACCCGTTAATACAACGTGAATACTACAATAAAGTTAATGATTAATGGAAAAATTTAAAGATGGCCAATAGTCTGACAAGCAAGAATTTCATTTCAAGGGAGGCAACTCTGGACGGCTAATTGGTTCATTCATGAGGAGAGTGTTTTCGAGTAGACATGTTTGTAGCAGAATAGAAAATGCGGCTGTTTGATGACGTCAGGACACGATACTTGTACATTTGTAACCAGACACGACCAAAAACTTAACACAAATACGTTTTTCTAACACGTATTGCAACACAAACACATAAAGCACATACACATGCACCTATATAATATGTCGTTTTCATAAATAAAATTATATCAGATGCCCTTTAGAATGATGTTGTCCATACTCAACAGATTAGATGCTTAAAGCATTAGGCCTAACAGAAACAAAGGCTGAGACAGAGATTATGATTTGCGACATATCTTTCTCTCTCATCACCCTGACCCGGTGCTCTTGACATTGTTCCAGATTTCTGCACCCAATTGGCTGGTGGTGGCGATGGTGTGAAGCGAACGTGCCTGTAGAGAGCGAAGCGGATGATGTCTAGGGACCGTATGACTTAACACCAGCATGCGGCCTTGGACAGCTTAAGACAATGGTCGAGTCACACTGTTAGCTTAAAATGGCAGTGTGAAACAGGCACCAGTCTAAATAACTTAAAACATTTCTAGTCCGAAAATAACAGCCTTCTGCGTGGTTTTAATTTGTATGTGTGTGAGTTGGTGGGGGTGTGGGTGGAGGTTAAGACTGGGGCGTTTCCTGTCACAAATTATCTATACCGCTTAACTCGAGGCTCTAGCTAATTAAATCAGATTTTGTGTAATGGCAACAATGATATAACGATCTGGCAGTTGTCGACAGCTTTTATCGATTGTAAAACGTGCATTGATTGGTGGGAAGTCATATGAGTGTCCTGTTGTGTATTCGTTCGGGTCGCGAATTCTTCGCTATATTGTCATCAGTGTTAATTATCTGCTATTAATCCCACTGCTTCGGGGGCTTTTGGCGAAATTGTATCTGAATCATGTTGAATCGTGTAGCTGAGATAGGGATAAAAACGGTTACACGAGAAGCATTATGTCGGCATGACACATGTTTGTTTTAGCCTGTAGCATAAGCCCAGCATGGGCTCGTAGGCCCTGGGGGTCATGTCAAAAAAAATATCCTTGAGTATGGCGTTAAACAATAATAAAATAAACATAAACAGAGATATAAATAAATAAATAAATAAATAAATAACAGAAAAATATAGCATTGCATTGGCGTATCAGTAATCAATCAGCGGCAAAAGGACGTCCCAAACTAATAATTGCAAGATCCATTTTCAAAGTAAGAACTTACCAAGAACATAAATAGTTAAACAGAAGCGTTAATAGTTTAAAAGAAACAGGCTTCTTTCAAACGGAAGAATACAGTGATCAGTTTTTAAGATATTGCCTTTATTCTAGGCAGAGCTCGGGTTAGGTTCTTCCAAAATTTCTATCCATATAAACCACAGAATTAACTGCTTTGTCTTAAAATTTGGATTGACAGTCATCTTTGATAACAGTTTTGTAATTACTAGTATTCTAATTTCGGGGGAAATATTCATGAAAAAAATTAGTGAGGACTTTCACACGTATTTTGTACACGTGTACATGTGCGAAGAATCGTTCATATTATTTATTTACTTACTTATTCATTTAATCTTTGCTAAACAAGATATACTGAAGAATTTTTCACTTCAGTGACGGCGGCCATATTTAGGCCTATAGGTTAATGACAACTGGGCGGTGGAAACAAACCCCCGATCTTACATAGGTACCTTACAAACCTTCTGACACGTTCAGACAAGCAGGAGCCAAACCAAGGTTCGAACTTGTGACCTGGCTGGTGAAGGTCCTCACAGAGGCGACCGTTACGCCGTGTAGTTTATATGTGGCCTATATAACGTCCATTAGGATTCCACTCGGCAAATTCCGGTTAACCCGTGGTATGCATATGCCGAATGAGACGCTATGTTTTAACCATCATGACAAAAGAAAACCTTTCTTTCGATTTTAAGTTCGTTCACATCAGACTCTGATGATTTTCAAATTATACTGATCAAGCACAGGTTCGTTGGGCCGAGCCGGAGGTACATAAATTGTCAGCAGTCGAACACAGCACATACACATGACTCTATAAATATGTACGTCCGTTTCAAAATTGTTCCACATTTTTTCCTCTTGTTAAAATGGGATAATATATATATATATATATATATATAAACAATTTCAGTTCTGTTCAACAGTTGAATGAGAGGCATGGTAATTGTCCACACTTGAACACAGCACCTTATTCATAACTGTAACTGCTCATGTATATTACATGTCATCTCATTCAGTTTCCTTTACCCGATGTAAGGGCCTTTTACAGTTACTCGATATAATCGATGTCATGCCAATGAAATACACAGGACATTTACGTACTGATAAAGCCGATAGTTATCAAAACCACTGGAGCGGAACACGGAGGTGTGCTATTTACAAAGTCCCGATTACAGGTAGACTGTTTCCTCTTTTCACAGAAAAAAATCACCAATCACACTCAAACCCAAAAAGAGTAAATGACCTTGGTATATGAGAGACCTTTACAAAAAATCTACTATACTCCTCCCAGTCATGCAACTGAACTCAGGCAAATTTATTCTCTTTGGTGTATTTTTGCGAACCAGGGCAAGTGGAAGTGATATTGGTGTCAATAAAGAAACTACTAAGATAAACAACCTTACTCTAAAATAACACAAACAAAATCAAGAATCGCGAGGTTATATATCTGCGCAGTAGGCCTTTTCATCAATTTCATAAAGACAAAGGGGTGTAAGGTGAGCCCAGGTAGCGGGTTCTATGCAATTCCAACCAAGCTTAAAGATGCAGATATTTTGCCCTGAAAAGAAGGTTAAAGCCTTGGACTTTCGCTTAAAATGGCAGTGTGAAATGGGCAAATAACAATTTGGCAGTTGTCGACTGCTTTTATCGATTGTAAGACGTGCATTGATTGGTGGGAAGTCATATATTCGTTGTCACCTCGATCGGTTTGCCAGGTCTGTGCTATACTGTCATCCGTGTTAATTATCTGCTATTAACCCCACTGCTTCGGGGGCTTTTGGCGAAATTATATATGAATCATGTCGAAATGTGTAGCTGAGATACTGACTCCAACGATTACATGAGAATCATTGTGTGTTTTAGCCTGCAGCGTAAGCCCAGTATGGATTATGGGCACACCAGCCTTGGCGGTCGTCGAACTAAAACCTTCCATCCCATAAACATACTGACAAAGGAAATGAACACTTTAGCGACATTACTGCACTTCAGCACGTAACTTGAAAGTGTAGACGTATATAAAGGTGATGAACAGCAAGGGGAAAGACACTGACATTAAGCAGACAGCAGAAAATCCTGGTGGCCACACTGAAAACTAAATGCCGTATATGATATCTTCTCATCAGTGACATCTCTCTGCTTGAATACATCATTTTCGAACATTAGGTATTTGAGTAAAATCTTAAATGTGGTTTTTACCATTTTGACTGGTATCTTTTATGACGAAAGATTTGTCCATTTTTCTTTGATTTTGGAAGTAACTGCCCGTTTTACATGTACAAACTATACTGCTTCTTGCCTATCGTTAAGCCAAAATCATTCATTCATTCATTCAACTAATAATCTGAATACCATAGAACCACCCGATTTCTGCTAATAATCTGCTGTGCATATATTATATTCCTTTTCCTAATTTAGAGACAAGCACGTAATGCTGTCCATACACAGTATAAGTACAACTTTATATATCCACTGACTGTAAAGCCAAGCCCAGTAATAAGCACACATCAACAAAGTAATATAATCCACAAGTCAATAATCGGTCTTGTAAATCAAGATTTATTTGTGATTTTTTAAAGAAATTTATAAGCTAAAGACCCGGGAAGTATAACGTGAATTGTAGTAAAAAGAATGGGATTTGAAGATTAAATAAAACACCGTCCGATAATTTTGAGACGTTTTCTAAGAAAGATATGCTTTATCGCCCTAAACTCCCATAGCTTGTAGATGACACTGACATTTGGCCGACTCGAGATTGCCTAAAAGGAATCAAACCACTGGTTCAAGTCGGTCCCCTTCCCGCCTGTATTCGACGTGATGTTTGTGAAGCCAAAAGCTGCACGCCGTAGCATCATGCCGACTATTCGATCTGGTCAATGCATTGACAAAGCAAGCTGCAGCAGGGAATCGTTGGTAATCGGTTTGAATTCGCATGTATCAGTAAAGTGATAGAATGAGTTACCGGCCCGATTCATGTCATATCCGCTTATCAGGCTTTAAATAATGCTGCATTCTAATTGGTCAAAATTATTTTAACATTAACGTCCCCTTTTACATGGAAGCATTTATTATTCGCGATTGACTGTGTATTATGATCTACCTTGTTTGTTGTCTCAGAACTAAAATATTCTCAAAAACATTTGGTAATCGTTTTTAAATTTCCAAACCATGCTCTTTTATCACTAATGGCCCAATACTTCTCCAGTCTTTTCATTTCAACTGACTCACAGAATCATGAACCTGCTAGCATGCCCATCAGCATACCCATACGCGAACTAGAAAATCCACAACTTCCGAACCAGTTACTCCGTAAGGTTGTCCGCATTCTGCAGTTACTAACCTCGACGAATGACCCAGTACAATATCAGAAGAATCAAGTTCATGTTTGAGTGTATTGTGAAGGGATGTTTTCAGTGACCTGCGGTTTTCCTACTAACACAAGACATAACACCTTTCCCAGTCATGATGTTATTACTCCAGACCACCCGGTACTAGAGCGGTTCCCCTATAATGAATACCGAAAATGGAAGTGCGGTACCGAAAACGGCCATGTTGTTAATTGTCAAAGCATATATATATATAATCTGATGTATGTGTATCCCTATGACAGTTTATGTATGTTTAAGGGGTTCCCCGAGGCCGAGGGAGGGGCCAATGATCCAGGTGAGTCTCAACAACTGGGTTGCTGTCAGTTGAAATCCAGCTCAAGCTGGCTTCCTCTCCAACCGTATGTGGGAAGATCTGTCAGCAGCCTCTGGATGGCTGTGGGATTCATCCGTTCTCTGCCGGGATTCCTCCCACCATAATGCTGGCTGCCGTTGTATAAGCGAAATTAAGCCAACAAAACAATATGGAAAAAAGAAAGTGGAAGTTCTCCCCGTCTGTCTTGTTGATCCACCAACTAGCTTAGTAAAGTACAAAAGCATCTTCTCCTGAAGATGACAAGTAAAACTTAGTCGAAATATTGAGAACGTCAACCATGCGTTACATTTCTTCTTTTTTCGGAGTCTCTGGAGAAGATGACAAGTAAAACTTAGTCGAAATATTGAGAACGTCAACCATGCGTTACATTTCTTCTTTTTTCGGAGTCTCTATGCTTTTGTATCTCCCCGTCTGGTTGGTGTATTCGGCACGGCGCACCAGCCAATCAGAGTTGTCAACATGTTCGCATTAACACCGACCTGCTGCTGAAAGATGCTTCCTGATATGACAGGTACGCTAGTTGAAAACGACGTTGAAGCGCAAGTAAACAAACAAGCTAACGAAGAATGCAACAGGCTTTAACCTTAGCTTATATATACCGGCAGGCTGCATTTTATCGGGCATTACGCAATCCTTTAACCCACAGTGTGCAACTCGGCAGCAGATGAAGTACGGTGTTGTTATCAACTTGATTTTAACACCGTCTCCCGTTCTCACGACCTTGAACACTTGTGTTTTTACTGGTGTTTTCTGGGATACACAAAGGAGCATATATGTTAGAACTGGATGGTGAATAAAACAAAGAGCAGGTTATCTGGATTGGAGATCGGGTTGGGCAGTAGGGCCTACAGGTGTAGATAATGTGCTCTGTCAACCTTCGATATACTGCAGGAGCAGAGCAAGCCCTCTTGTACCCATATACATACGTTATCATAAATAATCTGTCTCAGAAATAAGGATTTATCTTCCAAGGATAGGAGATTAAATAGGTCTGAGCGGCAATATGGCGGACAAAGGCCCTGATATTAGACTAACCAAAACTTGACCTATTCCCCTTAAGCGCATTACCCAGGCCAATATCTCAATTGGGCAACTCCGAGAGACTTTGGCATGGCTCGGCCTCATTTTCGCACACGGCGTCGGGTAGGTTAATTAACTCCACTACGAGTTTTAAGGAACAGAATTTTCGATGTCTTTGTTTGCTGTGGCAGTAATATCGTTTTCTGATCCTAGGCGTCGAAACCGACATTCGTATACCAGCCATCAACCAAAATGGGCGTTCCGGGTGCATAATCACAAAACCAGTTTCCAAAACGACAAATAACACACCACCAAAGAACTAAGAATGTATATAAGATATAAAATTTAGGACGGATGCAAAGAGAAGCAGTCAAGAGTTTTCAATGATGACGAAAAGACGTAATGAATGTTCTAGGCGGATGAATAAAATCAGTTTCCAAACCGTGTACCATTTTAGTACATACGGTGTCGATAATCAAATATGTATCTCAGTTGCGCTTTGATTGCAACTGTGCATATATCCGACGTGGCGATCACACTCAACACGATGAACATACGGCCACTTGCCCCGGGTTATGCGGAACTGTGGAAAGCTGTGAAAGGTGCTTGCTCAGAGACTTCAAATCTTTGTGTTATTATGGTTCACCTGCGGATTTATGCGTCAGGGAGTTTGTCAACGTACGTAGCCAAGGTCGGTGGTTTAATTAAACTAATTAAATAATTAAACCTGACCGCCATCATCAGTAAGACATTCTTCAGTAGGGTCTTAAACGGCAATGAATAAGTAAATAAATAAATAAATAAATAAATAAATAATTTTTCCGGCCATGGTGATGAGTTCAGCTTGGATTGAGGTCAAATCTAAGGCTGTCACTTCGTATACCCGAGCTAGTCGATGAGTATAAGGGACTAGGACACTTTGTGTCAGTATAATGTGACTCTATTAGAGTCTCGGACTGCATGATGTCAGTATACTGTGATTCTATGAGAGTCTCGGCCTGCATGATGTCAGTATAATGTGACTCTATTAGAGTCTCGGCCTGCATGATATCAGTATACTGTGATTCTATGAGAGTCTCGGCCTGCATGATGTCAGTATACTGTGATTCTATGAGAGTCTCGGCCTGCATGATGTCAGTATACTGTGATTCTATGAGAGTCTCGGCCTGCATGGTGTCAGTAAACTGATCCTACAAGCCGGGTGTTTTCGACATGGCGTTCCAGGTAAATGCTTGACTGAGGTATAATGTCATATCAGCAGTATTTCAGCCATATCGGGGCGATCCAAGTGAACGGGGGTGGGGGGGGAGGAGGGGCTTTAAATATATCAAATCAGATCGCCATTTCTAATGTCGATAAAGAATAAATAACAAAATTTACAGTTCCAAAGTTCACACATTTCGATATCTGCCATGTTCAAAAACGACCAGACTGGATTCTTTGTTACTTATATCAGGTTTTACATCAAGCAAGGCTTGTGAAAAAACAAAACGTCGACAACATGCTCCTGGCAAAAATATGTATTCATTGAGCAAAGTAAAATACATTGTGTTTAGCATAATCCTGTTTTTGAGTTACAACATCTAAACATATTGCTGATTGAAGGTCCTTATCTCCGGTAACAGAAGATGTAGCAACATTTTGACATGTTTCGTCTTTGTTCATTTTTTACCCAACATAAAATTCGCCCAATTATGGCACTGACGATAGCAATAATGACAATAATGCGATAGCACTTGCACATATAGGATATATCAAACAACAAAAATATACGGGAACAAACAATCCCTCCCGACATTCGACAAGTACACGTTACTTTTATATCACTTTTGTATTTGAATTTAATAAGCTTTGTTTGAAGTATGGCACAATATATACAACAGTCAGGTGACGATCTCATGGGAATAGCCGTCAGTCAATCGCAGGCACGACTAATACAGTGTTACGTATCATAATACTGTCCTGCACAATGCACTACAGAGTGTCATACATAATTTTCAAATCTGAGTATCCTTACACGTCTGCTAGGCAGACCAGTTTAATGCATGCAGTAGCAGTATATCGGTAAAAATGAGGTGAAACGTCAGGATTTTCTTATTTAATAATGGCAAAAATTATTGATATACACTGTCTTGATTTCCTAGTAAGAAAGTAGAATAAGAACTGCCAACGAATGCTTAAAACAAAAAGGCATTTTTGAGCCGGCGTTTTTCCAAAGCACTAGCACTTAGAAAATGTTAAATTACAAGAGTTCATTTTGCGAATTACGGTGAAGAGAACAACTCCGGATGTCCGAGGCCGAGATTCGGCTTGTACCACGTGATCGCATTTCAGTCATATCTTTTACTTCATGGTACAAACAAAATGACTCAAAAAAAAAGCATTCTGACCATGGAAATATAAATAGATAAATCTAGCTAAACAAATCTATTTATACCTATATGGCCTGGGTGATTAACAATTTTCTCATTTCCCATTTTGGGCATGCGCACTATGAAATGTTGGACTCTTCCGGAATCGGATATAGAAGCACTGACAAATCCCACGATGAATGACATTTGCTGATTTCTAGACACGTGCATGTTAACTGTATCGTGTCAAAGCGGTTTACACTGCGCATGTCAATATAATATCCCGCTGCTCGGCTTACACAAGCTATCGCGCGATATAAACTGTAATACGGTAGATTAATTAATACTGCAATGTCCGATATGAGGTGACCAAGGGCTGCTAGAGACCGACTAAACCTTTGGCCTTAGCCAGTCACCCGATTCGTTGTACATCTTTCAAAGCAACAAAAGTTTGCTCAAAGTTTTCTATGATCGTTGTCATATTATGCTAATATATCATATATACACATTGTTTACATTACACCTGCGTGGATTTCGCTCCGTTTTCTGAGCATTGTAAGTGTATCACAGAATGAGCCAATCAGTTAGACCGTTGTAATGATGTCAGTCTAACTAATGTGCGTCTTTTGTTAGGGGTGGGGTGGAGACCCCTGTGGCAGGGGCAGGAATCGACATAATCTCTATCACTGCCTCACCAAAGGATTGGCTTATTAGCAGTTCCGCCCATGTTGAGGCTATATGAACACCTCAGGGTTGAGTTCCAATACAGAAACAATAGGCCCACGGTGTCTTGTTGCCATTCTATAAACATGCCAAACACTGTCTTCATGGTCGTTCCCACTGATGCGAAGGGCAACGTTGCTCTCCGGGAACAATTCTTCAAGCACATGTTGGAGCAACCACCTTGTACAAGGCGTAACCTTGTCACTGCTGCTTCCTGCACCGATGTGCAGAGACAGATTCCAATTGCAGACCTATACATATATATTTGATATAAAACTGGCTAGTGTCTTCTTTTCCGTCCATCAACTCGAATCTTTTTTCGGAGGTGGCAGGCCCAGTTTGATTATGGCATCGGCGTATGTTGGAGGCGGGGTCGGTTGTCCCACAGATAACTGTCTCATCAAGGAAAGCACTGGCAAATGCATGCCGGGTAAAATTCTTGTCCTTCGCGAAGAGTTTTCATTGTTGTTGCTTTGACGGGAAGTGTCGTCAGCATTGTTGCCTGAGGTGGACGGTTCATTGTTGGAGCCCTCGTCTGGCAGAACGGGGTACGGGTTCACTACTGAGCTAGGCCGATCAGTCTGGTTGTTCAACAACGTCGACGTGCTGCCGAAAGTCAAATCGACAGGACTTCCGCCTCCGAACAAAGCCTCGTAACTCGGCGGGCAGTCGGCCGCTGATGGATCGGTCGTTACGGATGTCGTTACGGAAGAGCCTCTCTCGGTGGCTGAGATTGGGTCACGTGGTGGCTCCTCGGGGGCGGGACAATACTTCCGCTTCAGGTTGATGACTACGACCCAGGCTATGGGAATGACCAGGAATACCACGGCCAGAACGGCGACCCATGTATAGACGGCCTCATCTGTCACAGAGCCTGGGGAAGGAAAAAATAAAAATATCATGATTGGTGGATTTACTGTGCAGGTCAGCTCGGGGTTTGAACTCGGGACTCCAAAGCCGGGGTCCATGGTCTATCAACTGAGCTAAAGAGAAACTCCAGCTAGCCTGTTGCTGACATAAACACTGTTGGGCTGGTTTCGTTACAAAACCAAAACCATAATTACTAAGAGAATAAGACAAACAGACCAACTATTCAGCTGACCCCATTACCTCAGATGAATTGAAACGAAAGCAGTCGTATCTGTTGTTTTTTACATCGTGAGTTAAATGAAACAAAGGCATACCAGTGTTTACCTGCCAAATATTACACCAGTGATTACAAAGGATGGTGCAAGAATTCCAACACAAATCATCTGCAAATCGTCACATGAGACCTATTTTTTTATTTCCTTATAACTGGGCGCTTTCATTGGTCTTGTTGCTGCTGACATTGTATATGATATCCTGCTGGTGTTTTTCTTCGCAGAATGTTTCTGTGCTAAATTGGACTAGCAGTGTAAAACTTCAGTCCAGCTGTTGATGTTGTAGTATTTACCTGAAGAACACCGGAAGCGGACCTCGTAATCCTGACACTTGACGCCCTCGGCCTGGTCCTGGTTACGACAGTATAGCCCTCCTTTGCTGCACGGGCGGTAAAGAGTGTCTAAACCCACTTTCTGCTGGAAGTTGTTCTCAGTGAACGTTACGGAGGACCCGGCCAGACGACACTGCGCGGAGATTATGTTGTACCCAGGACACACGTCCCAGCCACGCTGTCGACAGGAGCAGAAACGTTTCTATTACTTGATTCAGAATTTTTACTGACTTGCTAAGTGACATTGGCTTTAAGTTTCTATACCACTGGGCTCAGTCGTGGCAAGGCGGTACGGTGGCGTATTTTAACAGACTTGGAAGCCGCAAAAGCTTTAATCACACAGCTTTAAAAGCTTTCTTGTTTCATGGACAGATATATTTACCTTTGGATATTTTAATCGGGAACCTCCTACTTATCTATTACAAGATTCTATATACAGCAATAGCCAATCAGTCTTGGACTTGATTCGCAGGTAAATTAACCCCATTTCTTTGGAAAGGCATGCAGGCAAGCAACAAGGTTACGAGTTGTCACAGCTCATATATTACCTTACCCAGTTTTATCAAGTTATCAAACACGACAATGGCAACACCAACTTTTTTCAAACAAAACGTACAATTTTGCTTTTGGGTTTCAAATAACCCACATACGAAATATATGATTGAAAGATTGTTTTGATATCTGATTGTAAAGTACTCGTGGCTGTAAAATCTAATGTTCCGAAAACAGGTTCAATTGATCCACAATACGCAGGCTTACTTTCCGTATGCTGTACAAGCTCTCATCATCCCCGCCATAGGTCGTGGGCTTATCTGTGTTATACCACTGGGTCCAGACTGAAACACACAAACGGGAAAAACAACATTAATATAATGTAATTTTTTTCAAGTAGACATGCAGTAGCCAGTGCTAGTTTCCATATTAACCATAAAGATCACATAATTAACACGCAGCTCATCCATTTCCCGCAGCCATATTGAAGCACATTATACCCAGCAAGCCGAATACAGACCGCTCGTGAAGATTCCCTTCTTGGCGATCTGAAATCTCAAGGTTCTTATAAGTGGTCCTCAGCGGATAGGACAGCGTTTACAGTGATCTACATATATATATATATATCCATGAGACATGTTGGAGAGCTCCAGTACAGTTTACAAACTCAACCGGTTTTAGGTACATATAAAATACCAGCATCTTGTGTACTATAGGTACAATAAAAGATCTACAACGAGAAGAAGCAATGCTCAACAATAGTCCATAACCGGTTGGGCGAAATAAAACTAAAAATCAGAACCTGGTATTACGACTGACCAGCTTGGTTGACCATTATGGCTGACCAGTATGGCCATGCCAGTGCCGGTATATTTGGGAAGAATCCACTCTGTCTGGAATCCAGTGGTTCGGTCTTGGAAGTAAATGACATACGCGAGCTTACACGGTGTAGTTCTTAAAGAAGCCTAGATGTTTTCAGAGCTAGTAGCTGCGCAGATTGCGCGCAAAGAACCATCCTCTTGAGTCGAGAGCATTGCATTAATTGAAACAGGCGTGCTTTTACTCTAGGTCACTGCCCGCACGTGACTAATTATGCATATACATGTATAAGAAATCAGCATGCACAAATCTGGAAATGATTTGCATAAACATTACCGTCTTTCGTGTGTTACCAGAATTATGATAGTTTTAGGCCAAAACATAAGCAAATTGGGTTTTTCTGAACCGGAAAAATGTGGTGAATCATATAAAGAAAGTTGCTAGTGCATGTTGCATCGCGTGTAGGACGAATACGAAACCGGTATGGCTGTGAGCTAAAAGCACCTCCGTTGTTTTCCTATCAACCGTAAAGACATATTAAATCTCGCTAGGAACGCTGTTAGGTCATCTATACGTCGAGCATATAACTGAAGGCTTGCTAAACATCTCCATCTCTGGCCGTACGTGAGAAGGCCTGCGAGTTATCCGCGGATGACTGTGGGTTCTTCCCATGCTCTACGCGATTTCCTCCCACCATAATGCTGGCCGCCGTCTTATAAGCGAAACACGGTCAGCGCGACGTAAAACTCCAATCAAATAAATCAGTAAATTTCTCAATCGAGATGAATATTTCACAAAAAGAAAAAAATCCATGTAGAAAACGTCACACAAGGTCACACAAAGTCTGCCACACGATAGAACAGCGGAAAATGTTCAACTTCACACAAGATGATGCCCCTACATGTTCTCTGAGATGTATTGTTGAATGCAGATCAGAACTCTGGTTCCACTGACCAGTTTTTCATAAAATGGAACAAAGACAACTCAGCCTATTGAAGTCAAGGTTAATATGTATTTCCGTCACCCTATTTTAAGTTGTGCCATCATCGGGGAAGTAAGTAAAACACATGATTATAAGCATACATATAAAGCTATATTAGGTAGAAATGCAGCGGGCCACTTTACGAACAAGGTGTAACGTTACGTCAAACGTAACTACCATGGCGACGTATCTCCACAATATGTGTTGCCTTGACAGCTACGCTTGATACCGCTTTACATTCTGTTTGTAAAAAAGGTGCCCAGAAGTACGGGCGGGTAGGTATAACCCTCACAGGCTCATATTAGCCCATGTATTGTTCTAACTTTACTGACCATGGTACAGATGTAGTCACCGAAAATACGTTGAGTTACCGTTATATTCTATTATCTCTTTCTAAAACCCGGATTAAGCCAGGATAGCAGTGACGGCTGGAAGACCCGGTATATATCAGTATGATTAATAACCTGTTTCTGCATGTGAATTAACACCCATTGACCTTTGCCAGTTTATGAAAAAAGGAAATTAATAAGCTCTCGAGCAGCCGTGCAGCATTCTACAACTACGTAGCGCTATAATGCAACATGAAATGGCCTCTCGTATAAATGTACAAATAGTTCCAAGTGTTTAGATTTATAGAGAATAAGACGTACAGCATTTACAGTATTTGTATTAGGCCTTAATTGTACTTGGCTCGATGGTCGATTTTGAATGAATGTGTCAGTTCCGATCGACGATTCTTTTTGAAGTTGTTTCATTTAAAACTCGTTATTGCTGTTGACTGATGCGGAGGGGGAATGGCCTGTTACTGCTGTAAGGTCGTGAGTTAACGTCATTAGTGCATTTTTAGCGGTAAATTTATCAACAAGTCTTCAAATCCAGTGTTTACATACAACTTACAATCCGCACGTGCCGACACAAATGCAACAACTGTATGGCAAACTGAAAACAGGAAATAGCACGTGCCTGCATGGAGAAAAAATTTACCGATCTGGGGACACAAGCTGTGACATGAGCATTTCACACCTCACGATGAAGAACAAGAAAGCCATCTCCATCAACAACGATATCAACATCAACGCCGTGTTCCTTGGCACAGAAAAATAAGCAGCCAATCAAGCTGATCCACCTCAAAGATGAATGTGGTCTATTGGCTTATCACAGCCTTTTCTTTTCTTAGGACAGCATGGTTTGTGGTATAATAAAAACACAGCCCGAGTAGCAGGATGTCCCTATATAAAGCACACGTTCATAATAACAGTTTAATTGGCCTATTCATTATGTTTCTCTGAAGTACACGTTCATCCCTAAAACAGCCAATAGTGGCGTACTAAAAGCAGCCAAAATTGTATCCGGGCGTCAAGAAAGATATCAAGACAGTTGATCAACTCCACGATACTACACGATATGATCAACTGTCTTAGTATACAAAAGAGGCCTTTTGTGTCACACAGCATGTTTTCTTTTGAGCGTTCATTAGATATTTGAGTACCGACTACAGGAATACGAATATAGGTAACTTCGGTTTACTTGTCTCTTAACAGTACCCTGCTGGGTCGCATTCATTTGATGACAACAAGCAGTTAAAAGTCTTGCAACCATACAGATACGCCTCCAGTAATACACCGGTTCAATCTACAAAGCACTGCAATACTGTGTTTCGTTGTTAAAACAGCGATCGATGAAGCCGTATATTTATATGCCTCAGTGTATATGAACTGAGCATGACTTCTGCACAAGTGTTCTCGTGCACATTGTACAGTTATATTTACCCGCACACGTGTGTCGATCAAGGATAACGAGGGCTACAAAATACAGGTCAAGAACTATCTATAGATGACCAGGGTCCAGATCATTAAACAGATGGCCGTGTATGGCACAACCGACACGCGGGAAGGCTGAAAATATGTCGCTGGTCATTGCTGGGCCAGACTAAATATAGGTCGCGTCAACTGTTTGTCATTTCCACGACAACGTAGTGAGTTAATAAGGTCGTCTTGGGAAAAAAAGTCGTTACAAAACGAGTTTAATGACCAAAGCGTGCAGGGTGGTGGATCAAGCTGATAAAAATGCGGACATGAAGTAAGAACGCATGCATCTTGGCCTCATTTCACTTTATTCACAACTTCTGTTTTTGTTTATGAAATGTCATCCAAATGCATGACCTACAATATAAATGATCGTTAGCTATTATACAGGTCAAGAAAAAATTATCCGGCATAAGCTTCCTCTTTGTTTGACCCTCTGTAGTTATTATACTACAAAAATATAGCCTGTGCTAACAGGGGTGGGTTGGCGAGGCAAGGACAATGGCAGTCGTTGTAGTTGTCATTAGTCTTTATCTCTTTCACTGACTTTGCACACCTTCGGATACATATATATGTTAACATCTTTTCGCCCGACACAACAAAATCATTGCTGTGACGAATAACCTAAAAACCACTCTGGTTTACAATACACTGTCTTCATTTAATATAAAAACACTATTTCAGGAACCGATTGATCAGTCAAGGAAATTTCAATTCACACTTTACCTAACTTTCCAAAAGAATTCATGACGTGTGAAACAAAATAGGAAATATAACTGAAAAGGTAGTACTATTAAAGCTTCACGATTGGGTTGTGGGTTACAATACACTCCAGCTGTATCTAGAGAAACGATTCATGTCGTGAGCAAGTAGCAGCAAATTGTGACTCAAACTCAGTCTAACTCTCCAAAAGAATTAAGAAGGGTTATTAGTCTTAAAATTAAAAGCCAGGTCATTTCTCTTTTATTACGTCAACTACAAATAAACTTAAAACTTTTCATCCCGTGAAGAATTAATGGATGGCATCTCAAAGTAGCACGAGACGTTTGCGCAAAATGCGCCTCCGTTGTTTTCTTATGTAGAGACATGGGGCTAGGGAGGCCCTTGGTTTATAATGTGTACACCCAGTACATAAATGCACATCTATAGCCTATACCCGCTATAAGCTTATCGCACTCAGGGTGAATATCCCACACAAAGTGGCCTCCATAAACTGAAATGAGTAAATCCTGCACGTTTATAACAGATATAATAATGTTGATGTGCACAAAAGATAATGTTAATCCATACTATAAATGACTAAGATACACTGGCACGCACATTTGAGCTTTAACAACTACAGACAAAGTCTTAAAAAGAGAGAGGAATTTTTTCTACAATGTATCATTGGATCGACCGAACTATAGATGCATATATATACATGCTTAGACACGTGAAGCATACACACAGTTCGACCAGCATGTGTAGCCACTGGGCAGCCAGTCACATTTTGATTAAAAATCACACGTTATATACAGGTTCGCTTTGTCGTAGATAGAGCTCTACGTCATCTGGCTTATAAGCCTGACAGCAATTGAAATATTAGCTGGTTTTGTCGATGTGGAAATACGCCCTTTGACTGATAAGCGTGACAAACATGGGAACATCAGACGTTGTGAGTATACACGCATGTTCTGTGACTGATAGGCGTGGCATCAATGCAAATATCAGCCGTTTTACCAGCTATGGAAACATTTGCCGGCTTTGCCAATGTACAGGTACGTCACATGGCTAATAAAACTGACAGCCTTGGAAACATTTGCTGATTTTGCCAATGTGCGGATACGTCCTTTGACTGATAAGTGTGACAGCTAAACATTAGCTGGCTCTGTGAATGTAAAAATATGCCACATATGACCCATTGTTGCGTGATAAAAGTGACACCTATAGAGGAAAAGACGCGAGAATCTAACGATCGTCTTATGAAAGTACGTATACCAAGTCGGTAGTCGTAATGCAACGTTTCGTGAATGAAGGGACCACTATCATAGACTACAAATATAGCGCTGATGTGGGTCGCAAGGCGTGACACGACAAGTTCAGCTGTATAACTACACGCCACGGTGCTAATTGTGAATGAGACAAAACAAACATTTTAAGCATCTGTGCCTCACTTGTCTTTTTGCACACATGTACGTATATACATATATATTTATTTATCTTACACATCTATACTATGCAATGCTATTCACGTCTCAGTGGTACTCAATAAAAATAATGAAAGTTTAGCTGAAGTGCAATATTTTGCTGAGTATTCGAGAAAAATGAAAAACAAAAATACTCACAAAATCACAATTAGCATAATAAATATATACTTAGTATAAATTATTGTGGTCGTACTCTCACAGCCCTTCGAATGTGATGCGCTCCTGCAGGGCACAATAGGTCTTATATGTACTGCTCGACAGAGGCACTGCATTCAACACATATATATATATATAATTGCTCACTTGATATGTTACGTGTGTGTTGTGTTGGTGATGCGGTATGTGTGTTTTTACTTTACCTACAAGCTCTGTCTGACAGGTACTCCAAACTGATTACGACGAGTAACATTTGCTTTACAAAAATATTCATTTCCTCATATGCACCGGTTTGACGTGGAGTCAGTCAGAATGACCTATGTGCGTTAAGTTTTGCATCATATACCACACGCTCGCGTGGAAAAATGCGTAGATCTGCTCATCTATTATTTCCAGTTTGTTTGAAACAACAGTCATGCGTACAGTACTTGTATACTAATTAAATGTCCACAAGTCACGCCATGATGAATACTTCTGAGCCACAATTTACATGCGTTTGCGGAGTCGGGTTTATCATTACGGGCATATAACTCTTTTCATTTCGCCACATCTGACTCAGGATAAATGTAATTACAGGTATATAACTCCTTTCATTTCGCCACATCCGACCCGGGATAAATGTAATTACAGGTATATAACTCTTTTCATTTCGCCACATCCGACTCGGGATAAATGTAATTACAAGTATATAACTCTTTTCATTTAGCCACATCCGACTCGGGATAAATGTATACATCTACTTAAAAAATAACATGAAAATAAAACAAAGCTGGCAGAAACACTTACCCCTCGGTGAGAAAACCATATTGCGGTGCAGACTGAAGAACATGTGCTTACAGTGAAGGTATATGGTGCGGTATGTCACAATCCGCGTTGTTATACACTCAGTGTTATATTGGTAAGAAATAGCACCCGTTTTGTTATACACGCGTCATATACCATTACACACTCAATTCCTGCACCCACGGCACAGCCGTAAGCATCCAGTGGGTGGATCACTCTGATACACCTGGCCCGTTATAACCACCGTTAGGTGTACAGCCTTCAGCCAGTTAACAGGTATACACGACGAGCCGAAACCTGTTGTGCTCAACAGCTTTATACCTCACCGCAATCAAGTAATTAAATATAGACACAACTTTGCTTGTGCGACACGCGGCCTCTCATGCTTCGTCACTTGACCTGACACTGGCATTTCCCAGTTATATACATCCTCGATGCGCCTGCGCGCGTTTTGTGTACGGAGTGTATAACCTGGATCTTTCCCGGTATACATATATGTATATATTCGATTTTTCATGGAAAGAAAAATCAATTAAATTCTGACACAGCATCAAATCACAACGGTACATATATGTTTGGAGAAAAAGCACAGCCGAAGTTAAATATGTATAAAATGTGATGCTTTTAAGATGGAAATTATATGCAGACATATGCACGGAGCAATCAGTTTACATAATTAAAAATGGAAGATGACTATTTGAAAACAAGGAAGAGTATATAAATGGCCTTAGGTGAAACCCCAGCAGCTTTTCAATGGACAAAGCGTAGACATGTACAGTTATTATGCCGTCATAAATATTATATGCTGCGATTTACTTACACACACAAAAAAGAAATAATAAATGGTAAATTATTCCTTCGGTCGCAACCTTTGTTTGTGGTCGACTGAAGAAATAATGCTTGTCACATTCTGATAAATATCATATGGTGTGTTTTACGGAAGCCATCCGAAAAAGAAAACACACCGAGCTTTTCATCGCTTCTATTGCTTGTTTTTCGCACTCTTTTGTGCTTAATTATACAGATGTGATATTAGATGTAGTATTGAAAATAAGAAGTGCTTTTTAGTTTCACAATTCATGGCCAAATTTGCTTACATGTCACGAAGTACCCGTTTGCCTTGGGGATAGTTTTCTCTACCTGTAGAAGGTTTTCGGAGCGCATGCATCTTCCAAACACTTTTCATCATAGTTTGATAGCCGACTCAAGGCAGGGCTAACGTGTTCTTCTCACAAACGTCAGTTAATGTTTTTTTTTAATCTTCTTTCACTTTTTACCTAATCGAAAGGAAATCTGTACATTATATTAACAACAACTGAATGAAATTAAAATATATTCCACGACTGCTAACAATACAGTTGATCTACGTATAGCTCCCGGTTAACTACGCTCCTGTTATTTCCTCTTCATAAAATTTGTCCTCAGCTGCACGTTCTCCGCCAAGGCACATCGTAGGCTTATACCTGAACAGATACATCACGGTACGATGTGTTATAAAACGAAGGCAGAAAATGTTTTTTCCATTTTTTTTTCTTTATATTTTCATGGCGCTGTAAGACGGTTCGTCATGAAAAAGTTATCGGCGACAACAAAGAAGGTCTCTGGATGGTGACATGCCATACTAAAGGACTGCATAGAGTTATCTGCCCATTGACCACTTTCGGATGTCAACATGTCTAGCTTACTGTAACCACTGTATATAGATAACGCTGGTTCTTCATTCTTCTATCATTTGCTTATTTTATTTTAGATGATGTTCTCGAGCAATTTTCTCTTACACGAGGCCAGGAGCTGGGGTGGGATTGGAGTGGGGGAAAGGATTGGTCAGTTTTATACGTGGAGTGAACCCGTGAAATTCAGTGTCTATCTGTATATAATGCTGAAGGAATATTCTGTACAGGCTATCATTAGCAACAGACACCAATATTAAAGGCCAAAACCTAACTGACTGACCGACTGGTTAACACACTGGTTGATAATCTGACAACAATTCACTCCTGAACTATCCGTCTCAGTCACTGTGTGACCGACTGGTTAACAGACTGGTTGATAATCTGACAACAATTCACCCCTGAACTATCCGTCTCAGTCACTGTGTGCTCAACAGCTGATCACTTAAGTGGTTTAAATGATGCCTTTATTCCTCACAGAAGAGGTTAGGCCTAACTTACATTAACACCTGTCCGCTAATTACTTTGAGGGATGATCCAATCATTGTCTGTAATTACGGACATCATGAATAATGGTTAATTCTTTGTGGAGAATGGGGGCAGTTGGTCTGTCGTAATAAACAGTCTCTTTGTATGTTCGGAAAATTTGTTAGTAAACCTATATACACATAACAGCACAATAAAACCAATCCCATTTATATACAGCCAATGATCGAGCCTAACTGTTAATACATAACCTATAAAACTAATTTTTGTCTCACCTGCACCAGGTGGTTATGGCATTTGCATAAAATCCTCGGATAATTTGGAGGGGTGCCACTTAAGGCTGTGACGTCACGTATTTGACCACTGGATTTTCCAACGCATTTATTACAATAAATGCGCATACTGTTTACAAAATATTATACAATAATGGCGGATACTGTTCACAAAGACACTGTATAGTAATAGCGGATATTGTCCACAAAGTTATTATATATATACAGTGGCGAATACTGTTCACTAAGTCATTTTACAATACCGGCGAGGACTTAGCCGTGACTTTCAGGCCCCAGATACAGCGTTTACAAGTTATTAGTTTGTTCATTATTATGTATGTAACCCAAACTGCTCATACGCTTCATTCTCTCATAGCAAATAAAGGATGATATTTTTCTTCTCTTGTTGAATCCATTATTTTATGACAACAGTATTTACGCACATAATATGTACAGGTATACCAAAAAAGTGTCAAATTGTCAATTACATTCTGAGACAATGTCATTTACTTATACATCTGTGGTTATACATGCCTATACCTATACTAAGCGGAAAAATTATCAACGGATTGGAAGCACAATTTCAAGCCAATTTAACCTTACCTTCGAACATCTTCATAACTAAGGTATATTGGATCCGTTCAGTTCACCGACCCTACAGGGATTTGTTGAAAGTCTATACAGTAACACACCTAAATTCACTTAAAAGCATTACGCATGAAATTGAAGAGTTTTTTCCCCTTTATTCCCCAAGTTAGACATTGCCTTTATTGCACACCGAATGATCACATAGCTAAGGGGTCTAGCTGAAGTTTACTTTTCCGACTTCTCTCCGTTCAACTGACTCAAGTAAATAGAGTCATGTCTTTTCATACATGCAATCTATATTACATACCAAGTCATGTCATCGTATCTATGACCTACATAGTCCAAACCACTTAAATCCGGGATACAAAGTTTTCCCCGAACTTTCGCCGTTCAGGAAAACAACAAAAGATACAGGATGTGTACTTGGACGAACAAGGGAAATTCCCTTTTCCTCGAATCGCACAGCGGCCGGGTATGACGTCACGCTGGAGGATTGACAGTTCGGCAATCCACACCAGGCAAGTCGTGACTGAGTATAAAGTACAATTGTCCCATCGATGACATGAACAGGATCACAATATCGGCAAAAGTGGGCTTAATCCATATGACTCCATGATTAGTTCAGAACAACCCTCCACCGTTGTTTGCTTGTGATCAAGGGGTGGGTGGTGGGGAGGAGGGGGTGGGGTATGTAGGTTTCACATTAGTCCCGCCGCAGTGGTGTGTCAGTTGGCTTTAGTCACACACACATACATACAGAAAAATATTAACTTGTTTACACAAAGGATCGTTTATCTGAGATTTATCAGAGGTTTTCATATTTAGCGTGACTGAAAACCACGACACTTGTGTGTGGTTCGGGGTATAGATCTGTCTAATGTGTTGGTGTACATAGGCCCGCATGCACACCTTATACATTTGATAGCCTGCAATGTAACCTGGAATACAACATGAGATATCATATCGTATCCCTGAGGTAACAAGAAGACAGAATTGCGTCGGGAGGTAACCATAAAACAGTCACGTGTATGTAGTAACAAGTTAACTGTTCATTATAAGAACCGTGTATGCCTATCCAAAGATAAGGATGACCTCACCCTAAAGTTTTATTCAGAACTGTCCCTCCTCCCCCTGCCCACCCACTACCGCCCTATCGGGTAGAAATAAAGAGGAAAAAGTTGATGTCATATCATGGTGAATCGATATGATTTACAAGCCTCGAGGCGACGCAAGAAAATCTTGCTTAGGCACATAAACGTACAAGGATACACGAGAACGAACAAAAATAAAGCCGATGTCATCTTCCCATAACGTTCACAGGTCATATTAAAGCTGTAGGCATTTAAATAACAGTGAAAACCACCAGTGTCATCTCTGACATATATGTATCTACCAATATATGATCGCACTGCTCTCGGTATAATCTAGTTGTCTTCCCAATTTAATACATTCTCGTCTGTGTGGTAGGGAATGGAGGGAATGTCTGTATGGTGGGGAATGGAGGGAATGTCTGTATGGTAGGGAATCCTTTGATTTTGTTTTTCTCCAGAATCATTCATCCCAGTGAACTACGTGCAGTGTCGAGTGTATCAAAAGAACTGCACACTGCGTTTGTAAATTAAGCCAGAGATGACTTAACATTTTCTTCACTTTCACATGCATATATCTTCTTGTATTGTAGAATGAATACTATACGAGGTAGAAGAAATGCTAATTACACACTGTGGCAAACAGAAATTATTTCTCACGGACACTGAACTGGGTTTCCATAATTATTGATCAGCGCGGTCATGTTTAAGGGGGACAAATACACGACAGAACTCGGACGAAACAACAACGGCAGGTATATCTGACAAACCTTCTGACAAGAAGACCACAGTTGAACCAGCGAAAGCCGTTTTCGATCACGAGACCTCAGTCGTAGTCTGACAGGTGTCTGAACCTGGCCAATCAGCGCGGGTTCCAAAACGTAATCGGGAGTCTGAAGAAGGAACATCGTCTAAGGTCGTCGTACCTTATAGTAGCTGGCCTAACAACTGACGGTAGCGTGCCGTGCATGCAGCGAAATTATAATGTTTGACCAAAGACACATGTAAACGGTTACTCAGTTGCACAGAATGTTGTACCGAGACAACCTATTCTGGTCACGAAAATGTGTTGCAAAAAGCGTTTCCTAGTGAATCCAACTCGGGGCACAGGATATTACAATTTACTTAAAGGACAGGGTATGAATCACGAATTTACGTACATGTGTATCAGTCTGGATTAGATTAATTTCAATACCTGACACATTAACTATAGGGAAGTCGGTCAAAAACACTGACAAACATTTTATGCATGGAATATACTGAAAAATTCAGAGCGAAGTTTCTACAGGCCGTTTCCGGGCAGCACACACCACCGAAATCAGTCACTTAAGGCGATGACCAGATGTAGATTACTCCTCAAGTCAGATAGCAAGAACCTTGCGTAAAGTGAAGGAGTTTGTCACAATAGTGACCATTTGCGAGATGTGTCAGTCTCATGGTAAGGTCTTCGAATGACCAAATAAGTTCGGGTCAACCCAAAAGACAGACAAACAGACAGACAAATAAATGTATCAGTATAGATAAGCACAGTTGTAATCATATATAATGATATATAATCATATATCAGTAATTATTTCATGAGCAACCGACTGACTGATTTATTTCCGGAAACTGAAGCTTTTATTCACATGATTGTTCGTGCTATTTAGAACGGACAACGGTTTATCAAAGTAATCATACTTAATTAAGCCTTCAAACCGACCAAGTAAAAAAAAATCATTTCTGGCCATTATTAAAACTTACTGAAATACCGATGTCTCAAAAGGGCTAGGACACGGGATGAATTAATGGGACACCATCATATCAGATAACCGATGATTTATTTCCAGTTTGAATTCGTATCCGTTTCGAATAAAAAACCTTAATATACATTGATGAGTATGCGATGTCGCACGCCTTTGTGCTGGCTTTCGTCATACCCGTATGTGTTCCTGTATAGGCTAGCGTGTATGAGCATGCATTTGTAACTAAGAACACGGCTCGTACCTAGGACAAAATCAGGCACTACTTCATGTTACCCCGTCCCATTATGTAACTGAACACTTTGGTTTTACGGGCGTGTATTTCTCTTCGAGAGGTTGACGAACACCCTTGTAACGTAATAAAGGCATTAAAGGCATTCAGTTGGTTGTTTGCTTATGTAGCTTAACGACAGTTCGTTAACTTCTAAACACAGGGCCAAGTTCAAAACTGCCCAGTGACTTCCTCTTCCTAGTACATAACCCTGACTAAACAAGGCAGGCTTAATACATACTCGCCATGACTCGATCCACCTTACAAATGACACCAAAATGTACATGAACAAATAACAGTATGACGAATCTGTACAGACTTCCAATCAAATCTGTATGTACCTCGTCTGAACTTTCATTCATGCGACGTGTGTGAAAGAATATACCTTTTGTAATCTTCTCAGAAATGTACACACAGCACGGCAGTCGACACAATGCGGCAGATGTTGACATGGTATATGTAATATTTATATGTATATGGGTTTCCTGTATGACGAAACGCACCTTATATCGACTAGATACACCTTATGAATGAAAAAAAGAAATGTCATCCTTTCGTTCAAAACTCCGAACGAAACGAACACCTGTCTCAACAAAGTTGACCCCCTTTTACGTCAATACCTTTAGGTCAGTTTTGGGTGGCCAACAGTCCCAGATCACGCGAACATTTCAAAGCCCGCCCTTATTCAAACTAGGCCTGCCAGTAACCTGCGAGTATCGTGGGTTTTCCCCGGACTGTCCGGTTTCCTAGTACCATAGTGGCCGCCGTCGTATAAGTGAAATATTTTTGAGTGCAGAGAAAAACACCAATCAAATAAATAGATAAATTATTCAAGCTAGGCGTTTGAGTGGGCTTTGCACGGAATATATATACTGACAACATATACTTAGCGTTTTCCTATTGCGCTCATGATTTCAATGTTTGTCTTTAACGAAGCATTCTTATATAACCAAATGCAAAACATATATTTATTTATTTATTTATTTTATTGGTGCTTTACGCGGTACTCAAGAATATTCCACTTATACGACGGCGGCCAGCATTATTGTGGGAGGAAACCGAGCAGAGCCCGCAGGAAACCCACGACCATCCGTAGGTTGCTGGCAGGCCGGAGAGGAATCCAGCATGAGCTAGGTTTGAACTCACAGCAACCACATTGGGGGAGGCTTCGGACATTGCGCTACGTTAGCACGCTAACCGACTGAGTCACGGAGGCCCCGCAAAACATATATTAACCTGTGCATTAATTTCAACTCAAAGATTTTACCGATACATTTCGTATATGACCTAGGGGGAAATTCTACACTACTACTACGCTACAGCTGTAGTGATACATGCACATATTGCTCTTGGTGTACGTGTGTGCGTGTGTTTTGTCCAGCGGAACGGGGGAGGGGAATTGTCTGATACAGACAATGATGTCAACATCATGTAAAATTTATATTCACAAATACAGTATAGTATAGTAAAATAGTATTTTGTGTATATTAAGTTCGCCCGAGGAAGGGACGCGATTTATCGGTGTAACAACAACTTTGCTTTTCAGAGTTGAAACGTCGCGTTGAACAAGTGGTTCTACTTTGATAAGACTCAAGTCTTTGTGTTTTGGAATAGGAAATGGACAGTTGATGAAGCAACTTTCGGTCGACCCTTTCTCTGGGGAGTAGGATGGGTTGAATTTTTTTTTGGGGGGGGGTGCACCAATTGTAGAAAGCTACTACGCAGAGGTTGCGAGTTCAATTCCGACCGTCGTCGATTTCATCAAAAAACAGCTGAGGTGAAATGTACGAGAAACAATAAAGGATCAAAAAGAAACGGACTTATAATATTTAACTTGAAACAAAAACCAAAATATAATATTTATATATAAAACATCTATTTGAAGAACTGATAAAACGGACTTACTGTCGGTATGACTGGGAAAGCCGCTGTATCGGGCTGACCACTGGCTGCCCAAGCTTACTTCTACCAACAAACTGGACAGTATAGCTGACCACACCCAAAGCATTATGTCCATTGTACAGATGGTCACCGAATGAATAGAAGACTATCGTACGTGTATTGGAATCTCAGAAACTCCCGTGGACACCTCTTCTTTCTTTGGTCGACAGTGTCTATCCCCTGTGGCGATCGAGCTAAGCAGGTGTATATCTTCACGCTACGATGTCCAGCCGATGTAACCTGTCAATTAGACCACTGACCAATCACAGGTAACAGTGATTTTTCGACAGGTGCAAGAGAAGCAACCGGCTCACGTTGTTGTGGCAACACCTCGTGGATTTACAGCAGTGAAATGGCGATAACAATAAAGACGTTGTTGTTGTTGTTTACTGGCAGTCCGCGTGAACGTGTAAGTACCACCTCACCGAAGGTGTGTATCGGATCTAATGAATCACTCCAATACGACACTAGCAGGATATATATATCTGTCTACACCGTGCCGACAAACGGACGTGCTCTGACTTATGACCCCAGTGTCGTCACCGAGAGGTGAGCTGTACACACTATACAATGGACCTAATGCAGACGCTGTGAGAGGTTATGTAGGCTTATATCTAATATACAATCGTGACATGCTTTGACACTTCTTCAAACCGATGAAAAATAGAATCCAAGGGGGACGGGAAGGGGAGGAGGGGTATACCAGTCACGGGACCTTCGCTAGAATCTCTAACCTTCACGGTGCCCTCAAAGTGCATTTCATTTCCTTTCGTCTCTCCTTTAAAGTTGCCCAACACTCTCCCTTCCGACCCCATCTACTCCAACCTGACCCCAGCTATCATTTACACCTCACATAGGCCTGTCTAGGCTATATATTCAACACTTCTTTAGATTGTCTGAAAGGGACATTCACCCGGAGGGCGTATAAAAGTCTTTTCATATACCTCGTGCCGAAGCAAACACCGGAGCGTAGAGCCAGTTACAACTGACAACAACAACAACAAATGAGCTACAAAACTCTTCGGTCCCTTACCACTGAACTGTGACCTGACATGTCACCAGGCCGAAGAATAATATGACGGCTCTGAGACTCTCTGTGCCACCCTTTCTGCATCTGGACTCTATATACATATACTCTAGTTAAATGTGAATACCCCGAGGCAATGGAAGAATATTAAGGACTGTGATGAGCATCTTACAAGTAGGCTTACTGCGGTATATAAGGGTTTAGATATAAACGTAAACGGAATGCTAGTCTACAGTGCTACTGACAGGATATAGCATGCTACATAGCAAAGCATATTTTATATGATAGACCTACGCTGCAAAGTAAAACACTGCCACTTATGCTCTCCAAAAAAAAAAAAAAAAAAAAAAGAATATAAGATATTGTTAAAGTATAAGAAGCTTTTGCATCTTGGGGGCAAATTGAAGCCGTCTAAGAACACCATATCGGCAAGTTGAGGCCTTTTATGCCAGCTAAGTCGTATCCATTCAAATGTTTGAATTCTGTTGTCTGGTGAGCTTTAATGTCTGTGCTGTAGTATTTTGAATTGTGTACATTCATAGATCAGGTGGACTGCTAGTTCCTGATCCTCGACAAGTGGCATCATTGCAGATATATGTTGTTTTATCTATTTCTGCATAAGTCGTGGTGCTAGAGGCGATGTAAGTTGCTACTTGTAAGCTTGTACATGAACATTTACAATGAAACGCTAACTGAGGTAAACTGCTATCTGTCACACTGTCGTGGCTGCTCCCGTTTGACTGTCCAAGCTATTATCTTTTACACTGTGTCGTGTCCATGTTGCCATTGTGAGGTAATTTGACGTCACAGTAACGTTGTCTCCGTTGTACTCTTAATATGTCAACAGCACACATGTCAAGCTAAAATATTTCGCTCATGCGTAACAATTGGGTTTGTTGTACAACATAAAGTGCATGTACTGTTGTCCGGGGGAAGGTTTGAGGTTTCTTTTCTGACATTAGCAGCGCTCGATTTTATTGAACAACAACAACAACAAAAAGAAAAAACAATCTACATTCTCTTTAAACTCAAATATTAAATTGTCAAGATTTTCAAAGTATTAACACGTTAAATCCTGTAGAGTGCTAACATCTTATAATGTAATACAGCATACACATTGTTTACAAGTTGTATCATAATGTTTTTAACATTTTACACAACAATTAAAAGTGTAAGTTTTACATGTGTGATTTTTTCATGGTGTTATGTAAAGTGTTAAATTTCTAACTCGTTAGAAAATGTTAAACTATACATATCTTTATAAATGCTGTCGCACCTCCATCGTACATTGCCAGAATGTTGGATTTAACATTATTAAAGTTGTGTACAACATCTTAGGATTAAGAGAAGTTGTAAAAGAGAATTTTTTTTTTATTTTTTTTAATGAGACAGTTTTCTCTGCAAGATACGCTTACATAGTAGCCTAATAAAGGTTTGGTCAACTGTATATACAACGAGTCCTGGAGGTAAAGGTCATCTTCCTCACAGCTCCCTCAATAAGTTTCTGGCATAAAATATATAATGTCGCTCAATACGGTATCATATATCAGAAAAGGTTATTTGTTCAAAAAGGCACGAGAAATTGGATTTAGTTCTCACTGGTATTTTATAAAACTGCATTTGCCACACTGCAAAATGTTTCATTTCTGCTTACTGGCCAACATGTATGTACATGTATGTTCTTGCTCCGTAAGACATCTTTGACTAAACTTGTCTGTATGCTTGCGGCGCAACTCATGTACAAGACTTGTTTCTATGCCTGTCGCACATCTTTTCTACTATGTAACTTGTTTGTGTGCCTTTCGCGTGTAACTCGTTTTTAACAGAATTTTTTTCGGTGCCTTTCACACAGTTCACCTTTTACAGAGCTTGTGTGTATGCCTTTCGCGTTTAACTCATCTTTAACAGAACGTGTCTGTGTGCATTTCACACAATTCACCTTGTACACAACTTGTCTATGTGCCATTCGCGTGTTATTCATCTTGTACAGAAATTTTCTGTATGCCTGTCGCGAAACTCATCGTCTACAGAACTTGTTTCTATGACTGTCGTGCAATTCATCTTCAAATGAACTTGTATGTATATTTTTCTTACAATTTGCTTTTATATCTTATTATTATTCCCTACGTATCGGGTCGGTCAAAATAAATTAGAACTCTCTTAACTTTGCAATTAAAGCACATGATTTTCCAGCATGATACCAAACTATTGACCAAGACCTGTTTCATTTTCAGCCTTTTCTCAGACTTTGCAGTTGTATCCTATGGATACACAAGATTATTCGGATCCATAAGGTTCCATGCTTAAAGGTGATTATTGAGGTGCTCTTGATTATGTCTCTGACAATCTGACCTTGAAAGATAAAGCAAAATTCTTTTGGATGAAAACTTTCAACTGGTTTGCTAGGTTAACTCCTGTACTCTTGTCCATATATTTTGTAAGTGGTGTCGTCATTGGGAAAGCATTTTATTTTCCCCTATGCCATAAGATTTATTGTACTTGGATCAGAGAAGTAGACCAATTTTAAACCTTCCAGCGGCCAGCATTGAGAGAAACATATGGGAACCTCCATACATGGCAGAATGATGAGTCTATAGAGGCCCCTAAGTGGATCATATTTGTTGGAAACGCTCGCATCCAAAGTTACATATCATTCACGTGCAGAGGCATCTCGACTCTTCCCATAAGCAATAGCTATCACCCAGGGCTATTATATATAATATTTCATAATGTGTTATGTATAATTCAGTTCCTGCTATAATACTCGGATTTATTCTAATAATATCTTCACTTGCCCCTCCCCCTCCCCCTCCACACGCACTCACAATGAAATGATGGATTAGAATATTTGACATAGAGACATTTGAGGTTTTACTTTGTTTACTGTATCTGCATGTAGTTTGGGGGATCCCAGACGCTACTGATTATTGGTCGTCTATTGAACATATGTTTTGGATCACATACTCTAGTAATTTTAGATTTGTTTACTTGACATTGTTTCTTGAATCCCTGGGATTTCTGGGATCCCTGAAGGTAGTTATTGTAGGTTTGTTTATCGGACATAGTTTCTTGGATCCCTGGCGTCAAGAATTTTAGGTTTGTCTACTGGGCATAGCTTCTTAGATGTAAACATGTAATGTTTCCGGTTATCCATTCCGTATATATATTGTCCTGGATCCGGACATTGCTTATATTTATCTTGTTCGTTCCACAACATTTTCATAGACATAGAGAACAGTGCCTTTATGTTGTTTATTCGGCATTGATTTGTGGACATGGAGAACAGCACTTTTCTTAATTAGCCTGTTACACGGTTTCGTGTATCCTGTAGGTACCTGTGTTCTATCAATAACTCTATTAATGAATTTAGCTATGCTGACCTAAACTTGAGACATTTGCTTTTATATAACGGTTATATCGCCCGATATATGATGGTCACACTTTACACTGATACACAGTCAAGCGTAAAGAGGTATATTACATGCCATGCATGATATGTATATAATGATACAACATGGCGGCCTTAAAATTGCGCATATAAGATTCATTATAGATAAACGACCAGTCTTAACCGGATTGTCATGCAAAAGTGTCCAGTTCACACATGGTCATGTCTAACAAAACGAAACAAAATAAAATGTGATATTTCCACCAGGGATATTGACTGAGTTTGAACTAAGAACTTGGACAGAATTCGCACACAGGAAAGAGACACTTTATGCTCCCAGTGCATTTGCTCCATTCGCTCATATACATGACTGGGTATTAATTATAATGGGACGTAAAGTTTGAACAGTTTAAGCCATAATTATCGTAATAAAAACTGTCCTTACTTTTATATTTTGAATCCATACATTTACTCAAACCCTTTCATGAATTCAAAAATTTCGGATTATATATAGACAGCACATGCCGAAGAAAGCTTTAAATTGTAAACGACAACAATGTCAACTTCCGTAACGGATCCAAATTTCACACTATTAAGTTTCTTGAAGGTCAAGTTGTACTTGTAAAGTTACTTACCCTTGCCGCCTGGAGACGCCGTTGAACCGATTGGAGAGACGGTCGTAGAAGTACCGTTGGAGAAGGCGGTCGTAGAAGTACCGTTGGAGAAGGCGGTCGTAGAAGTACCGTTGGAGAAGGCGGTCGTAGAAGTACCGTTGGAGAAAATGTTGGTAATGTTGAACATAGTTGCAGTGTTACGTGTCTTGCTTATATCCTTTTATTCTTCTATCTAGTCTTGGCGGTACAGTTTCACTCGTCTAGACCCGACGACAAGAGCAACAGGAGCAGCAGAGTTGGGTGAGCATACTAGAGTTATATGCACATCTGTCAGAGACTTTCCGGTTTACCTCAGTTTAACTCTACGCCACCAGCCATGCATGAAACCCGCCGATTGAATATACATTAACAAACAGCCTTGCTCCATACAATAAATATTTAATATCACATGACACTGATCCGACCTGTTTCGCCCAGACAGCGCAGCGCTCTCATGTCGCCAGACATATCCACTACATAAAAAAAACACGCGTTACACGAATTATTACCATTCTGAGGAACGGCTGACGTTCGAGATTTGTCTGCTATAATATTTTACGGACTGGCTTTTCTTCTTAAAAATGGCTGCCAGTTTTAGCAGAGACTCAAATAGAGCAGTAATGTTCCCCGCTGAGGCCGTTGACCCCAGAAGTTGTTCCACAATATCTATTCACTGGGAGCACACACCGTGTCGGTTGTACCCGTATACAGCGTACTCAGTGAAGCGCGCATTATGAGGGCTAAACTGGAACAGCAGGCACATGCAAAACACACATTTGTATGTAGGTCAGTGATGATTACTCTGGTAGGTAGAGCGGTTTGGCCATCTATAGGTACCCCCTGGTGGAGCAGTACTTTTCAGGTCGAGAATAAAACCTGAATTCATGCGAGTCAAAAACAAAATACATTGCCACGCGAAGTCTAAGTCTGCTCGAGAGAACCCCTTTGATGGCATATCCAGGGGAAATTTACCACAGTAAAAAAAAATTCCATCACATTATGACTAGAATATAGATAAGCCTGCTTTAAGAATGAAGACTGTGCGAAGTTTTGAAAAAGTTCTTCCAGCTCCGTTAATGTTTATCTCATTTCTTTTCAGTCTGAGGTGACGAAGTTTATGTTAAGTTACAGTTGAAATGCTAGGGCCGATATACCCTTTTCCATGGCGCATACATAGCCTAGAGCTAAAAACACAGAAATGATCGAGAACAAATAGTGGACTAATTATAATGCAGAGGTTAATCATAAATGAAAAAAAAAGTGTCTTCAGATTTAGAATTTAATCACCTCTGCTGTTTGCCCCCGGGCTAAGTCAAATATTTCACACGAGACTTCCCTATCGTTTTCTAACAAAGGGTCGCTGAGAAGCAATGATTTCTCTCTGGCGCCTAACGGTTTTTTCTAACCTTCACTTAACACAGTAGTTGGGGAAAACATTTAGGATGTACCGGGCTTTCCCATTCTATGCTGAACATTGTCGAGGGGAAGCAGGTTATTTCCCGTGACTCCTGGAGGTTTTCCTGGATGTTCACACCTGGGCCTGAACATCCTAGGTCCCTGTACAAGCCACAATTCTATATTCAACCTCTCGGCCCAAGGTCCAAATGCAAGCTCGCAGTCTAGATTCCAATTTCAAACTCCAGGTCAAAGCTGTAATGTCCAAATTCAGGGTCGAGGTCTGGATTCTGGATATAAACTCCTTTTCCAAGGTTTATGTGTAAGCTCGAGATCAAATCTCCAAGACAAAAGTCTAGATTCAGCGCCGCGACCAAAGGCCCAAAACGTCCAGGTTCAGGGTTTAACCTCCAGGCCTTGGTTCATGTAAAAGCTCGAGGTCAAAGACCCATGACAAAATTCTAGATTCAACCTTCCGACCCACCGTCCAAATCCAAACTAGAAGTCTAGATTCCAGGTCTAGGTTCATGTTAACCTGATGAATTAGATGTTTCATGCTATGGATACAACGTGTGACAGAGGTTCTTTTGAAAAACGAGGGATATTTTCCTATCCGTATTTAGACGCTGCCTAGCCTTTAAAATCTCTATGTTCCTCAATCAGCAATGATCAAGCAATGGGGATTCTCGGCCGACAGGTGCTTCCATGAATGACATGGGTAATACGTTGCCAGTTTACCAAGAAAACCTCATCACTACGGCACGACTAATCAACAGACAGCTTAAGTCTCCGAATCACTGTGAACGGGAAAAGTTACACAGAATGTAAGCTAAACTGAACAAGAAGCCAGTGACCCTTGTATAGGGCATGACATGAGTGTGGTGGAAAATGAAAGCACAAACATGATGATAGTTGATGGGAAATTACCTGTTCGAGTAACCGAGATCACTGAGATCAGTGGCGAATCGGGTGCAAACTGACCATTGTTCTCTTGAGTAATAACGTCATCAGTTTGCCCATAAACGTCAAACTTTTGGCGGGAAAACTTCACCATCTTCCTATGTTAATTGTGCGTTACATAATCTAATGCTCTTTTGCCATCTGTGAAGTTCTAATTTGGATAATACGTAGAATATATTTATAATGTCTCATTCCACAAAAACCGATCACCACCGGGATATGGCGACTCGAATGAGATGCTTAGTGACCAGGTCCGTGTAAATTTGCTGTTCGTCCAGTCTCACTCTCGTTCATGGAGTTAATGCGAAATCCCGTTGTGTCCAAATCTTTGTTACCCTAGGATCGAACTGGTGGGAAATTTATCAGGCGAAATAACGTTTTAGAAACTTTCCATTGATAAAACATCATAAACACTTAGGAAAGATGAGGCGTAGGTGAATCGTTCAACAGAATGGCACGAAATACCTGCTGCTGGTTAATTGATTGTGAATTAGCTTCACACGCCATACAGACGTTTCAAACAGTCGACCACGACTTGCGGCTCGCAAGACCGTTCTTCACCCAGACTGAGATTGTTCATTAAAAGTCCAACATTTTACCAACATTTTCCTACATCCGCACAATTCCTGCTCCCATTTTGTACGCGTAGCATCCAAATTTTATACTACGGCCAAAACGCGTGCGTCCTGGCTACTGTTCCAATTTCACTGTAAATTCGTGCCCGTGGTTCGTTGATGCCAGCTTGTCAATCGCCGGGCACACGACGCGCGAGGTCAAACCGGCCACTGGGTAAGATATTTGCAGCTCTGAATATTTGTTGAGCCTTGGTGACAGTAACAGATGGACGACTCCTCTCGGACCGTTTGCGCACTCTTGGTTTTGAAGACCCCTTGTCTTTCATCTATAAGAGTGTCGTCACATGCCAATAGTGCGGTACAATGGCTCAGGAGGCTCTCCCAAATGCGGTCGCTGTGAGTTCAAGTCTGCGCAGTTCTGGCTGACTCCCCTTTAGCCGTACGTGAGAAGGGCTAACAGTAACCTGCGTATTATTGTAGGTCTCTTTGACCTTTTCCTGCCGCCATAAACACCAATAAAATAAGTAAATAAGATCGTCGTATGGAAAAGATTCAGGCGCTGTTTCTCTCCCTATTCAGCTAAGATACATCCGCTGTTTGCACTGAAGAACTCCAGAGCTTTGATGAATTATTCCCCAGGGTACATACATGCTTTATCCACATTATAATCGTACACTACATCATTGGCGAACACGAACGTTAAATACCAGTCAAGTGATGCCTGTATATCAATATCTCAAGTGATAGGCCTGCAGTTTGCTTCATTGCTGTCCTGCAGTACAAACAAAACCCCTTTACTCTACGCATCTGTAACGGATACAAGCATATATCTGTAAAGGGCACAATATATTTCATGAACAAACAAAGTTTCGATCCAACTGAAAAGATCTTCCTCTTACAGCGGAACAAAAATGCAACAATCCAATGACTTTTCGACTCTAATGCATGTCGGCTATGGAAACTAGTTAGTGTTATACGTAAAAATAATTTCCATATGTAAGTCACACTGTTTTCGTTGCTCCGGTTTTACTCTCTATGCTGTATAGTGTTTTATACTCTTTTTCCTCACGTAATTATGAAATTAATTTTTGGAAAATGTTTCTATGTTTGGCACTTGAAGGCTACCGTAAGCGACTGTAACCTCGCGCTCAGATCTTTATTTCTTGGATCACACCATGCATGCTGTATATCGTGTTTGGGTTATAATCTGCAGAGTCATTCAAAAATGACTAAACCTTGTGATTTCACGATTTAGAAACGAAAGTACATGTGTAAGTTCATGTATCCGGGTTCGAAGAGGATTTCATACCTGTGTTCAAACAACACTGCCAAATGTAAACTGAGAGAAGAAAATACCTTTGTATAAACTGGCATATACAGGTGCAAATATGTCACCTGTGTAGTGTTAGATGCGGCGTGAGATATGTATGGAAGTCGGTATAGGGCATGCCTGTCTATCCGACATGCCCATTCTGGCAAACCCCAAAAAGGTGAGACATCAGTTGAATGAGATTTGGTGTGATTCTTGCTCTCACACTGCATGGTATAAAACACAACACCACAGACAGTATTACAAGAGCAGCGACGACAGTGTGACACATGTAGCTGTCAAGACAGCGCAGGTTACCGTTGCAATCCGGCATCTGGTCAATTTACCATAGTTGGGGTAGTTCTAAATGTTCTGGTGAATGCTTAACAACATGCGCGCCCCCTACAACCACGGCTTAAGCAGAATTAGTTCAAAATGTGGTGATGTTAACTGCAAAATTATTACACTTCATTGAAGTAGAATTATTCAAAATGACGTGTTGTGACCACATTTCTGGAAACGATGTAAAAGGCGAATGGAATCGAACAAATTTTGCAAACAATAAGTACACCATCAGTATGCTGCAGTCAATATCTCTAGCAGAAGCCAAAAGAGAGAATGCGACATCTTATGTGCTAAGGAGAAAATATATACATGTATGTAGTACCTCTGTGAAGGAAAGGCGTCCACAGGTCTCCATACATGAGTCACATGGGAAACTGACTTTTTTCGAATCTTCCTCAGTCGCTTTTTCTTCATCGCTCCTGGCATGAAAGTGCTCCTACCGTAAATAGAAGACAACAGATGCTCTCGCGTGTAACTGGCGACATGTGGTGGTCTTCTCTTGACAGTGATCGGCTTCCTCTGGAATCTGTCCAATTTCCTGCAGGCTCTGTTGGGTTTCCTCAAGGGCCTGAACGGTTCGCTCCAGACTCTTCCGTGTACCCGCCGGACATGGTTCGGTTTCCTTCAGGATCTGCCCGGCGCCCGTCACGTTCTGTCCGGTTTCCTCCAGTTTCTGTCCGATTTCTGCCAGGTTTTGTCCGATTTCTGTCAATTCTGTTTGGTTTCCTCCTGCATAGCTTTATCCGGTTTCCTCCTTCCGTTAAATGGGCTACCATTACATAAGTGAAATATTCATGAGAATGAGTAGACCTATATAAGATTCAAAGAAATAAATGCCTCCTTCAGCGCGTCTCTACTTGAATTGCACAAGAACAAATGATTTTGTCTAAGGAAAAACCTCTCGAAACAATAGCATGTACAGGTTGTCCATCAAATTCATGAAATCAGCCAGCCATACTAATGAACTACCAATAAACATCTTTATTCCATACTTGAGAAGCACGGTTTAAAATTTTAGATTTAAATATTTTACATCCTCTTGGGATGTTTGCATTGTTTTCCGCATTTGTGATCTAGTGTATGTCCACCGTAGATGAGTCAATATTATTCTCTAATCTTATGGGTATGTTTATTCTTCTGTTATCCTCTCTGTTACTGAACTCTAACACCTTGTTCAGTCGGGAATCAGTTAACTAAAACGAACCCAATTAAGGGCGGAGGCATGCTTTCTAGGTGTACATGACCAAGCACACGTATCAGTTGGACTTGTACGTGAAGCTTATTCAAACAGTGTGCTAAGTGCACTTTGTGAACTGTTCCCTGCCACCGCAGCCACTGTATGTAGGCCAAATTATCTATGTCCATATCCATGTCACACGCTGTTATCTCGGGTAGTAGCATACATCCGGACTAGACGCCCTAAATGACACTATCAATCCTGTTATCTGATAGCTATTAACCAATCAGCAGTCGACACTTCTTTGACATCAACATGCTCGTATCGGCTTACTTTCTCGCGGAACCTCCCAAATTCCGGGATGCGAGAAATCCGGATATGGACAGAAACTGCATGATCGATCGTTACATTTGCGCTATACAGCTTTGGATCACGAAAGGAAACACAAGACAAAGTACAACTTTCACAATTTCTTTGTCACATAAATTTGGGTAAATAAAATATCGACAGAAATTGAATTATAGTAAATCATTGTTTATTACAAGACAATAAAACTAATAATGTCCCCATAGGCAGGAAATCGTTAGCCGCTGACGTCATTGGAACATTCCAACACGTATAACCTAACGATGGGCATTCCGGAGACAAAGATCATCACCTGTCATTGCAGAACTGTGTAACTACCGCTCGCTCTCATGCCTAGCCCCTATATCTTATCTACCGCCTGGTATGGTAACGGAAGCGTTAAGAGTTAAGAAAAACAAAAACAACAACAGCAAACAACACAAACATCATAAAACAACAGCGGAGGAAAAGTCTATTTCACTCATTGGTTTCCTCATCTGAGCTTGTTCATGCTCCCAATTACAGCGCATGCGCCGATCTTCATACTCGCTTTACAAACAGGACGTAGAGAGTGGCGCATGCGTCGTAAATAGTATGATGCTTGTTCACTATATATATAGAGATGGACTACGTAAATTCAGAATCTACTCTAGTGTCATTGTCTTAAAGACACGTTGTTAGTCGTCATCAAGACAAAGTGATGATTTGTGGGACAATGAAACAAGGCGTCGAAACCGACATTCGTATACAAGCAGTTAACCAAAATGCGCGTTCGGGATCAATTTATTGCACACATGGCATTGCAAAAGGAACGAAATGGACATAGCTCAATCGGTTGTCATCCATAACTTGAGAGCTAAACGATATTGTTCGAATAATATTAACATAAGATCTTAAAATAGCCCGCCGTGTACAGAGTAAGCGTGTACTGATATCAGAGAAATAAAAGGAAGAAGAGTAAAAGAAAAACAACTGAGATCATACTCAAAGCTTAAACGATGTGCACGTCATGCTGATTACATGCACTTGCAAATAATACAACTAATGTACCTCTGCCCAACAGGTTAGCCACACCTCAAACCCAGTACAAGCACATGATGGTTACATTCTAGAAGACTTTAAGTCAAGAATATTTGACTTATTCGACGTCGGCCAGCAATACGGAAACTGGCGAGAGAGAGGGAGCAAGTATGAGCTGAACTCTGACTACATTGGTGAGAGGCTCCTGAGTAATTCTGGTACGGTAGCACGCTATAAACAATTTAGCCAGGGACCACTGAGGCGGGAGGGAATAAGTGGCTATTATGTAAACATGTACACGAGCAGTCAGAATAAAACCCTAAGGAATCCGAAGTACATGTAAATTAACGAGAGTTTGGACTCCAAAGGTAACCTGTGGCCATTTGCCGTCACGCTGTTGTGGTCGTTTTGTTTTTGCTCTGTATGTTGTAGTCTTTATATTGTAGTCCTGTGTAAATTTGGATTCCGCAGTATTCCCAAAGCCTGGTCTCTTTTTATTGTTTTCATGCGATTTTGTGTTAAGTGTGATGACAACACAACATTCTGAGTACTTCTAGACCACTGGCGTCTGTTAAATTGCAATTAACAGCATTGATATTTGTTTATTTCACCCTGCTTATGGTTAGATGGCGTGTAAATTGTTATGTTTTAAACATTTACATCAAAAGTTAGAAATAAACTCTTGCTATAAAGAGGCCGAATTTCACCCGTTACCTGTGACCAAACCGCATGCTTAAGGGATTAAATTTGCTTAGATATTGGCATATTTTTTTTATTGTTCATAATTCATAGAAAATATAGATCATTTGTTGTTTGTCAAACATTAGTAAGAATAAAAAATGATATTTGCTTGTTGATGAAGAAAGACAACTACAACGTCCGAACTGAACAGAGATGGTTATTGAAATGTTGGCTGCAGCCATTTCGAATGTGACATACATATAGGAATGTATTGTATCATTACTCATAGGAAAATTTGGGAATGTATACACGTATGTATGTCTCTGTGCATGTATGCTTGGGATTTATGTCGTACTCAATAATTTTTTAGTCATATGACGACGAGGAGTCCATAAAATGTAGATATGATGCGTCTCCATGCCGCCATTGACCTATCTCATAAAACGACTTTGAAATGCACGAGAGCTGATTGTAGAACATTTGAATTTTTTCTGAAAAGGGTTTGTATTATGGATCGCGAAAGATGAAAAATATGAAAGAAAATGTGTAGCTGATTAAAAATCAAATACTTTTTTTATACGTATGAATTTGGGTGACTACGATATGGCTGACACATTCTGAATGTATAGTGTTAAATTTCAACCATTCCTTCATTTTGCTTTCAATTTCCAAGCCTCTCGGGTCGGGTGGAGGTTCAGTCCCGGCTTGAGACACATGTCCGGAATTTTTAGATTTCCCCGCTCTCACTGTTCTTGAAGCTCTGGTGACAATATGTGGTTTACATCCCCACACCAACAAAATTTATTAGTAAAAAAGAATATATAAAAGCTTTCCTAGGTATATATATGTATATATACGTCGTGATACATGTAAGTCTATCTCATTAACTTTTGTTCTTTATTCATGATGTTCTAAATGTGCATGTTTTTTCTTTTTCTGTTTGTTTGTTGTTGTTTTTTTTACCTGAACCATGCATGTAAATTGGGAATCCTATATACTACGAAAAGGCTGGTTATAGAGCCACCGAGACATCGGTGGCGAAAATACAAGAGAGGGGCCTCCTGGGCCAAGAGGTTAGCACCCAAACGCAGTTTAATAGCGCTGGAGTCTCTCGTCAATTCGGTCCCGATATGTGAGTTCAAGTCCAGCTCATGCAGGATTTACTTCAGGTCCCAAGTGGGAAGGTCTGTTCGCAACCGGCTGATGGTCGTGGGTTTCTCTTCACCAAAATGTTGGAAGCCGTCGTATAAGTGAAATATTCTGGAATATGGCGTAAAATACATATCCAGCAAATAAGCAAGTAAATAAATTACAAGGGAAATAAATGTGACGTATATGAACATTGCTACTCCTCTGCAGATGCACCTCCGGCCAGTGAGGTCCCAGTCTGCTTTTTCTGCTGTGCCACTCAGTTAGGAGGTTTGTCTGGTATCTGGAGAGGAGGAGTAGACGTTTTTCGAGCTTTGTCTGTAAAATATGCCTGAGTATATGGTTAACTTCAATAAATAAATGAAATAAGGACAAGAGTTAAACACCTATACAGGAATGTAAGGTATCCAAACGTATCGCCGAAAATCAGGCACAAATACACCTATCCACCAAGTGTAATGCGGTCTGCATCGCTTTTAAGTACAATGCCTCAGAGGCACCTACACTGAGAGACAAAAAATCCATCTACGAATTTGTTACAAAAATGCATCACTGCATTCATGGAGGTATTGATCGAGTTCAATGCCTTCACTCAATTTTCTCCACCGGCTGAATTGCTAAACCAGTTGTCTGTTAATCGCTGGTATCTGCGCATCAAATTATACCACAGTTAACGGTTTCATGTCATGTCTTAGGCCCTACGTGACGAGACGTGGCCAGTTCAAAACTACCGCATTGACATGTGCATTTGGTATATGTACAAAGCAGATGACATGCCATCTACATGCTGAAAAAAGTGATAAAAAGAAAAGATAGGCCTCTATTAACAGAAACGCTGTAAAAAACCGGTTACACGACAATTACGTGGGGAGCATTTATTTACCCAATATCGTCATCAGTCACGTCGGGGTAAATGGCCCCAAGGGTGGGTTCAGATCGTCAGACCGGATTAAGGAATTTTTTTCTGAATATTATTGCGTTTTATCATTTATAAACGAGACCGTTAGCACAAGTAGATCAGTAGATACATAACTTAAACTCTGCTTTTTAAATATGATGATAGACACAGAAGTACAGAGCGAAAGCTAACGAAACTGGGGCGAGGGGAGGTGACCTACCTGTTTAGACACGGATCCCTGTCTAAACATTATGGAAAGAAAGCAAGGGCCTGTCATTCAAGGTGACCTAGCTGCTTAGGCACGGATCCGTGTCTAAACATTATGGAAAGAAAGCAAGGGTCTGTCATTCAATAAAAAAAACTGGTTTCAAGAAAGCTATGCCTTGCGCCGCATTTTAAGGTACAGTTATTTACCACAGCTTCCAAATGCTGCTAATAGTTCTTCTTTCCAGGAGAGTTTGATCGTGTTTCACGCCATACGTAAGAATATTTCATTTTTACGACGGCGGCCACCACTATGGTGGGAGGAAACCGGGCAAACCCAAGACCATCAGCAGGTTGCTGGCAGACCTTCCCACGTACGGCCGCAGGAGAGCTGGAGTTTTGTGTCTAGTAGATCAACCGAAAATGACGATAATGAATGAATAAATGATTATGGTTTAACGCCATACTGGCAATGTTGCAGCCATATCGTAACGAAAAATGAGGAGAAGACAAAGCAAGCCACAAAAAATTACGGATTAAACATTTAAAATAAAAAATAAACAGAAAATAGTAGTAAATCCTTTGAAAATAACAAGGGAGGTCACACGTTCTCAGGTGTTATGTCTTGATGGTAATCTAGTTGCCCGCTTCCAAAAAAAAAAAAAAAATTAAAACTGTCAAAATAAAATGACTAAGTCATAGAATTTATCATCTTAAATTTCGTTGCCTATGATAAATCCGAATATCGACTGCTTGCGGATACGAAGGGGGAAGTAGTACATCAACTTAACCACATTGTTTTACAGTGAAACAGATGTTTGAAAACATTAAGCTTTAGTGAACCTGCACCCATAGCACCAAAGCAGTCGCGCACATGGATTTCATACGCTCTGTCTCAGTTGCTGTCCACACAGGTGATTTCGTGTTCCAATTAGAAATCATGAACACACACTGGTTCCTACTTCAGGAGAACTAGTGTCATGATGTAGAATCTAACATTCATTTTAAATTGTCGATCTGTTTTCCGTAGTCAAGGATGCTTCGTTTTCACCGTGGATGTGTATAGATGCAAATACGGAAAATATGGAATGCCATGCGCCTCACAAAACTACAACCAAGCACAAACCAGTGACATTTGGATTCGATCACGCGACTTCAGTGCCAAGAGAATGTCGTCTGCACGGAGACGAGCTCTCTGAATGATTGTGCCCACGTCGGCCATGCGCCAAGGAGATCATACGAACCCTCGAGTTATTGCCCCTGATCCGCCTCAGTCGCTTCACCTCTTGGATATCAAATACTAGTATTAACAGGTTTTCCGACACCTGGCATCTACCTCACCCAATCATTGTATACTGACACCAGGCATCTGACTCAATCAATCATACTATACTGACACCAGGCATACACATCAACCAGTCATAGTATACTAACACCAGGCTTATACTTCAACCAGTCATAGTATACTAACACCAGGCTTATACTTCAACCAGTCATAGTATACTGACATCAGGCATGCACCTGAACCAGTCGTAGTGTACAAACACAAGCCATCTACCTCAACCTGTCATTATATATTGAAACCAAACATTTTCCTCAACCAATCCTAGTATACTAACACAAGGCATACACCTCAACCGGTCATAGTATACTGACACCAAGCATACAAGTCAACCAGTCATAGTATACTGACATCAAGCATACAAGTCAACCAGTCATAGTATACTGACATCAGGCATCTACATCTACTTCAACCAGTCATAGTATACTGACACCAGGCATCTACCTCAACCTGTCCTAGTATACTGGCATGACAGTTCAATCTGTCTTAGTAAAGGTCTACTGAGAGGAGACATTTGAGTGTAAAGTAAAACGATACCAGGCATAAAACACTGCAGCAAGTCATGCTAAAACGACCCCCAGCATAGGACATATCAGCCAGATGCAGTATACAGACACCAAGCCAACCAGCTCTTTGTCTATTCCCAAATGACATCAGCAAACTCATTCTGGTTCTGGATTTGACATCAAGTCCTCAGTACAAAAAGCCAGCCATCTGCTGACCAGAACATCACAGTGCAGCTCAGGTCATTTGGGATGTCATGCCGTATTGCTAAGTATACGTGGTAACGTTAATGGATTTTTTCTAGTGCTAATGTATGACAATCAAAATCAATACGGTCATATTTCTCTCAATTAAATTACTTTATTCTTTACATTTTCAAACCTATCAGATATAAAATTTATAGCTGTAAATCATTCCACAATGAGACCATGCATCTTATTATTAGCACTGGTAAATTACACATGGCACATTGAGAATCTGTCCAGCCGGTTACATGTCTAGATGCCATTTTGCATGCAAAATAAGCATACAATCATGTGACTTGAAAAATATAACAATGATTCGTATTTAATTATCTGCTAAAACATATAAAAAAATTTACAAATCGAATGAAATCACCCGAACATATGTCTGGTAAATCATCATATGTCATTCAAAAAATAAACAATGATTCATATTGAATAATTTGCTAACACACATATAAAAATTTATCAGCACTTTTACATTTTGAGTTTCATGTAAATTTCATCATTGCAAACAGAAGTCAAAAAGAAAATTTTTAAAAGCTTACAAAAAGCAGACATATGCAGACAAATAAAACGAAAACAATATCTACAACATAAACTTATCCTTTAAGGCAACTTTAAGGCATGTTTTAGGCCTGAAACATGGTGTGCAGTATCATATACAGTACAATTCATTACAAAACCTGCGTATTTCCATGAAAATCAAGTCTAATAAAAAGTGTAAATATATTTCCTATGAATCACAAAAGATGTGATTAAATCAGGGACAGAAATGGATCCTAATACATATATATATTAGCAATAGATAAAAGCAAGAAATGATATGGCAGAAACATTGAAAACTGACACTCAATCAGCTAAGAAAGCAACTCTCTCAAAATACAGTAACAATCAAGAAAAAGCAAACAATAAAGTTCAATCGAAACAATCTTTTCATAGAGGAGTGCTGAAAAAATTTAAAATAATCAAAAGATACAAGAAGTCCTTCTAAATATAATACCACCTTTCTTTAAAATGCACAACAGGATACATACTCAAACTGTGAGTATTTCATAACAGTAAAAATCCTTTCTCTACAGGAGTATATTCATTTCAACCCTTTTCATACAAATACTCCAATATTCGTTGATTATCCTGATGATGCCACAGCTGTTGGCTCACCTACTGTTTCCGAACTCTGTCAGCGTTCCGACTAACGATCGTCTCAAATGGGTACGGGTATTCGATGTTGGAAACTGCATTCAAAGTACGCATCTGGATCAAGACAGGAAGTGTGTAATTAGTCAAACTTATACCACAGCATGTGTACTGATTCTAGTCCTGTGCTCTCAACAGAGGCCATATTACACTGACAGAAGACAATGATGACAGTCCTACAACCAGGAAACCTCAACTTTTCCATGATCTTTATTCCCATGATTTTCCTGGCCTCAAAATTCACATTTCCCGAGCTACTCAGATAAAACATTCTACAATTAATATTTAATATTAATATTAATACAAGGAATAAAGCAATCACGTCAAATGACCTTAGTAGTGGAACTTTCACATTAACACACAACAGAGCATGAAGATGTCAGCATAAAATAAACAGTAGCTCAGGTTGGCTCTGCAGTCTGCCTATAGATCAGTCCACAGTGTGCTAGACTGGGTCTCCATTTCAAGACATTTTAAAGACCAATCACTGGCTTTAAAACTTGGAAAAGTGACCCTGTGCAAACTCTGTTATTACAAAATAAAGCTCTCATACTAATGACCAAAGTGCCATTATTATATTACAGCTTATAACTGGAGTTAACAAACCACTCCCCATTAATAATCCACTGACCATTTCAAATTAATAAACCACTCGCAACTAATAAACCACTTTCCATTAATAAACCACTCCCCTTTCAAGTGAAAGACTGCGCACATTCAAAGTCAAGTTTGTCAAAAGGCTGGACAATATTATGTTTATTCTGGAAAATATTTTAAATATATATTTTTTCCACTACACCTGTAGAAAATGGCATTTAACCATGCTCTGCAAGCTACCATGAAATGTAACAAGTCTATGTGGGCTGTGATGTAATTGTTCCAAGCACGAAACACTCTTGTCACCTCAGACTAAAACAAGCTGCCAGGGTTGTGGCAGAAACTTAAGTATATATGTAAATTTATCACGTAAAATCATCAAGAAACTTACTCCAGCCAGAATACAATGGTCTGGAAATTCTGTGCAGTGTTGTTAACGCATGTACTTGTTATAATTAAAATATGTAACATTAAAACATGTTAAAACATGTGTCATGTTCTTATGTTATTGCATGCTACATTGACAGTCAACTGGGAAGATTTACGCCACAGCTTATACACAGCTGATATCTCCTTGCGCTCTGACTGATGCTATTGCATGCTACATTGACAGTCAACTGGGAAGATTTACGCCACAGCTTATACACAGCTGATATCTCCTTGCGCTCTGACTGATGCTATTGCATGCTACATTGACAGTCAACTGGGAAGATTTACGCCACAGCTTATACACAGCTGATATCTCCTTGCGCTCTGACTGATGCTATTGCATGCTACATTGACAGTCAACTGGGAAGATTTACGCCACAGCTTATACACAGCTGATATCTCCTTGCGCTCTGACTGATGAATCTCTCATAAACTTAAAAGCATTGGCACCTCCAGATCCCAGGTTGGCAGTAGAACACTCCACACTTCAATCAAAGGTAGTTCAGCAACGAATTCATACAAATTCAAACAGGTTTTTGCATTCAAAAGAGAATTTTGTGATCTTTTTAATGAAATGCCATTGTCACCTTACAGCTCCAAACGGCTAGTATCATGAACACTGACAGACCTGCTCTGGGGTCAAGCTCCAGTCTTCACCAGCTGCCATGTTGTCCTCCAGTTGTTTCAGGTTTGTGGCCCCAATGATGACTGAGGGAACATTCTTCTGCTGGAGAAGCCATTTCAGGGATACCTGGGCATCTGATCGTCCTACAGATTTGAACAAAAGTCATCTGTGAATAGCAGTCTCAATCATCTTTCTGGGCTCTTGTCAACCTTCTACTGTAGAAAAAATTCAGTAGCAGATTTTAATCGTTAGAAAAAAAATTTCAGTGGCAGATTTCAATTATTGGAAAAAAATTTCAGTGGCAGATTTCATTCATTGGAAAAAAGATTTCAGTAGCAGAATTCAATCATTGCACAAAAATTCAACTTTACACTCACATTTTTAATACCTTTCTTCTCCACTTGGCAAAACCAGTCGGTTATGTTTGTTGGTATTCATAATGAGAACAAAAACAGAATGTGTGTTTGTGAGCGTTTCTCAGTTAAATGTGTGTGTTCATCCATCAACAAATTTAAATATAGATACAATCTTTTATGACACTGAAATCACAATAACTGCAGCCAGTCCACTATGCAAATTAACTGTTGAGCTGAAAAGCAGCAGGAGTTATCTACCCTGTTCATTGGCAACATCTTCCACTGCACCAAGGATCTTCCAAAACTGCTCACTATCAAAGAACTTTTGCAAGGAGGGATGTGATTGGGTGTATCTGCCTCTGACCTTGGAATCTTCAGCCACCCAAGTGAGTCGAGACTCAGCAGGCTTGGTCTCAGGCCTGTATTTACCAGATAACAGGCCACTGAAAAAAGATTTGAAAAAAAACTCTTTATGGTGGGTACTAGCTCCATGAGTGAAGTTGACTCCAAATTTAACAATGTACAGGTGTACTGAGGAGGTTAGCCTCACACATTCCTGGTATCATCCCGGATGAGCTAGCGGTTCATATCAGAACTGCGGTCTCAAATCTTAAATAAAACCCTGACATGGTAGATTTATGAATCGATGAACAGATAAATCACGTCTGCCTACAATTGTGCCTTCAGTTTTACGTTCCGATCGACAGGTAGAGTAAATCCTTGGTGGTTTGACGAAATAGTTCTCACTTCAGTATAAATCCACCATGTTTATACTCAGAAAGCTGGTGATGCTACCAGTCGATCACCAGGTCGCATGACGATGGCACTAGAAGCAGGAAATGCCAATCAACCCGACTGTGTGAAGCATCTTGTGTGCCAAAATTGTTTAATTTGACACGTTACCATACCGTATACCTGTGAAGCACCCCTTTACAAGTTGTTTGTCCACAGAAACCAGATTTACATGGGTAAAAACAAACTAATATCGCTTAAAACCTAATGTCCTGAAGCCAAGAGTCACAGATTTGTTGGATCTACTGGTTGACACCAGAAGTCAGCGTGGTTCAGTGCTACTCGCCACATCAGCCTGGTTCAACACTGCTTGTCAGCACATTGTTAGTTAACTTGAGCCAAACCCATGTGGCTAGGTGGGTAGGCTACATGTATGATGCAGAGTTTTTGTAAACATGTTTCCTGTTTTTCACATTTTTTTTTTTGGATAGTTAATGTTTAACAATACGGTTCCCATGAATTTTTCATGCCACAATGACCAGTATATTATGGATGATGGCAAGACGACTGCCGTGAGTAAACCACCAACTTTTGGCAAGATAATCTGAGAATTCTGTCTCAGAGAATGATACTGAACCTACATTTTTATCACTCTGCCATGACCAGCTCCCTTGTGAACTGTTTGATGTGTGATTTTAAGCCTTCAAATAGGTGCCTGGCATTTTTTTGAAACACCCATTTGGTGTGAAAGTGGTATGATCCAAGAGACCTTTGTCTTGTAATATATAACATGGACAACGTGGTCATACCAGTTTGTAAACAGGGGTGTTTTCAAAAAAGTCAGGCACCTATTTGCAGTCTTGGATCTATTGATCCAACTACAATAACTGAGAAGACTATCTGGAAAACATGATGTACAAAAAACAATTCTGTTGACTCGGTGACATGCTTTACTTCAGCCTTCGTTCAATGATTCTTGGTTCCAATTTATAATCACCCATTATCTATATACCTTCAGCAGCAACATAACCTCTTCCAAAGTCAGTGGGTGGGCGCGGTCGACTAAGTGTCAGACTAGATGAAGGAGTGTCCAAGAACCAGCCTAAGATGAAAGGCAGCCCTATGCAATGATTGGGGAAAGGCAGGGTGGGGGTGCATCCCTTGCCTCAAACGCTAAGCTAGCCAGCAGACTCAATTCAGAGTTCACCTAGACTTACATAGGCTACAAAATTCCAGCCACCTTGTTAAATCATTAATTGGCATTCTGTCTGGCCAGTTGTCATGGTTAACTTGATCGTCCACATGTAACTCCAGTGTTGTTGAATGCCAACAATGGCTGCTGTAGCTTGCCCAACAAAGTCACTCTGATAAGCCAGCCGAGAGTTACACATAGCCCCCACCTTGTGACTCGGAACAACTGGGGCGTAGGTCACTCAAAGTGCCATATCCAAACATCCGGAAACAAACAGAAGCAATACATCTGGGGCTGGTTTTTTGGTGAACTACATAGGATTGTAATTACTCAGCAATTGCATGGAGTTCAACATGTTCTCCTATACTGTGACTCGTAAACGCTAGCTGCAGGCAGATCTGATCATCTATGTATGCTTGCCCCAGGTCATAACTAAGGGACTAAAGCTGGCAATCAGATCTGATCATCTATGTATGCTTGCCCCAGGTCATAACTAAGGGACTAAAGCTGGCAATCAGATCTGATCATCTATGTATGCTTGCCCCAGGTCATAACTAAGGGACTAAAGCTGGCAATCAGATCTGATCATCTATGTATGCTTGCCCCCAGGTCATAACTAAGGGACTAAAGCTGGCAATCTGATCTGATCATCTATGTATGCTTGCCCCCAGTCATAACTAAGGGACTAAAGCTGGCAATCTGATCTGATCATCTATGTATGCTTGCCCCCGGTCATAACTAAGGGACTAAAGCTGGCAATCAGATCTGATCATCTATGTATGCTTGCCCCCAGTCATAACTAAGGGACTAAAGCTGGCAATCAGATCTGATCATCTATGTATGCTTGCCCCCAGTCATAACTAAGGGACTAAAGCTGGCAATCAGATCTGATCATCTATGTATGCTTGCCCCCAGTCATAACTAAGGGACTAAAGCTGGCAATCTGATCTGATCATCTATGTATGCTTGCCCCCGGTCATAACTAAGGGACTAAAGCTGGCAATCTGATCTGATCATCTATGTATGCTTGCCCCCAGTCATAACTAAGGGACTAAAGCTGGCAATCTGATCTGATCATCTATGTATGCTTGCCCCCAGTCATAACTAAGGGACTAAAGCTGGCAATCTGATCTGATCATCTATGTATGCTTGCCCCCGGTCATAACTAAGGGACTAAAGCTGGCAATCAGATCTGATCATCTATGTATGCTTGCCCCCAGTCATAACTAAGGGACTAAAGCTGGCAATCTGATCTGATCATCTATGTATGCTTGCCCCCGGTCATAACTAAGGGACTAAAGCTGGCAATCAGATCTGATCATCTATGTATGCTTGCCCCCAGTCATAACTAAGGGACTAAAGCTGGCAATCAGATCTGATCATCTATGTATGCTTGCCCCCAGTCATAACTAAGGGACTAAAGCTGGCAATCTGAAAGCTTTCCTAGCCTGTCATGCCGAGGGCATAAAAGTATAGGCTAACAACTGGTCCACCCTGTACTGATTCCAAATGGTGCCATATTTGGTGTCAACTACATGATGTTACAGTGAGCCAGCAGTCTAAATACGTCACCTTAATGACTATCATCCTATTACAAGGAAACACCTTCAGGAAATTCCTGCAATAATATTCAAAGTGATGTACCCCAAGTTAAACAAGTGATATTTTTGTGATAATACCGAGTTCCTGTTCAACTCATGTCCAGGTACGTACCCCTTCAGTGGGCTCCAGGGAATAATGCCCACACCTTCCTGCTCACAGACATCAAACACATCATACTCACACTCTCGGTTCAACAAGCAATAGTGTTGCTGAAATATAAAATAGTAAGTGTTTAAACATTGAAAGCAGGGATGTGTTAACGCATTGACTTCAGCACTGATTATCATGGTTGTCAAGTTTTGGGGAGTCAAAAACATGGATGAAAGCTGAATGCAATTCAACACACCTGTGTTTACATCACACATGTTCTGAAATTCAAAGTTACACGTAGCCCCCACCTTGTGACTCGGAACAACTGAGATGTAGGTCGCTCAAAGCGCCATATTCAAACATCTGAAAGCAGATGGAAGCAATAAACCTGGTGTTGGTTTTTGGGTGATTTACGTAGGCTTGTAATTACTCAGCAATTGCGTGGAGTTCAACTTGTTCTACTATACCGTGACTCATAAAAACTGGTTGTAGGTAAATCTGTTCAATATGTATGTTTCCCCCCAGTTAAAGCTTGTAGTTCACATATACATGTCCACTTACCTGTAAACTGACCCATCGGTTTAAGCCCATAAACTTGCTGTAATCGGCAATCTTCTGAAGCTGCCAACCACAGATGTTACTGGCGCCCAAGTAACGAACTTTGCCTGATCTCACCAGGTCGTTAAGAGCTAGTAGCGTCTCATCCAACGGAGTTCCTGAATCCCAGACATGGATCTGCAAAAAGTTTAAAAGTGTTTTACAATGTAGAAATACTATTATTGTCAGTTGTCAGCCAATCAACCCATTGGTTAAAGCACATGTATTCATATTGGCACTTTTCTCTCCAATTTTTTTCCTCTTTGTGGCTTAGGTTCCAAAGACTTTCAACCAAAAGTTTCTGACACACTTCCATCCTCCTCTCAACCCTGGTCTCTATGATTGCAAATTTTCAAACACGTTCCATACTCCCAACAACAGAGGTTTCAATGATTGCAAAGTTTTGAACACACTCCATACTCCTCACAATTTGCAGGTTTCAGTGATTGCAAATTTCAGACACGCTTCCATACTTCTCATAACACAGGTCTCAATTACTGCAAATTTCAGACACACTTCCATACTTCTCATAACACAGGTCTCAATTACTGCAAATTTCAGACACACTTCCACACTTCTCACAGTGGGGACGCTGTCCACCTGTGAATGTCACATGTTACCACGGTCACATGGTTGCATATCTACCTGGTACAGATCCACATAATCTGTCTGTAATCTCTCTAAACTCTTCTCCACACTCGACATGATGTGTTTGCGGCTCAGTCCCACAGCATTTGGGTTTGATGGGTCCATGCTCCCTCGTACCTTCGTGGCCACAACATACTTCCCTCTGTCCTGTCTAACACAAGCATAACGTAAGTATGATGATTCCAATCAGAACTCTCAAAGCAGGCATATGGTTCACCAAACTTTAAGCCATGCACATATAAAAGTTACTTGCTTAAGCACAATTTCATCTGTGGCACTTACCTTAAGCAGTAAATTCTTGTGCCAGGAAAATTTAGACACTGGTTTTTGCCTTTTCTAACGCTATGCTAAGTCAAATATCTAACGTGTTTGACAATTTCTTTAATTTGTGTCTGGTGGACGAAAGCTACCTTTTAAGAAGAGATGAACACCCATGCATTTTGAGGTCACGTGATTTGAAAGACGACGGATCCTAGCCTCCTATAAAGATTTACATTTAAAGATTGGGGAAAATGGCCTGACTGACCCGCTTCAAACCTCGATGTAATAGAAGTAATCACAACAAAATAGCATCAATTTTGCACTCTCACATAGTGTCAACACTAACAGCTGCCATTTTGGTGTGTCATGTGACTACCATGATTCAAGCATATTGACCACTAGGCAAAAGAACATAGCTCTTGTCCACCACACACACCAATTCATGTTTCACAAATGAAACAAATTATCAAACATGTTGGATATTCCTCACGCCACGTCACGACACTATAATTAGCCACACTGCCAGTTTAAAACTGCTGATAAACTTACGAGGATTTGAGTAAAACCATGACACCATGAGCACACAGGACCTTGTCACATGTTAGGAAAGCCAGACCGGGGCCACCTAGTTTGTTGGGGGTTGAACCAACAGCCTTCAGGACCATACAGCCTAAAGCCTCTATTATATAGGACTAGAAAAAATTAACAGCCAGCTTGTTGCAGCTATAGCTCCTACACTGCTACAAACCAGTTCTTATCTCAGTAAACAGGAGAGGTTACAAATAGACAATAACTGTGCTGTGAGTTATCCCATTAGTATTCATCTATTTATTTAGCTGGTTGGTGAGTTACGCCGTACTCAAGAATATTTCGCTTATATTACGGCAGCCACATTATGGTGGGAGGAAACCGGGCAGAGCCCGGGGCAAACACACGACCATCCGCAGGTGCTGGTAGGCCTTCCCACGGACGACTGGAGAGGAAGCCAGTATGAGCTGGACTTGAACTCACAGCGACCACATTTGTGGGAGGCTTCAGGTCATTGCGCTGCACTAGTGTGCTAACCGACTGAGCCACGGAGGGCCCCTTAGCTGCAAAGCCTTAACACAATCCAACTCACTTTTTCAGCCATGTTCCTACAATCTGCTCTGAGAGTCCCATCTGATAGATATCTGCTGTGTCCAAAAAGTTGCCACCCATTTCTGCATATTTATCCATGACAGCATGAGAATCTTGCTCATTGATATTGGACGGCCGTCCATTCTGTGTAAGAAACATGCACATAAACACATACTACCTCAAATTATGCAAGCACATGTTTCACATTATTGTGAACATATATATTGTTCTCTCTCCAGTGTTCATATTATGTCAGGGGGTTTTCTAGCCAATTTTTTTTTTAGAAACTCAGTTTGAACAGATCAGAAAACAATAATTTTTCATCACCAATGTATCAAAAGCTCAAATTAGTTCATGAAAACTCAATGCAAAATTTGTCTAAAACTGAATTTTCAATTGTTTCTTGTTGTGGTTACCACAATGAGAAAGTGGCTACAACACCCCCTGATAACAAAACATGCATCTTGCAAGGAAAGGAACAATATACTGATGTCACAGCTGGAACCATTGTTTGCTTAATTACATATAACATTACTGTGATATAATGTACATTGGATATAGCATTATTGGTGAAAAAATCACAAGGGCAATTAACTTCATGTGAGCAGACTGACGTGTGTTTATCCCGATTCTTTTAATTATTGGGACACATATTAGTCCTGCTGAAAGGAAAATATTACATTTTTCTCCCAGTTTTGTGAAAAAGTAAAACCAAGGATATGATGGTTATTACATGGACTAACCAAGGGAGAAAAGAGAAACTTTGTATCCGTGTTACAATTACATGTATAGCTAATATGGGTACGTAGATCAGGTGTCAAAAAAAAAAAAAAAAATAGAACAATTAGGGTACATTCTGCACTGTACTCTATATAGCAATAGTGCATCTTATATTTTGGTAATTACATGTGCAATATGTCTACCATATGTTAACCTAGTGTTGGCTACATAGGTACTAAACATGCTCTGCTATATAACCATTATAACTTATGTTTTAGTGGCGATTTCAGCTAGGCGGACAATAAAATAATAGTTTCCTTAGTAATCAAGTGCATCTAGAAGTAATTAAGGGGTAAGATGCATATGTGTTTCCCAATCATAATAAGTCTGAGCAGCCTCAGGGGCGCCTGACGACGAGACAGAAAAACATGGTTACATGAATGCTTTCAAAACTCAATTACCGGCGTCTGCCCGAATGTCATTGTCCCCAAACAGATGTTGGAGACCTTAAGACCAGAGTTACCAAGGTAATTGTAAAGTACACGTGGTGAAGACATTTTGTCTGGCCTTAATCGCTTAACAATTAAAAGACGTCCAACAAGCTGTTGTCACAAGCTGCGTCAGCTGGGGCCGCCCCCACATGGTCAAAGTACACGCCCCTACCGCGACGCTCACTGTCGTGTCTCAAAACAAACGATTGAAGGTAAAATAATTGGAGTGCATTTGGTCAAACGGTTCAAGCTGTGACAAATTCTTAATACTACAAGTATTAATATCAAGATATCCCAATAACTGTGACAGGAAAAAAACTTTAATTAGAGTTTGCATCGTGTTCAGGCAGATCAAACAGCGCCCTCTGGTGTCGGAAGATTTGTGTTTTTGCGAGTTGTCCCATGAGATTGTTTTAACTCTGTTTACTGTCCTTTTGAGGTTTAACTCGTTCCCGTGTCACAGTGAAAGATGTCTGGCACGGTGGAGAAGATAGATATGTCCTTGGGTGAGTGTGTGGATCTTTTCGATTTAATTTAGAGGAAAATATTTACTGTCAGGAACTTGTGACACGTCTCGAGAGAAGCGCGCTTGTGAATTACAACAACAACAAGACGCTAAACCTGTGTCTAATGAACTCGCTAATGAGACAGAGCTACACATTTCCAAAACCATGGTTATTTCTATGTCCGCATGTAAAGCCCCCGCCTTCTCAATAAGCATTCCGTGGCCGAGGGGATCGCACTTTTTGGGGATCAGAATCGGCTCCGGTTACGCTCATATGAATCCAATCCATATCACAACCGCGACAAAATTTGGACCTGGTAGCCATGTTTGCCTGCTCGAAGGTTTGAGTGCATGGGCCTGAACGTAGCGATATTAGCCTTGTATTGTTACCATGCAAGGTTATATTCATTAGACCAGTGAAACTCGTAATTTTGAATCAGAAAACACATGTTTGTATAATAATACCACAACTTATGATAAATATAGTAAAGGGAAAATAGCCTTATTAGATGCTTCAGTTATCTTTTTGGAGTTACATTTCCACCTCTCATTCAAACAGAATTATGATGTTTGATTCATAATTCATTGTATAATTATATTCAGTTTATTATTTATATGGTGACAGTGTTCATAATTCCATGCCATAAGAATAAGGTAAATCTGCGTTTCAAGAGTCTCATGTGCTTGCGCAGATTTAAGCAAGATAAGGTGCGAACTCTCGCCAACAACTGCAGGTAAAAGGCTTGATTAAACAGTAGCTGCTGATGGCGCCTTTGAGATGACAAACCAGTAGATGCAAGAGAGGCAACTACTGTAAAATCTTGCGAGGCTCCTGAAATTCCAATTCGGCTGACAGATTATGATAACACGTCATGTAAAAGTTGTGGTAGTCAGAAGTTGTGACTGGGTCGCTTATTCCACTACCTTTCTTGCTGCCGACAGTTTGAAATCTAGACAGAATGCATTTTTGTAACAGATCCTCAACTACAGCATGCACAGACATGACAGAAGATTTGATCTAGGAGCACAGGCTTGGATTGTACAGTGTGTAAATTAAATTTGTTTTATTTTAAAGAATGAAACATCGTGGTTTGGAATCAACACCTAACAGGCAGGAGTTAATGGGGACAGCCACAGCTGCTCTAATGACTGCCTTGAGACGAGTGCTTTATTAAAGATCGGTTCAATATTTCTCATGTTATCATGGTTAGATGGTTTGGCTTTCATAATTTTACGGTGCCTGTACCATGTGCTGTTGCAGATGACATCATCAAACTGAACAAGAAGAACCTGGCTGCCAGTAGTGGTGGCGGACGAGGTGCACAAAGTGCAGGCCGTGGGAGAGGCCGTGGTCGAGGGGGTGCCGTAGGACGAGGGGGCTACTCTGGTCGTGGGACCTCAGCAAAGCGTGGCACTGCAGCGGGGCGTGGAGCTGTGCGGGGAAGACGCCTTAGAGGAATGAGTCCTCTAAACAGAACAGACAAGAAAACGGTTTGTTTTTGCTGCATTCTTGCTCTCTGAACTGCTTTTTTTGTGGTTGAATATGGCTGTTACATTAGTGTTCACTGTTTTGGGTGGTATTTTTATCTGTCCCCATGCTGAATAGCTCAGATTAATACAGAAGCAGTAGGACTTTTTGGTCAGACTTAGGTTTCGTCATCAGGAAAAACTGATGGCTATGGCTTGACCATCAACAACTTCTGGGCCATTGACTGTATTTGAAGCCATATATGTTGGACAACATGTCCATACACTGTTGGCTGTTGCTGTCATTGCAGATGGCAGTCTCATGATGGTCAGAACCTATGAGGTTACACTTCAGAATCCAGATCCATGTAAATAGATTCACTGGTATGCAACTTGGCCACTCGTACACAAGGAGTTGTCTCCCCTTATTTACTTGGCTTTTTCTTATATAAGTATGGTGTAACTGTTAATTCCAGACTGTATACACTCGTGGCCGGGGAAGATTTGCTAGAGGGGCCAGTCAAGGAGCTAGAGGGGCCAGTCAAGGAGCTAGAGGTTCACGAGGTGGAAGAGGCATAGCGCGGGGGCTCCAGAGGCAGAGATTCACAGGACTTCGCCGAGGCAGCTCTTACAATCAAGGACGGGCAACTGGGGCAAGATACACTCCCAGGGTTCGTGGCGGCAGTCGAGGCTTCAACACGAGGCTGTCAATAGCGAACAGCAGTGTGGCAAGGGGCACGACACGAGGAAGGGGGCGTGGCAGGGGCAGAGCTATGATCAGCCAACAGAAAGAGGCTATGGTAGAGGTGATCAGGAAGGCCAAGAGAACTCTACAGCAACTGAATGCTCAGCAGAAACGAGAGAATCTGATCGCACGCAAGAGAAGCATTGTAAGCATAGCATATTTTGGCATTTCATCAAACCTCTCTCTTAATGCATATCTGATGTCTGTGTGAGTGCATAAGCATTGCATAGATTGACATTTATCAAATTTTTTTCTTGACACATCTCTGCTTGCCATTGTCAGTGTGCATGTAGTGCCAAGCTACTGGAAATATAATATTGATGTTGAAACATACAAAACTTAGACATTTATTCTGGTGCATTTGATTACTTTGTACAAATTGCTCACGGATTGATACATGTTTACTTTGTTTGTGTACAGCCCCAGGTTGTTGTGAACAGAGGATCAGAACCACAGAGAAAACGACAGTAAGTCTTAGTTTAATAGTCATGATAGTCTGGGGCTGGTTCTGTAAGGAAAGTCAAGCAATTGTAAAGTGCGATCACTGTGAGTTCAAGGCCGGTCTGTGCTGGCCTCCTGTCCTCTTATGGCAAGACTGAGAGAAGACCAGTTGAAATTTCCAGCTCATACCCTGTGGAAGGACACTGGTCTCAAAGTATGTGTTGGCTGGGTTGTCTTACAGGCCCCAGTGAAAAAAGTAGGACCTTTTGGGCTCCTGTTATTATGCTTGCTTTGCATCACTATATATGTAAACCCCTCTGGACATGCTGTGAGTGTTTACCCAGTGAGATGGACATGTTCTTGTTTTAAGTTCCCACTCACAACTAAACCTCTCTTTGACATATTATTCCTCTATAAACAAAGTATGAACTTTTAAAATCTTCATTGAAGTATCAAGTATGCACAGTGGCAGGGATGAGGGCTTTACTATTACTGACGCCATTTCCTATCTCATGACATAAACTTATTATTTAAGATGGCTGTCCAGAGTTTACTAGTTGTGGCCCTGATGTAAAGTGAGCATATTGAGTACGACATGGTTCCTCAGGGAGTACTATCTCAAATATATTAGTTACCTCTCCTATAGAGGGGATTGTTCTATCACATCACTTCCTGTCTCATCACCTGAGCTTTTGGTTAAAAATGCCTGTACTGAATTGGCAGTGATGCAAAGCGAGGAAATTGAGCATAGCATGGTCTGTCAAGTAGTATGATCTGAGCTCATACTCAGGGGAGGTAATTAAGGTTACCTCGCCTTCTAGACGGGACTGTTCTTTATGGCATATGGTACAGTGTGCTGGGACCTCAACAAAACTGGTACTCCTGTAAGACAAAAAGTGAACCTGAGGTGTTGACAAATGACAGATTGATGACAAATAAGAGGAGATTCACAGAGGCAGTGTTCTTGAATTTAGTATTGCTGTAAAAGTGGCAAAGAATGTAATCTAAGTCTTGTTTCTACCACCAGATGGCGCCAACGTGGAGGTCAAAGGTTGCAGGCTCAAAACCAAACACTGGCAGACTCTACAATGGTGACTGTCAGTTTTAATAACCTGAGCAAGTAAGATTACTTTGTGTTCTGTTGCAAGTTCAGCTTAGATGTACCCCTGATTTTAATTCCCATAATTTTTGGCATATGGACTGTCCTTTTTAGCCACTACACCAGTAATTGTAACAGCAATCCATAATTTTTTATGTAACATGGTTAATCCACCTAATAGAGAGACAATTCAATGTCTTTTTGTTATAAAACAGGGAAAGAAAAGTATTTTTTTGCTCTCAGCAGTACTAATATCTGTACCAAAATTAGAAAATATGGATACTAGGATTCAGAAGATTATCATGACCAGAATTCCTGACTCTCACAGGTGTCACCAGACAGAAAACACTGTCCCTTACACATAGTCCATATGGTACAGCGAACTACGACAGAAGAAGTTGCATACATTGAACGATGAAATTATTCCACAGAATTAATTTTAAGCTTACTTCATGTGGAATGTACTCTGGTCTTTTTCAGAAGCACAGATCAACAGAGCCAGAGAGGAAAAAGGAAAAAAATCAGCCAAAGACTGAGACAACAAGTAGCAGTAAGTATTACATACAGTGACTGAAAATTGAAGTGTCAGAAATGTGAGCGTTTTTCATTGATAGTGTGGCATGGACAACTAGGTTAATATCTTTAAGAAGTTTTGTGAAACATTTTTAAATCATGCTGTCTTCAAAATTAATACCCTTTAGCAGGTCTCTGTTCAGACAGCTTTGTCAGAATGGGTTTCAAGTGCCCTGTGTATTCCAACTTTTCAACCAAACAAAACTGAATGTGAAGATATAACTATATTGAGTTGGCACATTCAGAGCTGCAGGAAAGTATTTTCTTTTCTGTATAATGTAGACATCTTCCTCTCTGGCAGTACGTGGGAAGGTCCACCAGCTACCTGGTCGTGGGTTTCCCCCGGGCACTACCTGGTTTTCTTCCACCACAATGCTGGCCGCCATCATATTAATGAAATATTCTTAGCACAGCTTTAAATATCTATCAAAGAAGTAAATAAATTATAATCTAGACAGAATAAAATGTCTAGAAGACCGACTTCAGTTAGAGCCTGGCTTAATTCATTCTGTTCACGTGAAAAGTTTGAGGGTTTAGGGTGTTGAATATTCATGAAACTGAAAGCATTTGATGTGTTTTGCCTTGGGGTTTAAAAATTTGTCCCCTCTATTTTATTTTTCTGTAGAATACCAGTAGCCAGTCTTCACTGAAGTCTATCAATTACAATACAGCTTTTAGTAATGCCAAGGTGAGTAGGGGTTTGCTGCTTTGTTTCTGTAGTTGAAGAATAGTGCTCTGATGTTGAGCTTAAGTGGGACTTGCACACAGTACATGCAATTGTTGTGAATTACATGAAGTTGAATGGTAAGAAGTACCGTCATCATGTGGAATATCCTGGGTCAGTCTATGTGTATGCCTTTTCTAAGACTTTGACATTCACACCAATCTTTCCTGGCTTCTGTTAAGCATGAGGGACTGGATCGGGTACCTTTCTCTGTGTACTGGATGGAGTGTCTGCATAAAAGGAAAGATGTGGGGTTTAGCCATAATTACTCATTCATCAAAGGACAGAGTTCAAGTCTGACTCAGGCTGGCTTCCTCTCTGTCGGCATGTGGGAAGGTTTGCCAATAACCTGCAGATGGTCGTGGGTTTCCCACGGACTATTCTTGGTTTTCTTCCACCTTAATGCTGGCCACCATTGTAAAGGTGAAATATCCTTGAGTGCACTGTAAAACAATTGTTAGCTGAATAAGGAAATCTTCCTCAGCTGAGGCTCTTCGCCGATCATGTCCCTTCTTTGGAACCAGCTCTGGCTGTTTCAATAGAACTCTCTTTCCTCACAGCTACCAATTGATCAAAAATGTAGAAACAATGGCCTTTTAAACGTAGTAAACCAGTATCAGTGGTGTTATATCACTGTTCCTACTGTACTCCCTATCTAGCCAGAACAGGCAGGACATGTTGCATTCAGAATGACACCACACTTGGCTTGTGGTTCAGGCCCTGCATGTGATACATCAGTGGTGTGAAATCACTGTTCCTACTGTACTCCCCTCTCGAGCCAGCACAGACTGGACATGTACCAGATAGACTGACACCACACGTGGGTTGTGGTTCAGGCCCTGCATATGATACATCAGTGGTGTGAAATCACTGTTCCTACTGTACCCCCCTCTCCAGCCATCACAGGCAGGACATGTACCAGATAGACTGACACCACACGTGGCTTGTGGTTCAGGCCCTGCATGTGATACATCAGTGGTGTGAAGTCACTGTGCCTACTGTACTCTCCTCTCCAGCCATCACAGGCAGGACATGTACCAGGTAGAATGACACCACACTTAGCTTGTGGTTCAGGCCCTGCATGTGATACATCAGTGGTGTGAAGTCTCTGTTCCTACTGTACTCCCCTCTCGAGCCAGCACAGACTGGACATGTACCAGATAGACTGACACCACACGTGGCTTGTGGTTCAGGCCCTGCATGTGATACATCAGTGGTGTGAAATCACTGTTCCTACTGTACCCCCCTCTCCAGCCATCACAGGCAGGACATGTACCAGATAGACTGACACCACACTTAGCTTGTGGTTCAGGCCCTGCATGTGATACATCAGTGGTGTGAAGTCTCTGTTCCTACTGTACTCCCCTCTCGAGCCAGCACAGACTGGACATGTACCAGATAGACTGACACCACACTTAGCTTGTGGTTCAGGCCCTGCATGTGATACATCAGTGGTGTGAAGTCACTGTGCCTACTGTACTCCCCTCTCCAGCCAGCACAGGCAGGACATGTACCAGATAGACTGACACCACACGTGGCTTGTGGTTCAGGCCCAGCATGTGATACATCAGTGGTGTGAAATCACTGTTCCTGCTGTACCCCCCTCTCCAGCCATCACAGGCAGGACATGTACCAGATAGACTGACACCACACGTGGCTTGTGGTTCAGGCCCTGCATGTGATACATCAGTGGTGTGAAATCACTGTTCCTACTGTACCCCCCTCTCCAGCCATCACAGGCAGGACATGTACCAGATAGACTGACACCACACGTGGCTTGTGGTTCAGGCCCTGCATGTGATACATCAGTGGTGTGAAGTCACTGTGCCTACTGTACTCTCCTCTCGAGCCAGCACAGACTGGACATGTACCAGATAGAATGACACCACACTTAGCTTGTGGTTCAGGCCCTGCATGTGATACATCAGTGGTGTGAAATCACTGTTCCTACTGTACCCCCCTCTCCAGCCATCACAGGCAGGACATGTACCAGATAGACTGACACCACACGTGGCTTGTGGTTCAGGCCCTGCATGTGATACATCAGTGGTGTGAAGTCACTGTTCCTACTGTACTCCCCTCTCGAGCCAGCACAGACTGGACATGTACCAGATAGACTGACACCACACGTGGCTTGTGGTTCAGGCCCAGCATGTGATACATCAGTGGTGTGAAATCACTGTTCCTACTGTACTCCCCTCTCCAGCCAGCACAGGCAGGACATGTACCAGATAGACTGACACCACACGTGGCTTGTGGTTCAGGCCCTGCATGTGATACATCAGTGGTGTGAAATCACTGTTCCTACTGTACTCCCCTCTCGAGCCAGCACAGACTGGACATGTACCAGATAGACTGACACCACACGTGGCTTGTGGTTCAGGCCCTGCATGTGATACATCATTGGTGTGAAATCAGTGTTCCTACTGTACCCCCCTCTCCAGCCATCACAGGCAGGACATGTACCAGATAGAATGACACCACACTTAACTTGTGGTTCAGGCCCTGCATGTGATACATCAGTGGTGTGAAGTCACTGTGCCTACTGTACTCCCCTCTCCAGCCAGCACAGGCAGGACATGTACCAGATAGAATGACACCACACTTGGCTTGTGGTTCAGGCCCTGCATGTGATACATCAGTGGTGTGAAATCACTGTTCCTACTGTACCCCCCTCTCCAGCCATCACAGGCAGGACATGTACCAGATAGACTGACACCACACGTGGCTTGTGGTTCAGGCCCTGCATATGATACATCAGTGGTGTGAAATCACTGTTCCTACTGTACCCCCCTCTCCAGCCATCACAGGCAGGACATGTACCAGATAGAATGACACCACACTTAGCTTGTGGTTCAGGCCCTGCATGTGATACATCAGTGGTGTGAAATCACTGTTCCTACTGTACCCCCCTCTCCAGCCATCACAGGCAGGACATGTACCAGATAGACTGACACCACACGTGGCTTGTGGTTCAGGCCCTGCATGTGATACATCAGTGGTGTGAAGTCACTGTGCCTACTGTACTCTCCTCTCGAGCCAGCACAGACTGGACATGTACCAGATAGAATGACACCACACTTAGCTTGTGGTTCAGGCCCTGCATGTGATACATCAGTGGTGTGAAATCACTGTTCCTACTGTACCCCC